>CM031238.1:742371167-742905451 GCA_018340775.1 Taxus wallichiana var. yunnanensis | reverse complement strand
TCTTTTAAATGAATTTGGAAAAGTCATAGAAAGTCATGAAAGAATCATCCAAGTCAATAGAATTGTTTTATTTACCAAAAATGATATTGTTTTCATTGGGAATCTATGTTTGAAAAATTGAAAAGGGAATATGTATGAAGAGAATATATTACTCTTTTCCTTTGGAATGTATGATTTGAAAATTAGAACTACATTCTGGATTTTTGCACAACTTGATTTGAAACAAACTTAACATTTTAGATTTGAGTTGGAAATGAATGCATATATTAAAGTTTGGTAAATAGAAATAGATCTTTTGTGTTCAAGTATAGATTCTATTTTGTTTTCACTATAAAATCTACAAATTTTTAGCAAAATTCTGAGATCGAATTCTCATGATTTGGGAAAATGAAATGTTATATTAAATTGGACATAGTATGGATAAAATGATCCCAAATAGATTGTAACTCTTAAGGAATTTTTATAAAACTTTGCAAATCGGGCATAGCCAAAATCTCAGTCGATTTGCTGTCAAAATTGGGAATTTTGAAATGATAATCAATCAAATAGCTTAACCCTTGCAATCCATCCTAAATTCTTCCAAGTGAAATCCTCCATGTCTATTTGGCATGTTGAGAAAGAATTAATGGTGAATTTGAACAAAAATTGTGTAAGTTAAAAATACCGCCACTACGGTTAGTGATGTAAAACGCTTTCACAAAATAGAACTTTAAAACTTTATTCAAATTAAAATTTTAATATTTACGTACAAAGAGGACGTCTATAACTTTCCATAAAGACCTCGTTTTCCAAAATCTGAGCTCCCTATCGAAATTTATGGCCTCTAGAAGTTTTTACTTCATTTGGCTTCAAAAATAATCTACGTTCAAAAAAGAAAAAGTTTCTTCGCGCCTCTTCCAGTGCGCCGAGGATAAAATTTTCTTCTTACGCCCTCTTTATTCCAGAGAGAAAATTTTTATTCCATGCCCTTCCTCCATGCTCCGGAGAAAAATTTCTTCCTTTTACGTCCTCTCTACGCCCTGGGAGAAAATTTTCTTCCCACACCCCTCTTCTGTTCCTGGGAGAAAAGCTTCTTCTCGAGCCCTTCTTCCATGCCCAGGACAAAAATTTTATTCTTGTGCCCCTCTTCCGCATCCCTAGGCTTAGAGATGAGCATGCAGGGAGGCCTATGGGGTCATCAGCTTACAACTTCAAACCACATCAAGGAGGTCTTAAAGCTATAGCCATCACATTACTCTGGTGACATAGGTGGATTTCTAGGCAGCGGCCTAGTTAGTGAGCTTGAGTGGATGCTTCATGCTTTGCCCTTTTTTCTAGCAACATGAAAGCTCATGTTGTGATCCACCTACTGAGAGACAGAGTAGGTGTCTTGTGGAGGATAGAGGAGTAGAAGATCCACATGGATTCTGAGATAGTTACTTGGGAGCTCTTTGAGGAGAATTTTAGGAGAAGATATTTGTCACGGATGTTCATACAGCAGACGATAGATGAGTTTCATGACCTTAGACAGGCATCTCTTACAGTGGTTGAGTATGAGAGTAGATTTCTAGATCTACTCCAATATGTTGATTACATGCGTGATGAGAAGAAGAAAATCCACATGCATTCCTTCGGGGGCCTCGAATCTTGACATGGAGGTGCGCTTTGATCCATTGTCCATAAACATTAGTTGAGGCCGTTGAGAATGCCCATATAGTAGAGGAGACTCTGGGAAATAGACTAGTAGGATAGAGACGGATTCGGGAGCTACAGCTCGAGTAAACGTAGGTAGACAAGAGATTGAGGGGTCAGTACCTCCTCCTCGTGGTGGAAAGGGTTCAACACATTCATCTTTTAGAGCATAACAACAACAGTAGCAGTAGTCCTGCCAACCTTATAGACCTCCATAGAGATTCAATGCATAGAGGGGTTAGAGTATGGGGCCTCCTCATATGGCTTCCATAAGGACACAATGTGCCCAGAGGGTACATTTAGTAGGAGCTTGCCACTAGAGACTTCAGCAGACCATAGCAAGATCATCAAGATCCACACCACAGAGCTCTAGAGTACCGGTCATGGACCTACTACACATGGGAGAGGATCAAGTGGTTGTTTTGGTTGTGGCATTGCTGGAATTTTTGGAGAGACCGCCCCTGAAACCTAATAACAAGGGTAAGACACAAATCTCAGAGCCTACCATTGGTGACATGGGGCATAGTCATTAGATCTATGTAGTGGCCAAGAACTACCAGGCTAAGCATCAGAGTACCATGATTGAGACCACAGGTAGCATTGGTGGTATTCCTACCTCCATTTTGTTTGATTCTGGTTCTTCAGATCCTTTTATTGCACCATATTTAGTCGAGCGATGTAGAATGGTGCTAGTTAGGCAAGGTCTTAGTTGGGACGTTGAGATTGTTTATGGAGCCAAGATATTATTAGACTCCTTAGTTAAAGAGTGTGTACTAGATTTGGGACATTTTACCACTACCTCAGATCTTCATATCCTTCCTTTGGGCTCGTATGGAGGCATCTTGGGCATCGACAGGTTGTCTGCACACAGGGCCAGGATGGATTGTTACCAAAGACTATATCTTGTGTAGATTATCTAGGAGTTGACTCTGGTTATTTCAAGGGTTAGAAGACATGTTTTCATTCGCACCATCTCCGCTTTATGTCGCTTAAGCGGTGTGTAATGACACGATTTTAAGATGTATGTTATTTCAATCGAAGTGATATATCGGAGAATGGAACTAGTGGACCATCGCTAGATGATCAACCCCTCTTGAGAGATTTTTCAGATGTTTTTCCAGGGGAGCTATCGAGGTTACCGCCCCACATGAGATATAATTTCATTTATATATAGTTCTTGGAGAAAGTCCTATCTAACGAACACCTTATCGGATGACCACATCGCTGAGCTCGTGAGCTCAAGTTACAGCTTGAGGGCCTTTGTAGAAAGGCCTATTCCGTCCTAGTATATCCCCTTGGGGTGCACTGGGGATTGCTGTGAAGAAGAAGGATGGATCTTTGTGGTTGTGTATTGATTACCACCAATTGAACAAGGTAACGATCAAGAATCATTATCCCCTTCCGCACATAGATGATTTGTTTGATCAGATGAAGGGACCCATAGTTTTCTATAAGGTTGATCTTAATTCAGGCTACAATCAGCTGAGGATTGCGGAGGCATAAATTTATAAGACAAATTTTCGTACAAGATATGGGCACTATGAGTTCACAAGTGGTGCCTTTTTGATTTGATAATTCCCTTGTAATATTTATGAGCTTGAAGAATGGGGTATTCAAGACTTTCTTAGATTGCTTTGTGCTCATCTTCCTAGATGAAATTTTGATCTACTCACATATGTGAGAAGAGCATGAGTGTCACCTTCACCAGGGTCTTTAGTGTCTTCATGAGCAGTAGCTTTACGAGAACTTGGAGAAGTGTGCATTCCTTTAGACAGAGGTACAATATCACATCCAATCCTTCTAATATTAGAGCCATTATGGATTGGCCAACACCCACTACTATGAGAGAGGTGCACAGCTTCATGGTGTTAGCAGGTTATTACAAGAGGTTTGTTTAGGAATTCTCTTGCATTACGCACCCCATTACTTCCCTTCAATGGAAAGGGAAGAAGTTTGATTGGTCAGATAGATGTGAGCAGGCCTTCAGGACACTGAAGGAGTGCCTCACGACAACAACCATTCTTGTAGTGTGGATCCACATGGTGATTTTTTTTATGCATGGATGCTTCTTTGGTAGGACTTGGAGGTGTATTGATGCAAAAGGGTAGAGCGGTGGCCTTTGAGTCTTGCAAACTCAAATATTATGAGCTTAATTATCTAACTCATGATCTTGAGCTTATGGTAGTGGTTCACACCTTGGTTCAATGGAGACACTTTCTTCTTGGTTAGAGATTCACACTCAAGACAGATCACTTGAGTCTTCACCACCTCTTCACAGAGCCCAATCTCAATGCTCATCAGTCACATTGGATGAAGTTTCTTTGTGAGTATGACATGGAGATAGAGCATGTGAAGGGGAAGGAGAATTTTGTTGCGTACACTTAATAGAAGGAGACATGTGGTTATGGCCAATCGAAGGGGAAAAAATTTGCAGAGAAGGATTCTACAACAGCTTCCTTTTGACATATACATTACAAGTAGAGTAGATATTGCATCCAGATACCCCTTGAAGGGAAGTTTTATGGTTTGTCATTAGAGGCAAATAGACTTCTCAAGCCATAGAAGTTAGATTTATGTTCCCAGAGATAGAGGCTTGAGGCATGACATCTTGACAGAGGCACACCATGCACCCTATTCAGATCATCTTGGGGTGAAATAGATACACGCTACCCTAAGATAGTTGTATCGTTGAAGAGGACTTTAGAGAGACGTGGCTCAGCTTGTGTCACATCTGTTTAGAGTGCCAAAAAAAGAAGGTAACGAGCATCAACATCAAGTTGGCCTTCTCTTTCCTCATGCTATACTGGAGTGGAAGTGGACACCATTTCCATGGGCTTCATTGTTATGATACTGATGTCGAGATATCACCATGATGCCATCATGGTCACAATGGATAAATTGACAAAAGTGGCATAGTTTTCTCCAGTGAAGACCACTTATACAGCTAGTGTAGTGGCATGGGTTTATCTAGATGAGATTGTTAGGTTGTATGGGATTCTATGGAATATCATTTGTGACTGTGATCCCTTGTATACTTCCCATTTTTGGATTCGATTTTGGGGTTTCACATTTCGATATTTTGGGATTTCAAGATTTTAGGATTTCTAGGTTTCGTGGGTTTCAGGTTTTGGTGATTCAATAATTTTAGGTTTTTTCATTAGCTTGACCCTACTACCAACTCGAACTCCCAAAGCCCAAAGTTCAAATTTCAAACTTCATCTTTCATAAGTTTCTCCCTCCTTCATTACACTATTCACCGTGAGGTCACAAGACACCAAAACCCCAAATTTTACCTTCCTTTTATGCATTGACCTACAAATTTCTAAGCTTTCAAGTCCCTGTCTCCATGTTTCACTATTTTTCACTTAGGCCTACCTCTAAAAAATCACACCTCCAAATTTTGAATTTCAGACTTCGGAGCTCCTTCATTTCCCAAACTCCTTTGCAATGTGCTTGGTTTGCCTAACCTGTTCAGCCAATCATGAAGTGTGATCTGCTCTGACCAAGTTGATCCCTCATTTTTTCTCAATGGGGTCATGTTTGTCATCAAAGATCCATGAATATTTAGAAGTAAAAAATATGTAGGAAAAAAACACTTTCAAGAGGACATGAGCACCCAACTGCTAGTGTCGGATCTAGGTACTAGTGTACATTTAGATGCTCTGACTAATATTTTTCTAGGTGGGATGGTATTTGATCCAATATTCATTTTATCTCTTTGAATTCACTATTAGGATTTCGATCACACGTGAAACCTACAAAATAGATGACTAACTGCATATGCCCACAAAACACACCAAATCTAATAACAAGTATTTAGAATGGGGAATCGAGTAACCCCAATGGTCACTTAAAGAGTGAACTTATTACCAAGCGTTGCACTACATTTTAGAATCTATGTAGTTATTTATGCTTTTGTGTGTAATATGATGTATGTCTTGATATCTAAATTTTTCCCCCAACAAAATTGGATCATCCACGACCCCGTGTAGGAAGAAATTCAAGAAACAGTTTCGTCATATGATCCCATGCTTCAAATACAACAGAAAAGTTATAGGAAGGCTCTACAATGGATTAGTAGGGTCAAGGAAGGAGAAAACAAAAGGAAGAAAACTGGAGGCTTAAAGGAAAAGAAATGAAGAAGGTTCAAAGTCTTTGGGCTCTGCAAATGATTCAGAACAAGAACCACAAACAACTAAGTATGGAGAAGACAGTGGAAGCTGGGAAGTGCCCAAAAGGCACACCTCCAAATTTTAATCCAAAATACGAAGACTTAAACAAGTGCCAAGCCTCCACATGTCTAGAGCCCCAAAATTCACACCGGTCATGTTGAAAAGTCTTCAACTCAATGGAAGGTGCCAAGTGTCCAAATGGCGTTACGTCAAAGATAAATCCAAATAGAAGAGACCTAAATGAGCGCGCATTCACCACATAGTCCAAATAAAAAAGGTGGGACAAAGCAAGCCCAAAACTTGGCTATGTATAAGAGTGCAAGAGGAAGGCACCACATGTCTTAATGACGCTCCTTCAAAGGTAAAATCCAAAGTGGGTTTTCAAATGAGCATGGGCCTTCCACATGGGCCTTGAATAGTCAGAAAATGTAGGCTAGTGGAGGAATCCAACTATCAGCACGACACTATTTCAAAGGTAAAAGGGTTTCAAATAAGCCTCCATGTGTCCAGTGGTCATATTTTTGGGGCTAAGCAAAGAATGAGAAACATACAAAGGAACCAAAGGATCTTGCAAAGATACTACAGGCACAATTTAAGAAGTGGAAAGGTGAATCTCAAGGATGCCACGTGGACCCAGAAAGACACACTATTTAAAATAATTCAGGTGACCCAAATATTCAAATGGCCATATCTTTTTGAAATCATACAAGAAGACTTTTGTGAAATGTCTCCTCCATATGCCATGGAAACATAAACTGATTTTTGCTTTAGTTAAGAAAAGAGATTTAGGAAACATACAAAGGAACCAAAGGATCTTGGATGAAGATACCACGTGTCAATATCATCCTTTCGCATGCCACAATGCCGCATGGAAACATAAACTATCATTTTAACAAGCTTTAGGTCAAAGGCCATTAATAATCAAATTTCTTCAACTACCTGTTTTTATTTTGATCCACCGAGGAACTAGAATCGAAAGATTGTAGGTGGATTTTGATAGTGGTTAAGCTTTCAAAGGCAATGCTTATCTCATAAAGAATTCAATTTTTCCTCCTCTCTCTCATTCTTCCTATATATTTTGAAGGAGGGCATATTTAGATGCCCCCAAGGGTAGAATGTGGAGTCTAAATCTCCTTTCGTGGATTTTTAATGTCATT
This sequence comes from Taxus wallichiana var. yunnanensis, assembly GCA_018340775.1. Taxonomy (NCBI): domain Eukaryota; kingdom Viridiplantae; phylum Streptophyta; class Pinopsida; order Cupressales; family Taxaceae; genus Taxus; species Taxus wallichiana. Next base: position 742,898,451 of record CM031238.1, on the reverse strand, counting down.
TCTGCCTCTTTCCTGATGATGCTGTATTTTAGAGCAATATAATATGTTTCGCTATGTCTCTTGGCTTACCTCTCCTCTCATCATCAGTAGGTAAACTATGCATACTCTAATGTTTGTAGTAGGTTTGGAAGCTATGCTTAATGTGTTTTTAAGTGGTGTTCCATGTGAAATATATCTCTGGTCCGTGGTGTATTATGTCTACCCTCTCCTCTGCTAACCTCTCTCCACTTTATGCTATCGGATCTTTGATTCAACCACTTCCTTTTCTGGTGTATCATCACTTAGTGTAGGCTCTTTCACCATCTCTCTCTCTTTCTCCTTATCCCCTTGGAATGGTCAGATTAGGATAGAATAGGTTCTTCCTACACTCGAGTAGCTTGTGGTAGGTAGATTAGCAAGAAAGAACCAGATTTCTCTCGGAGGTCCATGTCAAGTTTTGCAAGTCCACAGCCTTAAAAGATGGTCCCATGTTGTGTAATCATACCGATGCCCAACTCATAATGGGCCATTCAGGGGTGTTGCGACTCGTACTAATAGTTTTGGCATGCCCAATGGCACACTGAGGTTACATTTTCCATCTTTCCAAAGTTGTATCATTACAACTGCAAATTGTAAGGCACCGTGTGACCACACTAAAAGTTTTGGCACACCCACTAGGACATATCTGAATCACCTTACCACATCATCTTACCAGGTTGGTGTGTTCTTGCTAAGGTTCAGCCTTTTATGGATAATGCAAGCACATCTGGTGACTCCATCTATTCAATAACCCATCCTCTAAGTTACAAACCTTTTCCATCCATTTCTACTCATTTTCATTCATTTTCTTCTTCCATATCTTTCATTTTCTCCCATTCCATGAGGTTGTGCAATCATGGCTTCATTTCCTTCTTGGAACTCACACTTGCAGTAACAATAGTGTAATCCACCTCTAATGCATTTCCCAACTCCTCCATATTAGCATTATTATCAGATCCAAAATAATCATGCTTACCCATATGAGCATTACCAAAACCAGTTTGGCTATGCAGATTATCAAGAACAAGGGTATGCATACAATGACAACAGTCAAATAGAAGAAGTTAATCTGCTAGAGAATATTCAAAAAATGGAGGCTAGCATGGTTCAGTCAAGGGCCATAACACACATGAAGGCATTCAAGATTGGTTGTAGAGAATATTATCTATGGGAAGCCCCTTTTCCAAGACATTACATCCTCAAGAGAACCTTGACTTCATAGTTGAAGTGCTACCTAAATATACATAGTGGATTGAGGATATTGAGGCTTATGAGTTGGACCCAAGACAACCTTATCAATGGGTAAGTCCACCACCTCCTAGCTCTTCATTTTCTCTTTCTCAAACTTTATCATTTCAGCATGATCAAGAGTCAAGCCCCTCATCTACTACCCCAAGTGTTAATTTATTTTCTCCATCTCCTGATCTCCCATCCCACCTCAGTTCCTCTACCCTTTTCCCTTCCAAATAGTCATCCCCTCCAAACAAACAAGAAGTTCCACCTCCCTCCCCACCACAAACAATTGCAAAGCTAGTTGAACCCCAACCTGCCACTCCTCTTACTTTCCCAAGTCCATGTTGGGAAGAGAGTCAAGAATCCATTCAAGGAGAATAGCAAGAAGGGGAACCCAACAGAGAATAAATGACAGACAATCTAAAGAGTTGGGCTACTAAATTTGGGTTTACAAAGATTCCCTTGATGGTCAAGATAATAGAGGAGGTCAAGGTTTAATATCCAGTTGTGGCCAAGGATGAGTTTGCAGCAAAGAAGGAACAAAAACAAAAAGAATAAGATCAACATCCTATTTTATTTGAATATAGTGTCCCTAAGTTCACTCTTTCTGAAGAGAATGCTGATCTAATCCAAGCTGCACAACAAGTTAAAGAGGAGGAACAATCATCTCCAAGTCCTATTGAAGAGGAGCAGCTGGGAGAGATCAAATCGGTATTGAAGCCACTCAATGAAGAAAGCATCACTGAATATTGTTTGTTTTCATGTCAAGGGCCTGATTTGACTAATGAACCCATGATGGAGGAGGACCATAAAGTTTTAGAGGCTCCAAGCGTGGAGTAGGATACAGAAGAAACTTCATTTCTTCCTCCCACTTCATCCCCTTCAAACCCTAATGTTGAAGAAGAGTTTGAGCTTTCAAACTTCATGTTTTAAGATGAGGGGAATCATGGTGAGAAAGTTTCAAATCAAGAGGACACCATGGAGGAGGTTGGGCATATGCAATAGGATAAAAAGGAGGAAAATTATCTGTCTGACTTGGAGGATTTCTTTGATGGACAAGAGCCTATGGAGATCACATCAATTTCTTCTCCATCATCCACTTTTCAAGCACACAAGCCTATTGCCATGAAGGAGGACATTCAAGAACAAAAACCTATGTATCACAACATCCTCTAGAACCAAGGTTGGAAGATATGAGTCTTCCATATTCTTCACAAGAGAAGGAAGAAGAATAGAAAGCTCCAAGTCTAGTTGAAGAGGAGCATATGGAGGTGACCAAGATAGATTCAGAGGCATTGAATCATGAGCTGGTTGCACAAGAAAATATATACCCCTCTCCCATTCAACCTCTCCAAAAATCTTATTTTTTGAAGATCTTGAACTCACGAGCTTCATGTTTGAAGATAAAGCTTCATATGGTGAAGATAATCAAGATTTTAAGATCACCATGCAAGGGGAGAGACCTTGCTATAACAAGACAATAAAGATTTTAATTTCCAATTAGACTCAAAAGAATGTTTTGATGAAAAGAAGCCAGTTGAAATTGCAATATTTTCTCCCTCATCATTCATTCTTCAACCACAAGAACCTGCCACCATGGAAGAGAACATGCAAGCATAACCTGCAATTTGCAACCTACCTTCTGAATCAAAGTTGGAAGATTTTGATCTTCCAAAAGTCACACCTACTACAAAGGAAGAGAAAGATTATGAGGCTCTCATCCCTCTCACACCATCCATCCAAGAAGGTCCACAAAAAGAATCCATTTTTGGAGTTAAATTTCAGAGTAAAGGGAACATTCAAAGGACCAGACCATGCCCAATCAGGTACTTGGCTTCATCGGAGCCATGTGAGAAGCCAAAACAAGTCATGCCTACTTCAAGGCATGAGGGTGAGTATCAAAGTACTAATGGTCATCATCAACAACTCTAAGGGTCCAATGCCAATCAAGTTAAGGAGGTATTTTTGGTTGATGTTGATACCTTGATGATTTGGGTGGAGGACCGACTTATTGTCAATTTTACACTCATACAAGTAGCAATATTCGGTGTCAAATCATTTGCATGGATGCCCCTTTTGAGAAAAGGAAGTTATTTTCTCACGGCATGGTAGAGTTTTGTTTAAGATTTTCTTTCTCTTTGGTTAGTTTAGGAGTAGGAGTAGAGTTTGTTTTTAGTGAAGAAGTTCTTTTGCACACTCTACATGTCTCATTTGAGGCATGCATGATTTTTTATTTGTAGATAAGTTTTGTTTACATTTCTCTAGAGCTACCAAGGCCTGTGACCTTTAGTATTCATGGTAGAAGACCCATAGTTTCCTGTAATAATTGCTAATTTCAAAATAAAACATATGCAGAGCAACTAAAAATGTTTTAGAGATAATCTATTTCTGAGGTAGGTTTAGTTCAACAAGTGCAAAATGGTTGGGCTCACGATAAGATATGGGATCAGTATCACACTATCATTCTTGACTCGATGCCTAATGGATTCTTCAAGGCTACTAGTCTCTTCATCGAGCAGAAGATGCTCCTACGAGTCACCAATTGTTATCTCAATTTTTTCCCCGACAAAATTGGATCATCCACGACACCGTGTAGGAAGAAATTCAAGAAACGATTACATCGTACAAGCCCATGCTTCAAATCCAAGAAAAACTTACAGGAATGATCTACAATGGAGTATTAGGGTAGGGGAAGGAGCAAGAGGATCAAAGGAAAAGAAATGGAGAAGGTTTGAATTCTTCGAGCTCTATAAATGATTAAGAATGAGCACAAAAATGACTAAGTATGGAGGAGACAACGCAAACTACCAAGTGTCCAAATGGTTAACCTCAAAATATTAATCCAAACTCCAAATAATCAAACAAGTGTCAAGCCTCTACATGTTGAGAGCCCCAAAAGTCACACCGGTCGTTGAAAAGTCTTCGACTCAGCGGAAGGTGCCAAGTGTCCAAATGGTGCTACTTCAAAGATAAATCCAAAGAGTGGAGACCCAAATGAGCATGGTCTCACCACGTAGTCCAAATTAAAAAGGTGGGATAGAGTGGGCCCAAAAATTTGTTAAGTATAAGAGTGTAAGTGGAAGGCGCCACATGTCCTAACGACACTTCTTCAAACGTAAAATCTAAAGCGGGTTTTCAAATGAGCAGGCCTTCCACGTGTCCCAAAAAAAGGGACAGAGTTAGGGGTTGAATAGTCAAAGAAAAGGAAGGCCAGTGGATGGAGCCAAGTGTCAGTACGGTGCTATTTCAAAGGTAAAATTTGGGGCAGATTTCCAAATAAACGCCAGGCCTCCACGTGTCCAAGGTTAGACTTTTGGCCTCGCCAAGAAAATAGACTAAGGAAAAATACAAAGTAACCTAAGGAGCTCGTGGAAGCCACCACATGTCAATTTGGTGCAATTTTAGAAGTGAAAAGTAGGAGGATAATCTCCAAGATGCACAAGGCTGCCACGTGGACCCGGTACAGAAGACTCTTTAAAATATTACGCACCCGTGACCCAAATATTCAAATGGCCATATATTTTGATTGGAAGTTCATATTTTGGTGGGAGAAGAATTTTTAGAAACATATCAAGACTCTATATGCCATGGAAACATAAAATATCATTCTTAATAGGATTTATTGGTAAAAAATGGGAAAACATTTTCCAGACCATTAATATAGAATCGCATTACTTCAACTACCAGACTAGATTTAATTTGATCCGCAAGGGAACCAAAATAGAAATATTGTAGGTAGATTTTGAGAGTGGAATTGATTGATAGTGGTTGAGATTTCAAAGAAGGATTCAATGCATATCTCAAGGTGGTTGAAGCAGGATTCAAATTTTTCCCTCCTATCTCTCTTATTCTTCCTATATATTATAAAGGAAGGACATATTCAAACAAATGTTCATCCTTTCTCAGCTTGCTCCCCTCTCTCTTTCTTCCTTAAGGTAGAATCTAGAGTCTAACCCTCCTTTTAGGGCTTTGTAATGGCATTTCATTGCCTCTTCCCACTGATGATGTACCGTGTAACATTTTGGAGCAATAAAATTTGTTTCATGATGCGCCTTTCCATCCTTGGCTTATTTTGTTATCTCTTCTTACCTCTCATCATCAGAGGGTATAGTATGCATAATCTGATGTTTGTTTTAGGTTATGGGAGTTGTGCTTAATCAGTTTTGAAGTGATTTCTATGTCAAATCTATCTCTCATCCATGGTGCATTCTATCCACTCTCTCCTCTACTCACATCTCTCCACTTGGGTAGTCGGTGTGATTCAACCACTTCCTTTTGGTGTAACGCTTAGTGTAGGCCCTTTCATCCTCTCTCTCTTTCTCCTGTCCTCTTTGGAATGGTTAGATTAGATAGAATAGGTTCCGCCACACTAGAGTAGCTTGTCAGGGAAGGGAGATTAGGAAGTAAGAATCAACTTTTTCTCGGAGATCCATCTCAAATTTTACAAATCCCATAGCTTGAGAGATGGTCCCATGTTGTGTAATCACATCGGATGCCCCACCTCACAATCATGACATTTGGGGGTGTTGTGATTCTCGCACTAACATATCCCTTGTGCAAGTTACAAAATGATAGCATACTAGATCTAGATTTCTCCAACTATGCAAATGTTTGTGATGGAATAAAATAAAATTTCCCACCTATGTTGTATATGTAGAGTGTTGCATACCTTTCCCCTTGTATGAGTGTGCTAGATAAATTTATTTTAGACGTTCTTTTTCCTTGATGCAATTTTAGGTGATGGTAGATAATGCTTATAATGTTTGGCCCCTTATTTGGGAGCAATAACTAAGTATATATTTGATTCCCTTGTTTAAAATTCATAATTTATAATTGAAAGGAAAACCAAAAGTTGTAAAAGGTGATGAAGAGGTTAAAGAAACCCAAAAGAGTAATAAAATGATAGCGATGGTCAAGAGCACCCATGAGGGACAAGAGCGCCCGGGCATTTTTGTCCTGAATGGGAACTAGTGTATGAGGCCATAAAAGATAAATCATTCAAGTATCACCAAGGTTGTAAGATGTGTATGAATAATAAGAATGCAAAGGATAATGCAAAAGGCCAAAAGTAGTTACAACCGTTATTTTTCTTGCTCAGGAATCCTATATACATTACAATATTTTAAGACTTAAAATTGTTCTCAAGTGCAGAGATTTTGTGTCTAGAGATCTACATATATTATCTTCATAAAACAGATCTATTACATTAATGACTATACTATTCCCACACGGGGTTTGATTTTCCTATTGTGTGTATTAACTATTTAAGAGTCACATAAAACATGTGAAAGTTACACTTACGTATTCATATCATAGGAAACACTTTTAACATCTAGATGTTTTTCTTGAATACACTATATATTAGGCCTACAAACTACATATATTGATGAGGTTGACATTTTATTATGTTTACAACATTTCATTATTTTACTTTAATACACATGGTCCATGTAATCCCTTATATTTGATATATATAATTGCAAAGTTCTTCATGAAATTCAAAATATTCTCATATAATATTTCTCTTGTGTTATTTTTAATCCTCCAATATACTGACTTTTTCCTTGTATGAAAGAACCACATTATGGTTATCTTTAAGAACACACCATTTTATACTTATACTAACCATAAGATATACACATACATACAAATATAAAAATTACACAGAGATATGGATTTCAAAGGGAATCTTTACGGTTTTTCAACATATCATGTCTAGTTCAATTTATTTATTTTTTCCATAGATTTCAATAGTTGATTGATTATGTAGATATTCATGTTAACTACACATGTTTCATGTATGTTGTAGGGGGAAAATATTGCAAATCCTATACAATAGAAGTGTTTTGATGTGGTTAGGAAACTACAACATATTTTAATCTACAAAAATATTTTTACATTGCTATGTATGTAACATGCATGTGAAACAAAGTAGGTAATATTGCAAACACCATTTTTTGGCATAAGATAAGTCAATATTTATAGTTCTAGATTATTTGTGTGTTTATTTAAAATTGTTCTAAATTAGGCTCTTTTTGGCATTTGGTCATTTTGTTTTGATCAGGTTTTAAGAAGTTTGTTGTGTTTTGTTTAACTTTCAATAGTTTCAATTTTCTATTATTCCTTGCAATTTTTTTTCTTTTATCAACTTTATTTATTTTATATTCATTTTTTTTTCTTCCCCTTCTTTTTGTTTTCTCTCTTACTTATATTTCTCTTTTATGGTATTTGTTTCTAGAACCCCATAATTACAATTTTACTCAATTAGAATCCTACTATTAATGTATGGTTTTTCTTATCATTTTGGTTTCTCCTTCAAGATTTTGTTTCAAGTTATGTTAGGGTTTTTATTCCTATTTTTCATATTTAATTGTATGTTATGTGTAACAGCCGAAAACACAACCCACTTGAGACCCAAGAACAACCTAGGATTAGTTAGGAAAATTATGGAATAATTTGTTTTTGTTTAAAAGGGTCTACAACAAGGTTACAAGAAAACAGTTGTTGCAAACAATTTTTGAGGAAAAATACTATTAATAGCTTATATTTTTATTAATACGATAATTATAAAGGATGACAAGGTCAAAAATTAGGGTTAGAATGTTCAAAAGGTTAAGAAGGTAATTTCTCACCATACCCTCCCACTAACTAGCCTAAAAGGTTCAACCTAATTTTTTAAAAATAATCTAATTAAAAAATCCTCTAAATCATTCCCATTAGATAGTAAATTTCTTCACCTTTCCAATGATATAATGAAGTCCTTCTAACTCCTCATAAAACTCAAGTTATAGGTTAACGGGCCTTGGGGTGAATATTTTCCCCAAGAGTGGGCTTATGGGCCTAAGGGAGAAAATTTTCCCCAGGGGAAAATCTGTGGGCCGCGGGGAGAAATTTTTCCTGGAGGAGGAGTCAGGTCGGCGGAGCTATGGGAGACATTTTGGAAATTTTTTTCGCTTGGGCAAAAATCCACCTTTGCAGCCGTGTTCCCACAAGTCCGTAAGTCCGTCAGGGACATGTGGCACCTCAAAAGCCAACGCGGGAAAAGTGGGACAACGGGGATAGAATAATTTTAACACCATGGAGGGAAAAAAGGGTAAAATTCACCCGCCCCTCCGCCGATGCCTCGCGATGCCACATGGAATATCCTTATTGGTGGCGTGTCAATGGGGCCGTGGAGGAAACTAGGAAAAGTTTTCAAATTTTAATTTCACAAGAACCAAGGTTAAAAAGGATTCCGCCTTTGGAAGAGCCTCGTTAAATCATATGGCATATCATGATTGGCTTCAGGCCTATGGGGATGTGGGGGAAACTTAGAATTTTTCCCAAAAAAAATTTGAGGCACTAAACAAAAAAAGGGATCCGCTCCTCCGCCGACGCCTCGTGAGGCCACGTGGTAGCTACTAATTGGCTATGGGTCGACGGAGTGGATAGTGGAAAATTTGGAAAATTTTCCTAAAATATTAAGTTTTATTTTACGGGCCCACGAAAGAAGACAAAGGAAAAAAAAAAGTGGGGCGGTGGTCCGTGGGGAAATTTTTCCAAAATTTCTATTTGACGGTTAGAATAAATTTTTGAAGACAAATGAAGTAAAACTTCAAAAGGCCATAACTTTTGATAGAAAGATAATTTTGTGGAAAAAGAGGACTTTCTGGAAATATCTCAAAGCCCTCTTTCCAACAGAATCATTAATTTTATATTTTGATAAATTTTAAGGGGATTTTTTGAAACGTTTGCAGGCTCTTAGAGTGCAAATTGGTAAATTTTAACTTATAAAATTTGTTCAATTTGATCTTCTTCCTATATGAAAATTTCAAATATACATGGATCAGTGTTATTAGGTGGAATTAGGATAGGTTTGAAAGGTAAAACTATTTGATTGAGTTCTAATTCAATATTTTACAATTTTAACAACAAACAAATGTGAAACATTTTGAACTTGATGTTGCATAGTTTTGAAAGATTTCCTTTAATAGTTTTTGTCTAATTGAACTCATTTATATCCTATTATTCAATTTTAATTTTTTTTTGTTATTTATTGATTCTAGGTTCGAACTATGCATTTTAGAGAAATTATTTTCCCGCTTTGAAATACAAAATAGAGATCAAATTTGAAAAGGTCTTATTAGTGTGAAATCACAACACACCCAAATTAGTTCTAAAAATAAAATTTTCTAAGGAAAACTCATCTGATGTGATTGCATAACATTGAACTTCCCCAAGGTGTGGGACTCTTGCAATGGGAAAGCTCTCCGGAGAAGGTTTTTTCCTCTTTCTAAACTATTATCCACAAGCTATTCTAGTGAAGGCAAGCTAATCTAATCCTAATCTAACTATTCTAAGGAAACAAGGAGAGAAAGAAAGTGAGGAAAAAAAGATCCTACACTAAAATGGTGATACACTAGAGAAGGAAGAGAGATATTTATTGAGGGAGAAAGAAACAAAGAAAATGGAGATGAGGGAGGTCAGACAAAAGTGACATGGCCTAGATCTTCAAATTCACCATTAAAATCCATTGAAACACAACATCTGTACCTACAAATGTGAAATACATGCATTTAAAAACAACTGAATGGAGAGGCATGGAGAAACAACAAAATGATGTAAAGGATTGAAGAACACCACAAAAACATGTTTTTATTGCTCTAGAAGGTGCACAAACCATTACATTTTTGAAATAGAGGCACAAATACATTTTTCGGGCATGGGAGGAAGGTTCCTACTCAAAATGGCATCAAGAAACAAATTTGATAGATTTTCTCTATGCCTAGAGTCTCTCTCCTTCTCAAACAAGAAGTGTTACAGAGTATATATAGAAAGAAAAGAGAGAGAAGAGGGAAAAGTGGAATCCTATTTCAACCACCCCGGGATATGCATCAAATCCCACTTTGAAAGTTCAACCACTGAATATCAATGCGTTCTGAAAATCCACCCACAATATGTCATTTCTAGTTCCCCAACCAATCAAATCAAATTGGATCTGGTAGTTGAAGATATTGGATTCTTCATTAATGGCCTGGAAGACTCTTCTTCATTTTTACCTACCAAGGCATGAAAAATGATTTTTAATCCTTTCATGGCGTAGAGGACATCGAGACACTTCCAACGGTGTCAGATTCACAATATTTTGAGCCATGAGTAGAAAGATATGCCCCTTCAAAGTTTGTATCGGGTCCGTACAGGTGTGCGGGAAAACAACTTGAAAAATGCATCCCCTTTAATATGGGACACATGGCAGCAAGATTATAGAAAAAATTGGGTTTGTGGGTTCATAATTTACCTTTTCCCCTTTTCACGAAACATAAAACTCAAAAAACTCCCGTGGCCTCGAACCTCTACCTTTTGACTCAACTTGACCATTTCCCCTACCTTTGTTTCATCCTGAGACATGTGGAGATGTGGCGCTTGTTTGATCTTCTTTTTTGGATTCATCTTTTCATCTTGGACATGTGGCTCTCCTTGCAGGTCTTCAGATTGTTTCCTTTTTCATCCTGGAATGATTCGGGTCTTAGTTATTTCCTTCATAATTTCCTTATGTGCAGGAGTTGTCTTGACCAAATTTTCGGGGGCAAGTTTGGGATAAAAAATTGGTGACTTACGGGGACATTTTCCTACTAGATGAAGAGACCAATGGCCTTGGATCATCCATTGGGCATGGAGTCAAGAATGATGTTCTGACACTGATCCTTCGTATAAAATGGACTCCCTGACTCTGTGTACTTTGTTGACCTCTGCCTAAATTGAATCCACCCGCATCAGCACTCTCAATTTTCATAAGAAAATCTTAGAATGAAGTTTCTAAGAGTATAAAATTGTATTGACAGGCTTTCACGTGTCCCTAAAATGGACTATTTCGAAATGGCTTAAGTTGCTCTTGATTTGTTCCCTTTTGGAGCTAGAAACTATTATAGACCGTTATGAGTCTTCTTGTCATGAATATTGAAGAGCCTGGATTTATGCACCCTTGGAGAAAAATGGACAAAACTTATATACAAAGACCAAATCATACATGCCTCAAATGAGACATGTAGAGTGTGCATAAGAACTTCTTCTGCTGAAAAAAAAATCTAATCCTACTCCTAAACTAACTAGAGGGAAAGAATGCTAAACAAAGCCTACAACAGGAAGGGTAAAGTATCTTCCCTTTCTCAAGAGGGGCAGCCATGCAAATGATTTGACACTAAATATAGCTCCCATTATGAGTGAAAAACTAGCTATTAGCCTGTCCTGCACCCAAATAATCAAGGTATCAACATTAATGGAAAATACCTCCTCAAGCTGACCAGCATTAGACTCCTTGAGGTATTGATGGTGATCCTTGGTACTTTGATGCTCATCCTCATGCCATGAAGTAGGCATGACTTGTTTTGGTTTATCTTTGGCTCCAATGAAGACAAGTACCTAATTGGGCATGATCTAATCCTTTGGATGTGCCCATTTCTCTGAAATTCAACTCCAAAAATGGATTCTTCTTATGGTCATTCATGGGTGGATGGTGTGGGATAGGTGGGGTCTTCATTATTTCCTTCCTCCTTCCAAGAATAACATGGAAGATTAAGATCCTCCAACCTTGGTTCCGAGAGTCGTTGTGAGATGTATTTTGTTTTCCTTATATGTTCTCCTCCATGGCATACTCATCTTCTTGGAAGGTGGATGATGGAGGATCAAATGATGTGATCTCCTCGGGATCCTCTCCATCTAGACAATCCTCCAAGTCGATAGATAATTTACCTCCTCGTTGTCTTGTTGTGTGTGTTTGACCTCCTCCATGGTGTCCTTTGAATATGTAATTTTCTCACCATGGTTCCCCTCATATTCAAACATGAATTTTGAAATCTCAAACTCTTCTTTGACATTAGAGTTTGAAGGGGATGAAGTAGGAGGAAGAACTGAAGGTTCTTCTATGGATTTTTCTACACTTTTTGCCTCTAAAACCAAATGGTTCTCCTCCAGAACCAAGCCCTCTGGAGCTAACTGATTTTCATCTAGAACAGGCACCCATATGATTTCCTCTTCCGAATCGGATTTGTGTGAGTCACACCATTCTTCAACTGTCCTACAATCCTAACATGATGATGTTTTTTGGGGAAGGCACATTAGTAGGGGGATGTTCATTTATGGTACAACTAGGTAGAGAGGGGACTTGGAAGAAAATGGGAGGATGGAAACAAAAGGGATGGAAGGTGCACTATATTTTTGAGCCTCCATTCCTTTCACCCACTCTGTAATCTGGGGCAACATCTCAGTGATGAGGTGTAACTTGTGTTGGAGCTAAACCACCGTAGTACAGGGCCGACCCATGGACAAGGGGCCTTGTAGCTAACTTCAACTACCATTATGGAGCACTTGACTCTGAGCTGCATCATGTCCATCATAATATTTTGCATCTACCTCTCAAAATCAGCTTCGGCTAAGGAGTTTCCACCATCATCTTCATAAACCTCGTTTCTTCATAAACATTTTTAGAAAAAGGTGATTGCATGCATTTTTGGGATAATGGGGTTTATAAAACTAATTTGGAGGAGGATTTTGAAACTGTGGGGATGGAGAGAAATAGTTCTATTACTACAATTGAGAATTCCATGGTGGGAAATAATTCATGATTGCAAAATTCATGGGATTGTAGAAGATGATGGAGATGGAAGAAATAATGGGTGGAAATGGATGGCAAGAAGGTTTGCAACTCATAATATGGGTTGTTGAACAAATGGAGTCACCAGATGTGCTTGAAAGTGCCTCCAAAGGCTGGAATATTCACTAAGAGCACATCGAACCTAATGAAGTGAAGTGGTAAGGTGCTTCAGACCTGTCCCACTGGGAGTGCCAAAACTGTTAGTGTGAAATCACAAGACCCCCAAATGAGTTCTAAAAATCTACTTTTCTAAGGCAGACTCATCTGGTGTGATTGCATAACATTGAACTTCCCCAAGGTGTGGGACCTTACGAATGGGAAAGCTCTCAAGAGAAGGTTGGTTCCTCTTCCTAAACTACCTACCACAAACTATTCTAGTGTAGGCAAGATAATCTAATCCTAATATAACTATTCTAAGGAAACAAGGACAAAAAGAAAGTGAGTAAAAATTGAGGTTACACTAAAATGGTGATACACAAGAGAAGGGAGTGAGATATTCTGTTAAGGGAGAAAGTAACAAAGAAAATGGAGATGAAGGAGGTTAGTAAAAAGTGACACGGCCCAGATCTTCAAATTCACCATAAAATCCATGAAAAACAACATCCTGCACCTATAAACATGAAATACATGAACAAAAAAACAAATCTAGAAGGGAGATCATGGAGAAACAACAAAACGATGCAAATGGTTGAAGAACACCACAAAAACACATTTTTATTGCTTTAGAAGGTGCACAGACAATTACATTTCTGGAATAGAGGCACAAATACATTTTTCAGGCATGGAAGAAGGTTCTCTTCTCAAAATTGGAGTTGAGAAACAAATTTGAAAGAGTTTATCTATGCTCAAAATACCTCTCCTTCTCAAATGAGACGTGTTATAGTATATATAGAAATAAAAGAGAAATAAGAGAGAAAATTTGAATCCTATTTCAACCACCCCGGGATATGCATCGAATCCCTCTTTGAAATTTCAACCATCGAATACCAATGCCTTCGCAAATCCACCCACAATATCTCACTTCTGGTTCCCAACGGATCGAATCGAATCGGATTTGGTAGTTGAAGAGAATTGATTCTACATTAATGGTCTAGAAGACTCTTGTTCATTTTTACCTACTAGGGCCTGAAAAATGATTTTTAATCCTTTCATGGTGTAGAGGACATCGAAACGCTTCCAACGGTGTCAAATTTACAATATTTTGAGCCTTGAGTTGAAAGATATGCCCCTTCAAAGTTTGTATCGGGTCCATATAGGAGGGTGGGAAAAAACTTGAAAAATGGGTCCCCTTTGATATGGGACACGTGGAAGCTAGATTAGAGAAAAAATAGGTTTGTGGGTCCGTAATTTACCTTTTCCCATTTTTATGAAACGTAAAAATCAAAAAACCCCCGCAGCCACGAAGATCTACCTTTTGACTCTACTTGACCATCTACCCCTACCTCTGTTTCATCCTGAGACACGTGGAGGTGAGGCGCTTGTTTGAGCTTATATTTTTGGATTCATCTTTGGAAAAGAACCATTAGGACATGTGGGTCTCTCCGCTGGCTCTGATCCTTCATTTCAAGCCTACATGTAACCTGGTTTTCATCCTAGAATGTGAGCTTGCAGGTCCGAGTCATTTCCTATCATAATTTCTTATGTGCAGGAGTTGTCTTGACCAAATTTTAGGGGGTGAATTTGGAATATCAGGTCTATTTATCATTTTCCATCTTCCAAGTGTGGAAATTCATTCCAATCCTAGTCTAATACATTTAGTTGATTCAATCAACCATTTAATAGCTAAAATGTAAAGTCTGATTTCCAATCTTAACGTATTTCAAAGGAGAATGGAGCATTATATTTTCTTCACACGCATTTCTTCTTTTCAAGAGAGATTTCAAAACACAATAGATGATCAAATTCAATACAACAATATAGATTGAAAAAGTTAATGCAATCCTTTATCGATTCCAAAATACAACTTTACAACTTTTCTTTCATTCCTCAAATAAATTTCTTTCACATTCCTTCTAGGAAAAATAGAGTTTATTCTCTTTTACATTTCACTTTACAACTTTCATAAACAATACAACATTTTTCCATTACTAAACATTTACAAGTTCATCCACATCTAGTGGGAAGGGTGGAAACAACTTGAAAAATGGGTCCCCTTTGAGATGGGACACGTGGCAGCTAGATTAGAGCAAAAATTAGGTTTGTGGGTCCATAATTAACCTTTTCCCCTTTTCATGAAATGCAAAACTCAGAAAACCCTCGAAGCCCCGAAGCTCTGGCTTTTCACTCTACTTGACCATTTTCCCCTGCCTCCATTTCATCTTGAGACACGTGGATATGCGACACTTTTTTATCTTCTCTTTTTGGACTCATCTTTGGAGAAGCACCGCTAGGACACGTGGCTCTCTTTACTGGCTCTTATCCTTCATTTCTAAGCCCACATGTAACCTATTTTTCATCCTAGAATGTGAGCTCGTGGGTTTGAGTCATTTCCTTCATAATTTCCTTATGTGCAGGAGTTGTCTTGACCAAATTTTCTAGGGGGAAAATTTGGGATAATAGGTCTATTTATCATTTTCCATCTTCTAAGTGTGGAAATTCATTCCAATCCTAGTCTAATACATTTAGTTGATTCAATTAACCACTTAATAGCCAAAATGCAAAGTTTGATTTCCAATCTTAACGTATTTCAAAGGAGAATGGAGCATTTAATTTTCTTCACATGCATTTCTTCTTTTCAACAGAGATTTCAAAACATAATAGATGATCAAATTCAATACAACAATACAAATTGAAAAATCTAATGCAAAACTTTATCGATTCAAAAATACAACTTTACAACTTTTCTTTCATTCCTTGAATACAATTTCTTTCACATTCCTTCAAGGCAAAAACAAAGTTTATTCTCTTTTACATTTCAATTTGATCACAACAAGAGTAGGGGAAAGGCAACACTGTCCACCCAACCAAGACATCCAATGAAGAGGAGAATTCATCCTTCTTCATTGGCCCCCGAGCCCCAACAATAATGCAATAGAAGATGTGATTCAACTCATGGCAACAATGGGCTTCCACAAACACACATGCAGATTTTACATATAAAAACACAGTCCAAAACAGAATTTAGTTTGCAACTACATTAGAGACATCACAAACAAAACTAAGGCTTCATCAAGTAAGCCAAAGGATCAAGAAACTATGGGGGCTGCTACGTATGCCTCCCAATGGGGAAATGGGTATCACCACCTAAATTTCAAACCGCCAAAATATAGTATATCAAAATGCATACATTACTTATGCCTCCCCCAAGTACCCCTTATTCCTGACATTTCTTACGCCTCCCCAACATCTTATGGCACCCCATAACAAGTAAATAAATGCAAGCTATTTCTTTGCAAGGTGGAACCAAAATCCCAACTCCCTCCACACTTATACCTCCCCAAAACACACTTGTGCCTCCCAAAAAAAAACCCCATAGTCTTTTCTTACACAATTCCAAGGCCATCTACCCAAACAGCCCACAACATGCCAAAACATTCATAACCAAACAACATTTACATTCATAAAATAAGAGCATTTACAGAGCCATGCTCTTACCTCTCCATGATGGAGTTATTCCAAGTTCTAAAACAACAAGCTCTACCCCAATGCAAGCAATCCAAATCAGCAAAGCACTAGCATGCAACAATCTTCAAAACTTCTCCAAAGCAAGAGCTCTCAAACAAACAAACAAATTTGCGCCAAAGGAAGCATCCCAAAAGTTCAACAACCCAACACAAGGAAAGTAATTCAAATTTTATAGAATAGGGAAGAGAAGAGGATGAGGTGGATCCATGTAGGATGCCACATCACACATCCTCAACTCAAACACCAAATTCAAATTCATTATCCAATGCATAATAAAGAGGAGGGTGAATAATATGACAGTTTACTTACACACTCCAAAACAAGCCCACACCTCACAAGGACTGAAATTAATAAAATGTAAGAAGGTGCAATTAAAACATACAACTTGTCTTCTCAAAATTCATAATGAAGGATAATTTTAACACTTCAACCATAGGTATGGTTGGTAAATAAATTTAAGAGGTATGGGAAAAGTTTAACTTGTCCCACAAGCCTCCATAAACATCCTCTAAGGACAAATTCAAATTTCCAAGAATGTGAAGTGTTTCACACTCTAAAATCAACTTACACATCTCTTACAACACTAAAACCAAGACCAACAACTCTATTAATTACATTCTCATGATATCTTTTAATTAATCAACTTAGCAACATGATTACTCGCAATATTAAAACCACATTAAATAATTAAAGAAAGGGTAAGTGCATCATAGAATAAAGACATGCAAACACTAATGAAAGGAACCACATTAATAAATACACATAACCCCTTGGTCACATTCAAAGGTAATTCCCCCATGGGAATACCTAAGAAAAATACAAGCACACACAAATAATACATGTTGCCATGGTGACCTTGTTGAATTCATCTAGAATTCTAATGTGGTTGGTCTCCAATCCCCCGATGTTTGTTGTGATAGTTTAACCTAAAAAACACTAATACCTCCTTTGGCCTCATGGTCATATTAGAACATCCAACATGATATAAATATAATCTCAAAATCATCTATACATATGAATCACAACAACATCAAGGCAATCTAACAATATCATTTACAATTTACATCAACAACTATATCATCATCAAATAATGTCCATTTTCTAGATCTACTCACAATATCCAAATATCACATGTCCAAACAACATCCATAGTATATACATGTCAAATAGTATATCATCATCCACATATGAAATGTCTCTAATAATAATCATGCATCATAACTAAATCAAGCTTGACAGTAATCCATGGTCTAACATCTCACATCATACTAATTCAAAACCATAATAATGTCCATAATATAATCAGCAGTATTAATATCAGTATAAAAAAGGTGTCAAAGGGAAGTGGGCACTACATTATGTATTAGCATGCATGTCAATAGAGACCTAACTTAAAACTAGTTTATAAATATATAGGTCCTATTGAGTAAAATATATGAGAAATAAAAAAAAAATGAAACATAAATAAAGCTTACAATTATATGGAGTGTTATATTTCAATAGCATTTTTATACTCAAAATAGAATTCAAACATTTATAGAAAATAATTTAATAGTTCCACTACTTTTGCATCATTTGAAGGAATTACAATGGTTGGCATACTTGCACCGCAATAGACATCCTATTGAACAACATTATACTTATGCTGTCATTTCAAAATTATTCAACCATCTATGAGTGTGTCAAAATAGAAGAATCTACTCTATTTTCTCTAGGTGCACATAACCCAACAAAAAAATTCCCTAGTTGATATATAGAATTAGTTTTTCTGTTAAGTTTTGGAAGAAAGAGATCAGTTGTTTCATAGTTACTTGTAAGGAATTTCAAAAAAAGAACAAGATTTTTAGAGCCCAAGAGTGTATGAAATTGGTCACCAATTCAGTTTTTCAAATGATCCCAATTGTATTGCCACTAGTTTGTGTTATGCTACTAAAGGAGTGTCATTGTTCTAGCTCAAATGATATGTCTTCTTTAATTTTTTGGATTCATTTTTCCTGACTATTTGGACGTGTTATGCACTATTCAGTCCAGACAATTGTTTCCATATCTATGACAAAAAAATTATCCCCCAAAATCCTAATTCTCAAGAATTTTTGGAGCATTTAAATTATTCTCATTTTCCTTTGTTTGTAGAATAAAAGTCATTCTAAAATTAATTATGATTTTTTAAGTTAAATTTATTTAAATGTAATGGTGTAAATTTTGTATTGTGAAACAGATTTCCCATTTACACAAACGCCAACAAATACTAACTGTGGTGGAGTCCAAATCTGCTGATGGTGGTAGAATCCATTTGTTTCCATTTTATGATTAGAAAATAGCCACAACAATCAACGACTTTAATAAACAAAAAGATCCCAATCACTAGTACAAATAATTATATACAAAATACCTTTATTAATATGTGTATTAATAAAATTTACAAGAAGGTGGAGTGCTTCACACTCTAAAATCAACTTACACATCACATACACACAACACTAAAACCAAGACCAACAACTCTATTAATTACATTCTCATGATATCTTTTAATTAATCAACTTAACAATATGATTACTCACAATATTAACACCACATTAAATAATTAAAGAAAGGGGTAAGTGCATCACAAAATAAACACATGCAAACACTAATGAAAGGAACCACGTTAATAAATACACATAACCCTTGGTCACATTCAAAGGTAATTCCCCCCCATGGGAATCCCTAACAAAAATACAAACACACACAAACAATACATGTTGCCATGGTGACCTGTTGAATTCATCTATAATTCCAATGTGGTTGATCTCCAATCCTCTAATGTTTGTTGTGATAGTTTAACCTGCAAAACACAAATACCTCCTTTGGCCCCGTGGCCTTATCAGAAAATCCAACATGATATAAATATAATCTCTAAATCATCTATACATATGAATCACAACAACATCAAGGCAATCCAACAATATCATTTACAATTTACATCAAAAACTATATCATCATCAAATAACGTCTATTTTCTAGATCTACTCATAATATCCAAACATCACATGTCCGAACAACATCCATAATATATCCATGTCAAATAGTATATCATCATGCACATATGAAATGTCTGTAATACTCATCTTGCATCATAACTAAATCAATCTTGACAATAATCCATGGTCGAACATCTCACATCATACTAAATCAAAACCTTAATAATGTCCATAATATAGTCATCAATATTAAGATCAATATCAAAAATGTGTCAAAGGGAAGTGGGCACAACATCCCCCTCCCCTTAGACTCGATTTCCTCCTCAAAGTCACTGGAACAAATGTGGAAAATAAACTCATAGTAATGTAGCATCCTCCCATGTAGCCACAGTCTCATCATATTTGTCCCACTGCACCCAAACTTGGTCAATATCTCTACATCGAAGTCTCAGGGTCCTACAATCTATAATGCCAATGGGCTCCACCATCACCTTCCCCGATACTACACCTACAATGATGTCCAATCTATCACATGAGAAGGATATACAACATATATCATTAACCACTTCATGTACACGAAACAAGCTAGGTGGAAATGCTAGATGGTAGACCAAAGGGCCGATACACTCTAAGATCTGAAAAGGATCCACGAATCTAGGAGCTAACTTAGAACCTTTTCCATAATGGATAGGGCTCTTATGTGTCCTGGCATGAAAGAACACCTTCATTCCCACATCAAAACTACACTCAGTCCTATGCTAATCTGCATACTTATTTTGCCTATCTTGTGCCTCCTGCAAAATTTATCTCATCAAAACCACTTGTTGTTCCATGTCCTACAACAAAGCTGGTCCAAGAGAAACCCTGTCCTCTAGCCTGTTCCAGTTAAGAGGTGTCCTGAACTCTATACCATACAAATCCTAAAAGGGAGCCATGCCTATAGAACTTTGAAAACTATTATTGTAGGAAAACTCCACCAATTATAGGTACTCCTCCCATCTAGACTGGTGATCCATCACAAACATCATGAGCATGTCCTCCAAAATCTAATTCACCCTCTCAGTCTGTCCATCTATCTCGGGGTGATATGTTGTGCTGAAGTTGATTCTTGTCCTGAGGGCGTGCTACATGGTAGTCTAGAAATGGGAAGTATACAAGGTATCGCGCTCACAAATAATCTTCCGTGAAATTCCATGCAACCTGACAATCCCATCCAAATATACCTGTGCCACTGTGCTAGTTGTATATGTGGTCTTCACCGGAGAAATGTGAGCCAATTTTGTCAATTTATCAATCGTGACCATGATGGCGTCATGGTGATATCTCAACATCGGTAGCCCAACAATGAAGTCCATGGAAATGGTGTCCCATTTCCACTCCGATATAGCATGAGGAAAGAGAAGGCTAGATGGATGTTGATGCTCGGCCTTTACTTACTTTAACTCAAAACATCGTGACATGAACTGAGCCATGTCTCTTCAAAGTCCTCTCTAATGATACAATCATCTCAAGGTGGTGTGCATCTTCTTCACCCTAGGATGGGTTGAATAGGGTGCATGATGTGCATCTTCCAAGATGTCCTGCCTCAAGCCTCCATCTCTAGGAACATAAATCTAGCCTCTAAAGAAAAACCCTCAAACTTCCCCTCGAGGGGCCTCTGAGACTCGATCTCTTCTCGAATTGCAATGTAGAAGTTGTCAAGAGGAAGTTCTGTTGAATAATCCTGCTTCGCAAATTTGTGTTCACTGAGGTGTCCATAGCCACATGTCTCCGTCTGCTGAGAGAATCTACCATAACATTCTCCTTCCCTTTCACATTCTCTATCTCCATATCATACTCACAAAGCAACTCCATCCAATGCCACTGATGAGCGTTGAGATTGGGCTACATGAAGAGGTAGTGAAGACTCAGGGGATCTGTCCTGAGTGTGAATCTCCAACCAAGTAGAAAGTGCCTCCATCACACCAAAGCGTGCACAACTACCGCAAATTCAAGATCATGAGTTAGATAATTAAGCTCGTAATATTTGAGTTTGTAAGACTCAAAATCCACTACTCTTTCCTTTTGCATCAACACTCCTCCAATCCATGCTAAATAAGCATCCCACAAACAAAAAACTCACCCTGTGGGTTTGGCACTATGAGAATAGGTGTTGTAGTGAGACATCCCTTTAGTGTACTAAAGTCCTACTTGCACCTGTCTGACCAAATAAATGTTTTCCCTTTCCTCTGAAGGGAAGTGATGGGGTGCGCAATCTGAAAGAAGTCCCAAATAAATCTCATGTAGTAACCTACTAATCCCATGAAGATGCACACCTCAGTCATAGTAGTGGGTGCTGGCCAATCCATGATATCTCTAATCTTGAAAGGATTGATGGTGATGCATTCCCCAGAAATGATATGACCCAAATACTATACCTCTTTTGAAAGAATGCACACTTCTCTAGGTTCCCGTAAATTTGCTACTACTCCTGAAGAACTGAACAACCTAGCGAATATTCCCTCATGCTCCTCACATGTACGTGAGTAAATCAAAATGTCATCAAGGAAGATGAGCACAAAGTGATCTAAGAAGTTCTGAAATACCCCATTCATCAAACTCATAAATACTGCGAGGGCATTTGTCAAACTAAAAGGTACCACATTGAACTCATAATGGACATACCTCATACGAAAGGTGGTCTTATGAATGTCCACCTCCAAAATCCTCAGCTGGTGATAGCCTAAATTAAGTTCTATCTTAGATAAAGTTGTGTCTCCCTTCATCTAATCAAACAACTTATCAATGCGCGGAAGGGGATAATGATTCTAGATCGTTACTTTGTTGAGCTGGAGATAATCAATACACAATGGCAAGGATACATTTTCTTCTTTACAAAGATCACCGGTGCACCCCAAGGGGATAAACTAGGAAAACTTAGGCCCTTCTCTAGAATTCCCTCAAGTTACAACTTACGCTCAAAGAGATCGGGTTAGTCATCTGATAAGGTGCTTGTGAGATAGGCTCTTCTCCCGGAACAAAATCTATATGAAAATCTATCTCACGTGGGGGCAGAAACCCTTGTAGCTCCCCTGGAAAGACATCAAAAAATTCTCTCAACATGGGATGGTCATCTAGCGATGGTCCATTAGACCCATCTTCTGATCGGTCACTAATTGTGACAGCAACCATCTGACAACCTCATCGCACACACCAATTAAGCTTCATAGCAGAGATGGTGTGAATAGAAATGGGTCTCCTAACCCATAAAATCATTGACTCAACTCCTCAATCATCTACACAAGATAAAATCTTGTGGTAACAATCCATCCTGGCCCTGTGTGCAAACAACCAATCCATACCCAATATGACTCCATATAAGCCCAAAGGAAGGATACGAAGATCCGAGGTAGTAGTGAAAAGTGCCAAATCAACTACACACTCCTTGACTAAGGAGTCTATAGAGATATTGGCTCCCGAAGCCATCGTGATGTCCCAACTAAGACCATTCCTAACTTCCACTAGCTTGTATCATTCTACTAGGGATGGTGTAATGAAAGAATCAAAATAACTAGAATCAAAAAAAATGGAGGTAGGAATGCCACCAATGCTACCTGTAGTCTCAAAAACTATGCTCTAGCACTCATCCCGGTGGTTCTAAAACACTACATAAATCCTATGGTTGTGCCCCATGTCACCGATAGTAGGCTTTGAGATATGTTTCTTACCCTTGTTATTAGGGTTATGTGGGTAGTCTCTCCAAAAATGTCTAGAAACACCACAACCAAAATAACCACTTGATCCCCTCCCCTATGTAGCAGTCTGGCGGTACTTTAGAGGTCTGTGGTGTGGATCCTGATGATCCGGTTGTGGTATGCTAAAGTATCTACTAGCGAGTGCCTACTGAGTGAGCTCTCTTGGAACCCTGTGTCCTAATGGGATCCCTAGGAGGAGACCCCATACTCCAACCTCTATGTGCATCAAACCTCTGTGGAGGTCTATAAGGTGGGCGAGACTATTATTACTACTGTGGTCTAAAGATGACTATGTTGAACCCTATCCACCATGAGGAAGAGGTACTAACCCCCTCGATATATTGTCCTACATCTATTGTATGCGGCTCCGGACTCGGTCTCTAGCCTGCTAGGTCTTTCCCCGAGTCTCCTCTACTATATAGGCCTTCTCGACGGCCTCAGCTAATGTCTGTGGACAATGGATCCAAACTGCACCTCCAATGTCTAGATTCAGGCCCTAGATGAACCTGTGGATCCACACCTACTCATCCTACATGTAATCAACATACTGGAGTAGATCCAGAAATCTACTCTCATACTTAGCCACTGTAAGAGATTCTTGTCGGAGGTCATGAAACTCATCTATCCATTGTTGTATGAACCTCCGTGACAAATATCTTCTCTAAAATCGCTCCTCAAAGATATCCTAGGTAAATGTCTCAGAATCAACATTGAGTTTCTACTCCTCTGTTCGCCACCAGACACCAGCTTCATCCTTCAAGTAGATGGATCGCAACACAAGCTTTCATATTGCTAGAACAAGGACAAAGCTTGAAGCATCCGCTCAAGCTCACCAACAATGCCTCTATCTAAAATCCACCTATGTCACAAAAATAATGTGATGGTCAAAGCTTCTGGATCTCCCTGATGTGATCTTTAGTTGTGGTCTAATGGCCTCTAGGCCTCTTTGCATGCTCCTCCCTAGGCCTATGGCTGTGAGACCTACCTCTGTGTCTTGAAACCTAGTCTCCCTGTCCCCTCTACGGTGACTCTTCTCTAACTGACTCCTCATATGAGTTCTCTCCTCTATGCTCCTCACTCTCCGAGGAGATGCATGAGCCTCAATGGATGCCACCCTATTATGCCCGATTGAAGGTGCCATGCAATGGTACCTCCGCGTAGAGCGGCATTAACATCTTGAAGAGTCTACAAAATCTATGGTATGATGGATGCTATAGCATGATATGGTGGTGGTAAGTCTAGGTCTATGTGAAAATACCCCTCATCCCATCTACACCTCCTACATAGGCTAGGGCGAGAATTAGTTCATCTTTCTAAGTTTTATTCAGTTTCCATATTTACTAAAATATGTAATTTCTAAACTAATTTGTTTTCTAGATTTAAAAGTGTGCTAGGTTTAAGGTTCATGTCTCAAGTTTTCTAGTGTGCCCAATGGCCCAAGATTTTGAACTAATGCTCTAATACCAAGTGTAACGTCCTGAAAAAACAACCTACTTGAGACCCAAGAACAACCTAGGATTACTTAGGAAAGTTATGGAATAATTTTTTTTTTGTTTAAAAGGGTCTACAACTAGGTTACAAGACAACAGTTGTCGCAAACAAGTTTTCGGCAAAATACTATTAATAGCTTATAGTTTTATTAATATGACAATTATAAAGGATCACCATGTCAAAACTTAGGGTTAGAATGTTCAAAAGGTTAAGAGGGTAATTTCTCACCATACCCACTCACTAACTGGCCTATAAGGTTAACCTGATTTTTATTTTAAATAATGCATTAAAAACTTTCCTAAATCATTTCGATTAGATAGGAAATTTCTTCACCTTTCCAATTATAAAAATCCTTCTAACTCCTCATAAAACTCAAGTTATGGGTCAGCAGGCCTTGGGGTGAAAATTTCCCTCAAGAGTAGGCCTAAGGGAGAAAATTTTCCATAGGGGCAGGTCTATGGGCCATGGGGAGAAATTTTTCCCAGGGTCGGGTCATGGGTGACCGTAGGAGACATTTTAGAAATTTTCCCGCTTGGGTGAAAAGCCAGCTTTACACCCGCGCTCCCGCAAGACCGCAAGTCCACCAGTGGACATGTGACGCCTCAAAATACATCACAGGGAAAGCAGGATGGTGGGGATAGAAGAATTTTAACACCCAAAAGGTAAAAAGGGTTAAATTCACCCGTACCTCCTCCGATGCCACATGGCAAATCCTAATTAGTAGAGCGAAGGAAGCGTCAAATTTTAATTTTGCAAGTGCCAAGGTTAAAAAGGAATTCCGCCCTCTGGTAGAGCCTTGTTAAGCCATGTGGCAGCTCCTAATTGGCTGTGGGCCTACGGGGATGCGGGGAAACTTAGAAATATTTCCCAAAAAAATTATGAGGTGCTATACAAAAAAATGGATCCGCTCCTCCACCGATGCCTTACGAGGCCACGTGGCGCTTCTGATTGGTTGCGGCTCAGTGGAGCGGTGGGGAAAATTTGGAAATTTTTCCCAAATAAATTTAAATGTTACGTTTGATTTTGCGGGCTTGTGAAAGAAGACAAAGGGAAAAAGCAGGGCGGCGGGTCCATAGGGGAAATTTTTACAAAATTTCTTTTTGACGATTAAAATAATTTTTTGAAGCCAAAATTAAGTAAAACTTCAGAAGGCCATAACTTTTGATAGAAAGCTCAATTTTGGGAAAACAAAGACTTTCTGAAATCTCTCAAAGTTCTCTTTGCACAGAATCATTAATTTTATATTTTGATAAATTTTAAGGGGTAAATTCCATGAAAACGTTATGCAGGATCTTATAGTGCAAACTGGTAAATTTTAACTTATAAAATTTGTTCAATTTGATCTTCTTCCTCTCTCAAAATGTCAAATAGAAATGGAGCAATGTTCTTAGATGGAATTAGGATAGGTTTGAAAGGTAAAACTGTTTGATTGAGTTCCAATTCGATATTTTACAATTTTAACAACAAACAAATTGAAACGTTTTGAACTCGATGTTGCATAGTTTTGAAAGATTTCCTTTAAGTGTTTTTATATAATTGAACTCATTTATATCCTAGTATTCAATTTTAATTTTTGTTGTTATTTATTGATTGCGAAGTTCGAACTGTGCATTTTAGAGAAAGTATTTTACAGTTTGAAATACAAAATTGAGATCAAATTTGAAAAGGTCTATTTATAATTTTCCATCTTCCAAGTGTGGAAATTCATTCCAATCCTAGTCTAATACATTTAGTTGATTCAATCAACCATTTAATAGCCAAAATGCAAAGTCTGATTTCCAATCTTAACGTATCTCAAAGGAGAACAGAGCATTATATTTTCTTCACACGCATTTCTTCTTTTCAATAGAGATTTCAAAACACAATAGATGATCAAATTCAATACAACAATACATATTGAAAAAGGTAATGCAATCCTTTATTGATTCCAAAATACAACTTTACAACTTTTCTTTCATTCCTCGAATACAATTTCTTTCACATTCCTTCAAGGAAAAAACAAAGTTTATTCTCTTTTACATTTCACTTTACAACTTTCATAAACAATAGAAAAATTTTCCATTACAAAAATTTAGAAGTTCATCCACTTCTAGTGGGAAGGGTTACAATAAACTTTATCTCAACAAGGGACTATCAAACTATCTCTTTTCCTTGCTCCAGAACAGCAACATGCAGATTTTCTCATTCTTCCAATTTGATCACAACAAGAGTAGGGGAAAGGCAACGCTCTCCACCCAACCAAGACATCCAATGAAGAGGAGAAACCATCCTTCTTCATTGGCCCTTGATCCCCAACCATAATGCAATAGAAGATGTGATTCAACTCATGGAAAAAATGGGCTTCCACAAAGACACATGCATATTTTACATATAAAAACAAAGTCCAAAACAAAATGTAGTTTGCATCTATATTAGATACATCAAAAACAAAACTAAGGCTTCATCAAGCAATACAAAGGAGTAAGAAACTATGGGGGATGTTACTTATGCCTTGCAATGGGGAAATGGGTATCACCACCTGAATTTCAAACCACCAAAATATAGTATATCAAAACCCCGACACTCCTTATGCCTCCCACAAGTACCCCTTATTCCTCACTTTTCTTATGCCTCCCCAACCTCTTATAACACCCCATAATGAGTAAAGAAATGCAATTTATTTCTTTGCAAGGAGGAACCCAAATCCCAACTCCCTCCACACATATACCTCCCCAAAACACACTTGTGCCTCCCAAACAATAACCCCATATTCTTCTCCTACACCATTCCTAGACCATCTACCCAAACAACCCACAACATGCCAAAACATTCACAACCAAACAAAATTTACATTCGTAAAAGAAGAACATTTCAAATCCATGTTGTTACCTCTCAATGATGGAGTTGTTCCAAGTTCCAAAACAACTAGCTCTACCCTAATGCAAGTAATCCAAATCAGCCAAGCACTAGCATGCAACAGTCTTCAAAATTTCTCCAAAGCAAGAGCTCTCAAACAACCAAAAAAATTCACCCCAAAGGAAGCATCCCAAAATTTCAACAACCCAACACAAGGCAAGAAATTTGAATTTTTATAGAAGAGGGAAGAGAAAAGGATGAGGTGGATCCTTGCAAGATACCACATTACACATATTCAAATCCAACACCAAAGTCAACTTCATTCTCCAATACATAATAAAGAGGTGCGTGCATGATATGAAAATTTCCTTACACACTCCAAAACAAGCCCACACCTCAATAGGAATGAAATTAATAAAATGTAAGAAGGTGCAATTAAAATATACAACTTGTCTTCTCAAAATGCATAATGAAGGATAATTTTAACTCTCCAACCATAGCTATGGTTGGTAAATAAATTTAAAAGGTATGGGACAAGTTTAACTTTTCCCACAAGCGTCCATAAATAGCCTCCAAGGACAAATTCGAATTTCCAAGAAAGTGGAGTATTTCACACTCTAAAATCAACTTACACATCACTTACACATCTCTTACAACACTCAAACCAAGACCAAAAACTCTATTAATTACATTCTCATGATATCATTTAATTAATCAACTTAACAACATGATTACTCACAATATTAACACCACATTAAATAATTAAAGAAAGGGGTAAGTGCATCACAAAATAAACACAAGAAAACACTAATGAAAGGAACCACATTAATAAATACACATAACCCCTTAGTCACATTTAAAAGGTAATTCTCCCCCATGGGAATCCCTAAGAAAAATACAAGAACACACAAACAATACATGTTGTCATGGTGACCTTGTTGAATTCATCTAGAATGGCAATGTGGTTGGTCTCCAATCCCCCGATGTTTGTTGTGATAGTTTAACCTACAAAACACAAATACCTCCTTCGGCCTTGTGGCCATATTAGAACATCCAACATGATATAAATATAATCTCAATATCATCTATAAATATGAATCACAAAAACATCAAGGCAATCCAACAATATCATTTACAATTTACATCAACAACTATAACATCATCAAATAATGTCCATTTTCTAGATCTACTCACAATATAAAAACATCACATGTCCGAACAACATCTATAGTATATACATGTCAAATAGTATATCATCATCCACATATGAAATGTCTCTAATAATCATTATGCATCATAACTGAATCAAGCTTGACAGTAATCCATGGTCTAGCATCTCACATCATACTAAATCAAAACCATAATAATGTCCATAATATAATCAGCAGTATTAAGATCAGTATAAAAAAGGTTTCAAAGGGAAGTGGGAACTATATTATGTATTAGCATGCATGTCAATAGAGACCTGACTTAAAACTGGTTTAGAAATATATAGGTCCGATTGAGTACAATATATGCAAAAAATTAAAAATGAAAAAATAAATCAAGCTTAAAATTATTAAGAGTGTTATATTTCAAAAGCATTCCTATGCTCAAAATAGAAATCAAACATTTATAGAAAAGAATCTAATAGTTCTACTACTTTTGCATCATTTGAAGGAATTACAATGGTTGGCATACTTGCACTACAATAGACATCCTATTGAAAAACAATATACTTATGCTCACATTTCCAAAATTTTCAACTATCTATGAGTGTGTAAAAATAGAAGAATCTAATCTATTCTCTCTAGGTGCACATAACCCAACAAAAACAAATTCCTTAGTTACTATATAGAATAAGTTTTTCTGTTAAGTTTTGGAAGAAAGAGAGTTGTTTCATGGTTACTTGTAAGGAATTTCAAAAACAGAACAAGATTTTTAGAGCCCAAGAGTATATGAAATTAGTCATCAATTCAAATTTTCAAATGATTCCAATTGTATTGCAACTATTTTTTGTTCTGCTACTAAAGGAGTGTCATGGTTCTAGCTCAAATGATATGTTTTGTTTAATTTTTTTGGATTCATTTTGCCTCACTATTTCAACGTGTTATGCACTATTCATTCCGGATAATTATTTCCATATCTGTGATAAAAATCTTACCGCTCAAAAACCCTAATTCTCAAGCATTTTTGGAGCATTTCAATTATTCTCATTATCCGTTGTTTCTAGAATACAAATAATTCTATAATTAATTATAATTTTTAAGTTATATTTATTTAAACGTCATTGTGTAAATTTTTATTATGAGACTGATTTCCCCATTTACAGAAACGCCAACAAAAAGTGACTGTGGTGGATTCCAAATCTACGAATGATGATAGAATTCATTTGTTTCCAGTTTACGATTAAAAAATAGCCACAACAATCAACGACTTTAATAAACAGAAAAGATCCCAATCAATTGTACAAATAATTACATGCAAATTACCTTTATTAATCTGTGTAACAATCCGGTTAAGAAACATTGTTGAGAAATTCCTCACTTCAATTCGAACTGTTATCTCTGAATGCATAGATCTTTTAAAGCCAATTAATTTCAAGACAACCTAAAACCACATTAATGGAAAATACAAACAGAAATAAGATCAATAACTGAGATCGGCCCAGTTCCAGACAGCTTCAATAAAATTTTATCATATTATAGAATATTAAGAGCAATTAAAATTTGGAAACCCTTAAAATCTAGAACTCCTTTTTAATCATGAATACCGCCGAAACCCTAAACCTAAAATCCAGCTGGAGCTATAATTTTTCTGGTCACAATGCCATTTTGATCTTTGGAAGGCCTAGAGTTAGGTATAGGTCCTTTTGGCACTAGTGTACGTTTATATGCTCTGACTCTTAATTTTTCTAGGTGGGATGATCTTTGATCCAATATTAATTTTATCTTTTTGACTTCACTATTAGGATTCCGATCACAAATGAAACCTACAAAATAGATGACTAACTGCATATGCCGACAAAACACACCAAATCTAATAAAAAATATTAAGAATGGGGAGTCAGACTAACCCCAATGGTCACCCGAAGAGTGAACTTAGTACCAAGCGTTGCACTACATTTCAGACTCCATGTAGTTATTTATGTTTGTGTGTGTAATATGATGTTTGTATCCCTTGTGTAAGTTGTAAAATGATTGCAGGCTAGATCTAGATTTCTCCAACTATGCAAATGTTTGTGATGGAATAAAATGAACTTTCCCTCTTATATTGTTTATGCAAAGTGATGCATACCTTACCCCTTGTATGAGTGTGCTAGTTAAATTTCTTTGAGATGTTCTTGTTCCTTGATGTAATTTTAGGTGATTGTAGATAATGCTTATAATGTTTGGCCCCTTATTTGGGAGCAATAACTAAGTATATATTTGATTCCCTTGTTTGAAATTCATAATTTATAATTGAGAGCACAACCTAAAGTTTTAAAAGGTGACTAAGAGGTAAAAGATACCCAAAAGATTAATAAAATGATAGAGATGCTCGGGAGCGCCCATCAGGGACAAGAGTGCCCGGGCATTTCTATCCTTAATGGGTGCTAGTGTCTGAGGCCATAAAATATAAATCATTCAAGTATCACCAAGGCTGTAAGATGTGTATGAATAGTAATAATGCAAAAGATAACGCAAAAGGCCAAAAGGCATTCTCAACCACTAGTCTTCTTACTTAGGAATCCTATATACATTACCATATTTTAAGACTTAAAATTGTGCCCAAGTGCATAGATTTTGTGTCTACAGATCTATAGTTATTATCTTCATAAAACGGAGCTATTACATTTATGACTATACCGTTCCCACATAGGGTTTGATTTTGCTATTGTGAGTATTAACTATTTAAGAGTCACATATAACATGTGAAAGTTACACTTACGTAAATCATATCAATGGAAATACTTTGAACATATAAATGTTTTTCTTCAATAAACTATATATTAGGCCTACATCTTTCTATTTTTACAACATTTCATTATTTTCCTTTAATACACATGGTCCATATAATCCCTTATATTTGAGATATATAACTCCAAAGTTCTTCATGCAATTCAAAATATTCTCATATAATATTTCTCTTAATGTTATTTTTAATCCTCCAATACACTCACTTTTTCCCTTGTATGAAAGAACCATATTATGGATATCTTTAAGAACATACCATTTTGTACTTATTTTAACCATAAGATATACACATAAATACAAATGTAGAAAAGACACCGAGATATGGATCTCAAAGGGAATCTTCACTATTTTACAACATATCAAGTCTAGTTCAATTTATTTATTTTTATCCTAGATTTCAATACTTGATTGATTATGTAGATATTCATGTGAACTACACACGTTTTATATATGTTCTATGGGAAAAATATACGTTTCATATATGTTGTATGGGAAAAATATTTCAAATCCTATACAATAGAAGAGTTATGATGTGGTGAGGAAACTACAACATATTTTAATCTACAAAAATAATTTTACATTGCTATGTATGGACATGCATGTGAAATAAAGTAGGGAATTTTGTAAACACCATTTTTTAGGTATAGGATAAGTCAATCTTTATAGTTCTAGATCATGTTTGTGTTTATTGACTATTGTTATTGGCTCTTTTTGGCATTCGGTTATTTTGTTTCGATCAAGTTTTGAGAATTTTGTTGTGTTTTGTGTGACTTTCAACATTTTCAATTGTCTTTTATTCCTTGCAATTTTTATTTCTTTTATGGCTTTGTTTATTTTATATTCATTTATTTGTGCTTCCCCTTCTTGTTGTTTTCTCTCTCTTACTTAGATTTCTCTTTTCTCATATACTATTTCTATTGTTATGGTATTTTTTTCTAGAACCCCATAATTACAATTTTACTCAATTGGAACCCTACTCTTAATGTATGGTTTTTCTTATCATGTTGGTTTCTCCTTCAAACTTTTGTTTCAGGTTATGTTAGGGTTTTTCTTCCTCTTTTTGAGATTTAATTGTATGTTATGTATTAGCATGCATGTCAATAGAAACCTAACTTAAAACTGGTTTATAAATATATAGGTCCTATTGAGGACTATATATGCAAAAAAGTAAAAATGAAAACATAAATCAAGCTAACAATTATTAGCCGGAGTGTTATATTTCAATAGCATTCCTATGCTCAAAATAAAATTTGAACATTTATAAAAAAGAATATAATAAATCTACTACTTTTCCATCATTTGAAGGAATTACAATGATTGGCATACTTGCACTACAATAGACATCCTATTGAACAACATTATACTTATGCTCACATTTCCAAATTATTCAACTATCTACGAGGGTGTCAAAATAGAAGAATCTACTCTATTCTCTCTAGGTGCGCATAACCCAACCAAAAAAAATTCCTTAGTTTCTATATAGAATTAGTTTTTCTGTTAAGTTTTGGAAGAAAGAGAGTTGTTTCATAGTTATTTGTGAGGAATTTCAAAAACAGAACAAGATTTTTAGAGCCGAAGAGTATATGAAATTGGTCATCAATTCAGTTTTTCAAATGATTCCAACTGTATTGCCAAATGATATGTTTTGTTTAATTTTTTGGATTCGTTTTGCCTCATTATTTGGAGCATTTCAATTATTCTCATTATCCTTTGTTTCTAGAATACAAATAATTCTATAATTAATTATCACTTTTTAAGTTATATTTATTTAAACGTAATTGTGTAAATTTTGTATTGTGAGATGACTTTCCCCATTTACTGAAACGCAATCAAAAAGTGACTGGTGGTGGAGTCCAAATCTGCGGATGATGGTAGAATCCATTTGTTTCCATTTTACGATATCAACAATATTAACCAATCAACCACACCCCATTGTAGGTTATATCAAACTTGTAAAGATAACCACTATCAATTACATCGAGTTACATAAATTAATAAAATTAAGTATCGAGCACCTAATACCACTTTTAATGTTTCTATACACATTTAAAATAAACAAGTCTCCTTGATTTAAAAACAAAAACATATATATATATGTGTGTGTGTGTGTGTGTGTGTGTGTGTGTGTGTGTGTGTGTGTGTGTGTGTGTGTGTGTATATATATATATGTATATATATATATATATATATATATATACATATATGTATATATATATATATATATATACATATATGTATATATATGTATATATCTATATATCTATATGTATATATATGTGTGTATATATATATATATTACAATATTAATTGGTAAATAAAAATCGAGCACCTAATACCACTTTTAATGTTTCTATGCACATTTAAAATGACAAAGTCTCCTTGATTTGAAAACAAAAACATATATATATATACATATATATGTATATTACAATATTAATTGGTAAATAAAAATTTCCAATTACACAAGACCTACCAAAATATATCTCTTAATAAATATTGTTTTATCAATTTAACATTTTGTTTAAATTAGAAATATGTGTGTGGTGTGTGTGTGTGGATTTGGTGACCTATCTTCTTGTATTCATGAAATCGTTCACTTTCCATTTACTTCATGGTTTTAAGTATGTTATTATATGTATGATTCTTAACTCATAAAACTAAACACTAACAACACTTTTTTTTAGATAGGTTAAAAGGGTTTGGTTTTAAAGGGGACAAAAACCCCGAGTACAAATTGAGAAAAGATAAATCATTGACGCAAAAATGGAGAAGCCTCTACTAGAAGCCCACACCAACTACAAACCAAAGCATTAAGAGCCATGCGCTAGAGTCAATACGAGATTGACTCCACAAGGCACGATCAGACCAAACATTACAAGACTTTTTGGGTAGAACCTTCGTCCAACCCACTTCGATGTCCAAAGGAATGGATGGGTAAACCAAAACATTGTGGGGCCCTCCCAAAGCCCCGCCAAGATGTACTTCTAAATTCTTGATCATGATTAAACAACTAGCACCCAAAGGGTCGTTAATATTGTGATCCATGTGATGCTCAAGAGTTTCCATGGAGACAGATTCTAGCAAAGGTGATGAGGAAGATTTGAAATTTGAATTTTTAAACCATTCACCAATCCCATCCCATTCCATCTACTAGTTCAAGCGGTCAACAACAAACCGTTCACCTCCCTGCATTAGCATTGCTAAAACATTCAGCTCAATGGGCTCCAGAACTTCAATCTCCAAGGTTATTTCCAATGCTACAGGGTGAGACATGACTTCGCCACCCTCAGTCTTGCAAGAAATGATACTCCCAGACCTACCAATCACTTTATGAAGACCCAGAACCTCCCTACTGCAAGGAGAAAGACATAGTGATCCAACACCCTCTGAGCCATCATCCCTATCGTCTTCATCCATGAGTAAGGAATCAAGATCCGAATACATTTGATGTATTGAGGCCCAAAATATATCCTCGTCAACAATCTCCTGGGCTGTTGAGTTCCCATAGCCATAGTAAAAGGTGTTGAAATCCACTTTCTTGCATTTCTCACAGATGATCCTAGATTTTTCCACTTCGGTGACCTATTCATGGTTTCCCTCCACTAAATCTAGAAAAATCCTCTAATGCACTTTGGCTACCACTAGAACATCAATGCACAATCTGGCATAAACTAATCTTGATCGAACCCTCATAGCCAAGTCCACAGCAAGTAGCGCCCCCAAAGTTTTTACAATACTGAAAAAGACCTCTCATTCAAAAACCTCCAGGGAAGGGCATTACGTTGAATCCAGATTGGGAGTTCAAGTAAAGAACCAGAAAAACCTGGTTGCCATTGTATAATACTAAGATCCATTTTCCCAAAGAACCAAGGTGCTCCTAGAAGCACACATAATAAATTCTATCCTTTTAGGAATGCAGAAGAGGAAATCATCCTTATCGATAGCCCCTGACCCTCCACCTTGCAATCCCACTTCCTTTTTCACCATTATCACACAACGTCTATATTTGGTAAGCATCCCCCAAAACTACCCACAATAGAAAATTTGAAATGGTTTTTGGCCCTTTCTACAATGGTCTTAGGAATCTCTAGGTGTGGGGAAACAACATCCCACGAGGGCACAAGTTTATTAGCTGCCCGAGGGGCACCTCAAACACCTCGAGCCAATGAACACATACCCCTGGTTGTCTTACTCAAATCCCCTTCATCTCTCTTCTCGTAGCTCCCCAATGTTTTATTCCATCGTTGTTACTTGTAATAAGAGATATCGTAACCTATTTTAAAGATGACATTTACTTGTAACAAGAAGATATTGTAACAACAATTATTTAAAATTTACATTATTTTATCCCTGTTGATACTCCTGACATTTACTTTTCTTAAATGGTCACTTAAATTTTGGACATACAAAAAAACATGGCCCTGATTTGTATCATTTAATGTATCCTCCAAGTATTTTATACACTACATAGGATACTAGTGCCTAGTTCAGCCACAAGCTCCTAGGAAGTCTTGTCCTCATTTGGATGGTCATGTTCAAAGAGGTTCCATATTTTAGTCTCTCGGACATAAAATACACAATTAAGATTTAGCCTTCTCTACTTGTATCCCAACCCACAATAAATCCAAATCTGTCAAAACAAGATGAGTCAATCTTTTTCCCTATTTAATGAGACTTTCTTATTTCTTGCATGTTATATCTTGCTTAATACTATTGTATCAATTTTATCTCAATCCTTTAATAAAGATTCAAGATTTTATTTAATCATTTGGTGAAACCATATCGTGATCATGCACCTGATCCCTTTCCTTTCCTTTCTTATCCATACTCATGTCTATTCCCAAGAGGCCATCCAAAACTATTATAATATCCTTGACATTACTAAAAATCTACCTCATTTCACGACTACCTCTGTAGACCTCATTGTCAATTTCATCACGAGTTGAGAGCATAAGCAACGTTTTTAACTTGTTACTTCTTTTTCTCCTCTTCTTAGTGCATTATTTCCTCAACCTTGCACTTTATCCAAAGAGTATGATTATTTTTTAATCCATCCCTTCAAAAATAATTGTTTAGGTCAAGATTATTTTTCAATACATTTCTTCAAAAATATAAAAAATTATATGTGCACAAAAATTATTTCCGTAATGATTGTATGTCATTATTATGATGAATTATAATTATTATTTTTTAAGTTGTAAGTTTTATAAAAATATATATAATAAAATAAAATAAAATAAAATAATGATAATAATGATATTATTAAGTTATGTGCCAATCGGCCATTATTTCATATTATTATTATTATTATATTTATTTCATTTGTAATCGTTATTAACATTGATTATCTCTATGTCTTTTGTTGTATTGTTCTAGTTGCTCCCGTAGGTCGAACTTGCATTCACATGGAAGAAGGACTCTCCTTGTTGTGGTTCCATGGACATTCATTGATTCGTGTTCACTTTCGAATGTCAACCCCTTGTCTTCTTCCCTGGGACGATTAGGCATGCTCGTGTGGGGTTTTAATTGTTTAATTAAAGGAAAATATGATTTTGTTTCTACTCTCTCTAGCATGCCAGTGTGTATGTCCTTGTTGTTAACCTGGCTTGGTTGGCGTGGGTGTTGGTTTCCCATCTTCTTTGGTTTCCATCGTGTGCATGCATAGGGAGTTTGTGTGTGTGTGGCACAAGATTTGGTGGGGGTGACTACTTTCAATACTCAACTTAATCTTTGCAACTACCACCTACCCCACCTTACCACTCTAGCGGCAACTCTGGCTGGTCACGTGGCTATCATCAAATGAAACTAATTGCTGATTGGATGTTGGCTTTTTTCCTTCTACAAAAGATCTTGGGTATGTTTGAAGAGATGGTGTTTGGTGGCATGCTTGCCATTCATTAATGTTCTTAATGAAGACAAATTTTCATGCTTTTGGTCTAACTTGTGCCAGTCTTGGAGGCCACATGGGCTGCAATCACTTCATACCTTCTCTATTGAAGTTTTGTTGAAATAAAGGGGGATTTAAAACTTCTGGTAAATGTTATTGTTGTGTTTCATGTCTTCCTTGACCTCGTTGTGTGAGGTAATGTGGAGGCTCACTGACTAGAGGTTGTGGAAAGATGAATGTTGAAACTCCCAACAAATGCAAGTCGCATGTTTGAGCTCCTGTCCTGGCCGCCCTCTCCCTGAATGTGCCAAGGAGTTTCCATGAAGCCTGTAGGAGAGATCAACATGCTGAGGAAAATGAATTTTTTAGAATGTGTTGTATCTATTCGAGCCCTGGTTTGACGTGGCTACATCGAGGAAGCTCCAATCATGCATGCTAAGTCTTACCATTGCAAATGTTTATCTATCTTTTATAATTACATGAAAATAATGTTTCTCCTTCTACAAATATGTATTGAATGGGATTTTGGTTGTTTTAATCACCTTGGGTGTACTGGCTATCCTTCCTTTCTTCACCCAAACCTCTTGTTTTTATTGACTTTGCTTGCTTGAGACAATCTCCTTTCCTCCTAAATCTAAGTTCATTTTATATTTGCATAAAGAATAATTCGCAAATAATGTGTGTAATTCTGTGACTGAGATTCTAATGTGTGTAAAAATATGATCCTTATGGTTTACTATAATACTATTATTCATGGTTGTGTAAACATGCTTTTCCCTTCTTTGTCCTGAGCTAGTTACTATTATGAATGCTCAATTATATTAGGAAAATTCAATTAATATTTAGGTTTTTATTTTAAGTAATATGGGAAAATGATATAGATCCTAGATACCACCCAGAATCCTTACGGGTGCGAGATCTGTCCTGACACAATAAAGGGGCATTTTCTACTTCCGTTCGTGAATACCATTTTGAATTTTTACAGCTGACTTGGTTGAGGTTGATTCTTGATATCTGAGTTGAGGACGTTTTACTCTAAACCCCATAATGGGTATCGTAGGAAATTGGATAAGTTATATGTCGGTTTGTGTTATCGTATGCTTTCTACCAAAGCACAGTTGTGTTGGGTTTTATGGTTTTGATGTGGATTTAATTGCATGGATGTATGGGTTGTATATGTTAATAAATAAATTATATGGTCTAGAGACCATTTCCAAGTGCAGAAAACTATTGTGGACATCGACCGTAGGATGATATGAATGATAATCTGAAAGGGCAAGAAAAAAAAATTGTAATAAAGGTTCAAAACTATTTATTATTCCTTGATTGAGGGTTGGAACCAACACTTCTTCTTAACCTTGGAGTGATGTGTTTTGATACTTTGGCCATTAGTAATTGACAATGGAAGGGCGGTTATCAAGTAGTGTTTGACTATTGTTTTGATAAGTAATTTTAGTTTCTCGGAAAGATTGATTGGTTGTATTTACCATGTGCAAATGAAATTATGAAGTAAGTAAAAATTGCTAAACAATTGCATATATATGAACACATTTTGGATTACATCGGAATTTTTGTTAAAATTATTATTGGCATTTGGGTGTTGTCTTTCATATTATAGATAAGTTGACAATTATGATGGAGTTTTTGTTAAGATTAATGAATTTTTGTGACTCTTTCAAATGTATTGGAAGAGTGGTCTCGATTATGTTAACAAGTACTAATTTTCAAGAGATCCTATAAGAAGGAGGTGGTAAACTTCTTGGTTAAAACTGAAACTATAATTTGTTCTTTTTTGGGGGTTCATGGACCCATATTGCCATGAAACCTCCCTCCTAGAAGGATCAGATAATTTTTTTTTTCGCATCATTGATCGTAACTAGTATGGTTGTGACTTCTCAAGTTTTTCTTTTGAGATGGATGGATTGAGTATTAGATTTCAATCACGCAATCCATAGGATTACATGATTGAAATCTTGATACTCTTGACCCTTTGTTCCTAACCAATAAGGTCTTGACTTGATTATTTGAGATATCATCTTACTAGAATGTTTGACCTCCTCCTTGTAGGCAGGTGAAAATATTTTATCTCATGTGAATAATTTTGATTAGTGGTTTGTGCTTTGATCCATTCTTGTTTTTAGAACATTCCTTTCATGGTATTGTTAAATTGTAGCTTACTGTTGCTAGTGGGTAGTCTTAGCATGCTCAGTTCTTGTGAACTAACTCGAGTTATACTTGTGCAGATGGATTATGTGAGTAGATAAAAGGAAAGAGTTGTAAAGGTTTCATTGGATTGATTTATGAAGTTTCTTGTACAAATGTCAAATGTGTTG
Source organism: Taxus wallichiana var. yunnanensis (assembly GCA_018340775.1). Classification (NCBI taxonomy): domain Eukaryota; kingdom Viridiplantae; phylum Streptophyta; class Pinopsida; order Cupressales; family Taxaceae; genus Taxus; species Taxus wallichiana. The sequence goes on along the minus strand of CM031238.1, from coordinate 742,858,772 downwards.
TAATCTTGTAATGGTGCTTGTAAAGGAGTTTGGAAGGCCTCTTGCCTTGGATTGTTCGATAATTGTGAGATGAAGTTGTCTTGTCCTTTTGTAGTTAAACTTGTAATTTATCTTTGTGAGAAATAATATTCAATCTTTACATTGATATGAGTATTCTTGTAGTAATATTAGTTATCAGTCCTGAAAATGTCGTAGCATGGCTTGACCAACTTGTTACCTTCGGTTCTCAATCAAGTTCTATCGATTATTTTGGTGCCTTTGTTATGTTGTGCCATGATGAATAGAAGTGTTGTAACCACATTTTTTTCCCATTTAGCAATGGCAGTTTCTGTTTTCAAGTTATAAAACTCTCATGCTTTAATAACCTCCATGGTCTTGACATCAGTGCAATCCTTTGTATATTTTAGGGAGTGAAAATCCTTCTTCTAAAGTTAAACAAAAATAAAACAAAATGAATTCATAGATAATTCAATAAATAAAATAACAATGAAATTGGGTTCTTGTTGAGAAATTTAAGAATATTAATTTGGAACGAAATGAGTTTTCTACCAGTGTAAAGAAACCTACCCTCGTTAACCTTAACTACGGATTAAACTTTATTCTCATTTTTTGAAACCTTAAGTTTTGTACTTCCATTTTAGGAACCCCATGTGTATCCTTTGTCGAACTTAATCAAGATGATTGTTAAATGAAGCTTTTACCCAAATCCGGTTTAACTCTTAAGTTTTTTGAAAGATAGGTTAATAACTAATTAGATCATAATGAAATAAATTGACCTTCTCTCTCTAACGCTGCTATAGTTCTTTGTAACCTTTTTTCTAAGTTATGATAAAAATTTAATTCCTTGAACAAAGAAGATTAGGGTTCCGAACCTAAATGATACTCCACTTCTTTTGAGCTTACGCTTGCCTCCTTATGCAATGGAGGTATGAAACAAGTTTTAGTAGTGTGAGTTCTAATAGATATCCTTGTGGATTTGATTAACTCCTTGTTTTTAAATGTTTAAGCGAGTAAATGGCGTATTAGAGATGATCCTAAGCTAGTCGTCACCAAGGATACAACTAGCTTTGTGAATAACTTGATACAAGGATGGCCATAAAGGCATCACGGAAAGCGTTCACACCTATCAAGGACAATTTACTTTTCTTTTGTGAAAGGACATGGCAAAATACCAACCACATTACATAGTTATAGTTGAAGACATCCCACTGTGAAAATCTTCTTAAGATTACTGATTTACTAGAGACATTTTACAATTCTTAGCTTACGTTCTAGAAGGTTCATGATATGTTTCATACCATTCTTCTTATAGGATTAAATTTCTTTTCTTTTATATAACTTGAGGACTATCCTAGGATCACCTATAATATGAAAATTCCTTGATTAATTTGTTTACAAAACCAGGAGGTAAGCAATTCCACAAGGCTATCTATCTAAACCCCCACTACTGAAACTCATTTCATACCCACATTGCATAAGGAGGCAAGCGTAAGATCAAAAGGAGAGGAGTATCGTTAAGGTTCAGAACCCTAATCATCTTTGATCAAGAATTAAAAATTTATCATAGCTTAGACAAGGACTACAAGGTACCATGGTAATGGTTAGAGAGAGAAGATAATTTATTTTATTATGATCTATTTAGTTATTAACCGGTCTTTTAATGAGTCTTAAGAGTTCAATTGAATTTTGGTAAAAGCTTCATTTAGAAATCATCTTGATTAAGTTCATCGGGAATACACAGGGGTTCCCAACATGGAAGCATTATAATTAATGTGTTTTTATTCAAACTCCTGTACTAGATAAGATCTACCGATATCCCCAAAAGCCAACAGTGATATTACTTTTAAAATTAATTAACGTTTCCCAACAAGAGGACAATATTTAATCCATAGCTTAAGGTTAGCAATGGTAGGTATTTTTTTTTACATCGTTAGATAAACACTTTCTTTCCAATTAAAGACTCTTAATTTTATCAACCAAATACAACTTCATTATTATCTTCTTTATTTATTCATCTATGTATTCCTCTTCTTTTATCTTTGATTATCTTTAGAAAAAAGGGGTTTCAACCCACTAAAATATGCATAGAATAGCATTGATACTAGTACCATGGAGGGTTACTAAACCAATAAACATTATGACCGAAAGAAGAAATTATCGTTATTTAACAAGAATGCAAACCATGGTTATAACATTTCCATTCAACATGGCACATGAACCAAAGGAGTCAAGAGATTGGATTTCACTTGGGTCAAGGACAAGAAGGTAACAAAATAAGCCAAGCCATGCTACAAAATTTCCATGACTGTAAAAGATATCACCAAAAGAATACTCATAACAAGGTCAAGATTGAATATTATTTCTCACAAAGGTAATTTACCAGTTAACCTACAGAAGGACAAGACAACATCATCACAAAATTGCAGAACAACCCAAGGCAAGAGGTTTTCTAAACTCCTTTGCAAGCACTATTACAAAATTTACCTCACATTGGACATTTTTACAAGGAACTTCATAAATTGCACTGATGAAACCTTTACAACTCTTTCCTTTAATCTACTCGCATAATCCATCTGCACAAATACTAGCTAGAATCAGTTCGCGAGAAATGAGCATGTTAAGGCTACACATTGCAACAGTAAGCTAACATTTAACAATATCAAGAAAGGAATGTTCTAATTGAAAGGGATTTAAAACACAACCCACAACACCAAGATTATTCACATGAGAAAGAAATCTAAACCATCCAACAAGGAGAAAGTCAAAATACCAGTAAGAACAAAATCACATAAATCAAGGCAAGACCTTATGGGTTAGGAACAAGAAGGTCAAGAGTGTTGATATCTCCTTCATGTAATCCTATGGATTACGTGATTGGAATCCAAAACTTACTCCATCCAACTAAAGGGGTCCAAGAGAAGACAACACATACTAATTATGATCGTAGGCGCGAAACGGAACGACGTTATCCAAATCTCCCAGGGGGAGGCTTCATAGCAATAATTAGGGTTCGACGCCCTTAAAAGAAAAACAACTATAGTTTCAGTTTTAACCAAGGAGTTTTACCACTACCTTCTTATAGGATTTCTTAAACGTAGTACTAGTTAACAACAAATCCACTCTTCCAAAAGCATACAAATGAGACACAAAAGGGGCCATTATTCTACCAACAAACCTTATCCTAATCGTAAACTTCTCTACATAATATAAGGGAAGACTAAACCCAAAAGTCGTTAATAATTTTTATATATTTCAGACAATGTCAATAAGCATTAAAATAAAAATTGATTTCCTTAACAAGGCCACAAAATGGGACCTTTTAGTAACCAAGTTTGAAGTATAAGATATTCGAGTTCGAAAACAAAGGGATTTAGCACGCAGAGGGTAAAACACCAACGATGCCCCTGGACTCAAAGGACCCTACCACGAGTGCAAGCACAAAAATAAGAACCAACACACGTATCCATCAGGAAGGTTACGCATAAGTGCGGATCAGGCCTAGAAGTTCTATGAGCTCCTGGCCAATGGTATAGAAGATGGAAAACTTACCCGATCCATGTGGGCTTATCAAGGACATGTCTAGCAAAAATAAAAGCAGATGAACATAATAAACACCTATTATATTATCACCGTAATCAGCTGTCATCTAACAGGAAACGATTTCACGAGCCCAATACCATGGATTCACCTACAACTTTTGTTTCAGTCCAGCTATTAATAGCTTGCTCGCGACCCTTAATGAAATTGAAGAGATTTCCTTCAATTAAACCTACAATGTCTCCCCCTTACTTTAATCAAACAAGAGTTTGAACCAGGTAGTAGGTATAGTAATTTTCTCAACACGTAGAGGCCAAAATAGATGTCAGGTTATTCATCCCTAGAACTGGGTACAAAAGTCAACCATGTACAGTTCTAAAACAAAACCCTAATGCCATTTTCCAATTAAACAAAAAGTAAGGAATGCCCACAGGCTTAAACAAGTTTTAGAACACAATGTCACTATTAATGTACCTTTTAGCAAAACAGGAGAGCCCTAAACAGGAAATATGTATTTACTCAACCAAATAGAGATATGAAGGCTTAACCTTCCATATAGTAAGCCTTCTATTATAAATACCATCACAAAATTCTTTTAAAAGAGGGTCATATAAGCAAACAAAACTCAATAATGTTTCCTTCCCTACGAACTAGACTGCATCACTCAATATTGCAGTAGCCCAATAGACAAATATAAACAGAGTAAGCTATAAGAGAGGAAAGAACATTCCAAGCAAAACCAACGAAATTGGAACGAGATTTAAAGGAACAACCACACAATCAGGCAGTGATATAAACAACTACGAAAACATCTTGTCTAGGCGCCATTCAAGAGGAAAGAATATTCATTTCAAGATACTGAAAGAAGGTAGAAAACTATTACGAGGAGTAGATTTAACATGCCTGATTATAGTTCTTCCCACCAACAAGCACGTCGACCAGGGCTCGAGCAACAACAACACAACCTGCGCAACTTCTCTTCCTCAGCCTGCTGAAGGTCCAAACTCTGTTAACGGCCATGCTTGGCATAGGAAAGGGGTGATTGAAACATGCCTTCTTGAAATCCTCGGGAGAAACTCCGAGAAGATAGAAGCACTCTGCTATGAAGAGCATCACAACCACCATAGAAACCCACACAACCATCGTCATGACTGCCATATCCAAAGAAGATCTGTATCTGTTTCTATAACTATAGACCCCCTTTTCCTTTTTCCCACAAACCCAACTATATTCTCCACCAAATCCTCATGCAGCCAGCCAATAATTGGCGTGAGCAGGTCACCACAAGAAGAACCAGGGCATACGTTTAATAAGCAAAAGTAGCAGCGAATTTCCAGCCACAGAAAATCTCAACTGCCATATTGATAACAAATGCTGCAACCCTGTACCAATACCAAAGAGAAATGCAAAGAACCACTTGACAGACACAAAGTATCCAACGTATAACTTTCCTCTTTGAGCCTGGTTTAAAACGCCATCTCAACATGCATCTGATTGTTCCTGATTTGGACCTCCTAACCTTGGTGCTCTCATATTAGGAGCAGCCCTGGTCTGAGACGAAGCAAAAGAAGATGGCTTTAATAACCAAAAAGAAAATCTCTTGGAACAGATTCCATATCCAAAAAACAGTCCCTAGACTTAGCATCCTCGATTAAGGCTGACCAGTCACTAGATTGCTTCAATGCAGCTGCTTTGAATTACAATAATAATAGAAACCCGATTTTAGAATGGGTATTACAAATTAATAGTAACCACAAGAACCCAAAAATACAGGTTACATTTATTCATCCAAAACAATGAGAACACAAACATTTCCAACAATACATTAATCCATCGTCAAGTAGCCACACACAAAGCAATAATATCTTCAAACGGATATACAATACCCAGAACTATTCCACCCACTACTGTAGATCGACCCAGGTTATAATGCAAAAGATTATTCAAGCAAATACTAGGTGAAATAAGCTGTTAGGAGATAGATATGGTTATTCATGCGGTGAATAACAGCTACAAAGCCAACCCCAAGATTTGAAGCTCGGACACAAGACATAATGATTACCTCCCGCTCCTGGCTCTGAAAGGCATCTACCGTAATGATACATAAACCTTTTTCTTCAGCAGATTTGAGGACAACATCAAACTCTCGGTGTAAACATTACAGCGGTAGCTTGTAAGGTGTGATAATTCCAACAGAACCCTTATGCCTGCCAACTTAGTGACTCGCTGAAGAAGCTCATAAAATTGCAAAGCAAATAGTGCTTCATGAATATTCTGATATGAAACAGATCGGCCTCTATGAGGTTCTCTTCCATGAGTTACATCGTAAAACAAGTAAGGTCTCAATAGAGAATCTCTGTAATAAATTTCATCGGGTCTCCTGGTAACACTCTTACTGTCACTTAATCGATTTTGATAAAAATACCTTGAAGGAGAATCCCAAATTTGAGGATGCAGTCGATACTGAACAGATAACATCAAAGTTGGACAACCTGCTTGTTGGAGGTGCTCAAAACGGCTTCTACCTTGCTGTAGCGTGCCTGTAGCCTGGCTAGAAACTGTTACAGGCTGTTTGCTGTGGAGATCCGGCAAGAACACACCTCGCAGCACCCACGAAAATGGAGGAAACGCACCTTCCTCACTAGCTTGAAGCTCCGTCTAACAAAAAACGCGCGCGCAGGGAGGAACCAGGACAGAAAAATGCCAAGAAAATCATCTATTTGCTCCCTGTGATTACAAACTACTAGAGTACAGACTGGTAAAGGTTAGAGCTCCTTCAGGATAGCCCGTGCAGACAAACAACAACCAAGCAAGCAAATAATCCACGCAACCAGCATAGGCAGGGAACGTCTCTCACACGCCTCCGCACGCAGTCCAACCAAAGGAGATCTCACGCGGTCAGAGGAGGATAACAGGAAGTCAAACAAGAAACCAAGAAGATATGCAAATCAGAAAATAATTGAGTGCGGCCACCAGCAAGGAATCCAACACGCCAAACTTTAATACTCCACCCTCCACGCCAAGAAGGAGATAAGGCTGACTCGACAAAGTAGGTTGGGGCATTATAGCTAGTTACTCAATAGTATAAAAGAAAAGAAATTTAGCCCTAAAGAAGAATTGTAGGAATCATAACACGAATCTTCTACACCAAAAAGTTATGCCTTGAAAGACTATTTTAGTGAATACATAACCTAGGACTTTGTTGTGGAGTATCCTAAACTGTAACTAGGTATTATGGGTTGGTCTTCTTCGCGGTTCCTTGTCAAGAGAAAAGTGAACCGTCCTTGATGGGTGCTAAATGTTTCATTGTGATCTGTGTGTTCATCGTTGTGTCAAGTTTTCCATGGAGCTAGTTGTAGCCTTTGCGACCACCTTTTGTGTCATGCTATATTTCAAACAAGTCAAAAAAATACCCGTATTTTGTGAAGTGCCGTTATATCTTCAAGTAAAGTAAAAAAAAAAATTGTTCGGTTTTTTTTGTGTGTTTTGTATGTGTGTGTGTGTGTGTGTTAGTGGTTGTTATAGTTTGCATACCCTTCTTATTACACACTGTTCTAGTAAATATTCATGGTACCTTTTTTGTAACGCCCACAAATTTTCCCATAAAACCCGATAGCAAACCGTGAAAAATTATGATTTTTTTTTTTGAAAGGTTACAAGGCCTTAGCTAGGATTTTAATTAAATCCCGATTATAAATTTTTAAAACAATTATATGGCAATCGGGACTAAAATAATAATTAATTACTATTGACCCAACCCTATTAAAATATTTTGATTTAATTTCCCTTATTAAGTTCCAATACTTAATTCAAATATTAATCCATTTTACTCTTTGTTATTTAGCCCCAAAGGTCTTATTAAATCTATTTATTAAATGGCCCCAAATTAAATTCAAAATTTTATTAGGTAAGATTAATAATCTTCTAGTTTAAAATAAATCATATTAACATGGTTTAATACCCAAAGTGTCAAGGGTACACAACATGGTCTAACCCCTTAGGCCCCATTTAACATTACACACACATCTTTTTATTTAAAACATTCCCACTTAAATACCCCATCACTTAAGTGATGTAGGGTTCATTGTACACCCTTAGATCTAATCTTTCTCAGCCCTTAGATTTAGGTTTGGCAAAAGTAACCCTAGAAATCCTTATGGAATGCCATATATTTATTTCTTCAACCTATTCTCCCATTTTCTCTTCTTTGTTTTGCAGGTTAAGAAAGAGGGAAACATGATGAAGCCATCGAAGGAAGCTAAAACCCTTTGATGAATACTCACAAGAAGAGTGATATTTTTAGCATCTCTCTCTTTGTATCTCATTTGTCAAGAAATTACCCAAATGGGGTTGTGGGTATTTGTTCAATTTATTCTTGTTTATTTTGAATTTTAGGTTGAAGATCTACACATATGAACATTGTATATTTCTCATTTAAATGAGTATTTTTATACATGTATACATATATACTCTTAATGTTTTAATAACCATTTTAATATTTATACAACCTAATATAAAATTGTTTATATAAGTTTTTTTACATGCATTTTATTTTATTTTAATTTACCTGAAATTTTCTTTTATAATATAGGAATTAATGTACACACAAATATATATATATATTTGAACCCCCACGCAAAATTTAAACTGCCTCCCCAATAAAATAAGTGGCCATTGCATTATAGGCCTGTGTAAAATTTGATTCTGCAGTTTATATAAAAAAGCGTTAATATATATTAACGCTTTTTTATATAAACTGCAGAATCAAATTTTACACAGGCCGCATATAATGCAATGGCTACTGGCAGTTTAAATTTTGCGTGGGGGTTCCAAAAGAATTTGGGTGGGATAAACAGAGGCCGCAAAACTTTAATGGCCACATGCATTGTTTGGTGGGGTGTATGCGTTTTCGGTTAGTAGGTTTAGTGTGACTGGGGATTTATTTTATTTAGGGGGGATGGTCCACCTCCCCTTCCCCCAACCTTATATTTATTTAAACCTAAAACAAAAACATATGCCGCAACCCAAGCTTTCACAACAATTTTTTTTTTTTTTTATATAATAAAACTACACTAAACCGATTCATACGGTTTTGCATTTCATTACTAATTTTAATTATTAATAAATACTAATATATAATATGTATTACTATGTAAATACTAATGTATATATATATTCATTATTAAGGAAAGTATTAGTATTTATATAATGGTGTTATAAATTTTGAAAATAATCAAGCTACATTATTAATATATATTTATTATATATATTAATAATATATATTTTCGTATCAACTAAGTTTTCAATTAAATAGGAATTTTCAAATAGTGTGGAAGAATAGATTTTACAACTATAACATTCATATGTGTACAAATGTACATTTACGTAGGTATCTAAGGTAGAGTAGGAATTTGAGCATTTATCAAATTTAACCAAATTATCACCTTCAATTTTATTTAAATATCTACCTTAAGGGTATGATTAGTTCAATTTAAACATTTACTTAAAATGATTCTTATTGCAACAAGGAGAAAATTATATCAATAAATCAATTTTATCTAATCCTTTCATACATCTAGTTGGATACGGGAAAACAAACCACTCTTAATGAAATTTATTTCAATATTCAAGTAAACAAGGATTTTCAATAAAGAAAATAATCAACCTTTAGTTCCCATCCAAAAGCACTAGCCTTTAAAAATAAACCAATTTGCAATGCAACCCTAAACACAAATTTTGATTTGTGAGAACTTAATTTCCATTTACAAGATCACTATAAGGTTTGTATTCACATGAAGTAATGTAAATCATAATAAACCATTTACAAGCATCTAATCGATGGATAAGACTACATCCAATGTAGTGTTGGTAACATTTACAAGTTGTAAAGCGATAATAGATCAACTTTCAACTCCCCATGTCTTTTTCCAACAAGAGCACTTCTTGTATTAAGCTCCACATCTCATCAAGAGCCAATCACACAACAAAATGGGGGAGAGTAGGCAACACTCTCCACCCAACCATTACTCTAATGAGGAAGTGAATCCTACTTCCTCATTGGCCCCCGAGCCCCAACAATGAGACATTATCGAAAATTTGACAACCATGAAAAAAATACAAGGCTCCACATTTAGTTTCAAGAAACATTCACACGAAAAAATAACCACAAAACATTCATTTCAAGCACAAAAACCTCCCAAAAAAATGTCTCTAAAACAAGCCAAGTAGAGAAAGCAATATGGGGATACCCTTGTTCCTCCCAATGGTTTGGATGCCCACCTAAAAACCTCCAAAACACAATCAACCCCTCACTCACTCTTATGTCTCTCAAAATGAACAAAGAAACAAGATGAGAAAAAAGTGGGCCACCAAACCCAATCCCTACTAAATACCCAAAAGAAACTTTTATGCCACCCAACAAATTTCATCCCCATTTAAATTTCTCATACACGTCCTAAGGATATTTCACTACCCAACACATCATGCAATACAACATTTATTCAACACATGAACACATAAGAAAGAGAAGAAAACAAAAGGGTGAAGACCCTACCTTGTCATAGCAAGAATTCAATCCGCAAGCAATTCCAAACAATCTTCAACTCCAACAAGAACTCCAAAAAGCAACAATTTCAAAATGAGAGAGCCAACACCAAGCAAGTAACCCCCAAAACTTCACAAAAATTATAATAAATGGAAAGGAGGGAGAAGAAGATGATGTGGCTTCATGTAGGATGCCACATCATTTCTTCTCCATCCCACATCACCAAATTCAAACCCATACCCAAAGCATAATAAATTGGTTGTTGGGGAAATGGCCACCCTCTTACACACTCAACCCAACCCACATTGCTTAAAGAGAAAATTAATTACTTACACACTCAACCCAACCCACACTTTGCTTAAGGAGAAAATTAATTACCCATATAAGAAAAGTGCAATCAATTTCCATTTTCCTCCATTTAAACACAAATGGGACCTAAAATAAGTCCCTCACATCATAGGCTAGGTGAATGGCTTTAAGAGGCTTTAAGAGGTGTGGGACAAGCTTAGCTTGTCCCACAAGTCTCCAAAATATCCTAGAAGGTCAAAATCCAATTTCACAAGAAATATTGAGTACACACTACCCCAAACAAAATTAAATTTATTCCAAGCCAACCCAAATTAAGGCTACCAACTCACATTTATTCCCCCCTTTTGTCACATCCTACTTAGCACTAGATAAACACTTTTAAATTAACTTAAGAGGGGTGCTAAACACAATTAATAAAAGTGACTCCACATGCAAATAAAAATACAATAACTCACAATTAAATAAAATCAACAAGACAAAATTACAAACATTCCCAAGGTCACTTTTGAGGTCACCCCCCAATGGGGACCTCCTAACAAACTACAACAACAAAAACATATGAATACATGTGTTTCCATGGTGACCTATTGCCAATACTCCATATTCTCTCATTGTTGGTCTCCTATCCCCCTTTGGTTTATTGTGTTGCATGTTGGTGCTAAAAATCATCTCGCCCAAATTTGCCTTTGAAAATCTATCCATTTATGACCTCTCTCATTTTCTTTTCCCATGTTTTACCTGGTTAATCTTTGTTATCGCCATTTTTAATCATTCTAGGTCGTAGATCACTCATGGGTCCATGGTTTTCTCCTTGTTCTTTGTTCCTCTAGAAAAAGGTCTATAATTTGGGTCTCACGTTCTCTATTCATCAAAAACTCGGGTTCTCCCATATTTTTAGTCTCACAAATCGGGATTTGTTTTCCTTGTCATCTATGCCCTAAATACTTGAAGAAAAATGAATGGATGTATCTCTAAGAAACATATTTGAGCCTTGTAAACATTTCTAAATTCTCTGTCCTTTGTGAAATTTTCATTTTCAGGCTTGAATGATCATTTTGTTGTATTTCTGAGTTTGAGGTGTTTCTCTTGGTAAAATTTGCATCCTTGCATCGACAGGGGATGTGGCTTCTTTTGGTTGGTCACGGGATGGCGGGTGAGTGCTTTAAATTATCACTTTTTACTTTTTTGGCAAAAAGATAAAATTGGTCCCGTGGCTCGCTCAATTTTGATTGATTATTTTCATGCTTACGTGGCTTCCTTTGATTCGATGGGGTGTAACAGGTCTATTTTTGAAGTTTTTCTTTTTGGCTACTTTGGCAAAGAGTTTGAACCCGCCCCATGGCCCCACCAGATCGATTAGAGAAAAATTAAGAGGTAGGGAAAAAGTCTCACTTTTACCCCGCAGGAGGAACACATGGCAAAGATAATGGTGGAAATGTGGGCCTTTTCCAAAATGGATTAAACTTATAAAGTGGAAGCACGCCCCCGCCAAACCATATTTAAAAAAAATGCCTTAAGGTCTTTTGAAGGAGCGTCGCATCGACACGTGGAGGCCTTCGTTCACTTTACATTATTGCTTAGAATTTTTAACGGCCAAAAGGGACTACCTCGAAGCATGACACGTGGTGCCTCCATTTGAGCTTCAAGTATTCAGAAAAACTTTGCCAAGACAGGTCACATGGCTAGCCTGTGCTTGTTCAAGATATCAAATTTTTGGGACCATCTCAAGGTGCGCCATAGTGACACGTGGTAGGTTGAAAACTCAAAGGGGTGGGGAGGTGGACCATCATGGGAAATTTGTATTTTTTGCCCCTTGACATGTAAATGACTAAAAACATCAAAATGGCCTGCAAACCCAATAAAGGAAGGGTCAAAGTTTGCTCCACCAACGACGGAGGGCGGAGCTATGGGAAAAAACTAGAAAATTTCCCTTTTCCAAAAAGGGGTAATATGGAATAATTTGGCCACGATTTCACTTTGGGGCCCACCTTAGGACACGTGTCATGCTCATTTCCAGAGGGTGGAGGTGCGGAGCAAAATGGAATTGTTTTCATTTTTCCAAAAGGTTGTAAAAATTCAAAGGAAGCCCCGGTTCTATTTTTAAAGTTTGAATCTTCTAGGTGGACGCCCAAATTCAAAGTAAAAATCAACAGGAAATGAGAGTCGAATTGATTTCCCCCATTTTTTGGAAACATGCCTGGAAGTGTGAGTCTTCATGATTTCTTAGTTTTTCTACACACTAGACAGAGAAGGAAGTTAATGTCTATATCTAAGTTTGGTGGGAAGATATGGAAGATGTCTTTTGCCATTAAAATGGTCTGACTATCGAGCTCAATCAGATTTTTTGTTTTTCTTCTCTTGAGCACACAAGGAGCTAGATTTGATAGATTTGGGGTGGAAGTGGTTGGAAAATTGAAGAAAGAGTGATCTATCAGAGGAAGGAGTTGAATGCGGGAGATATTTGAAGAGATCTTCCCCCTCGAGCACCTAGTGACTTTTTGTAGATCTGATCTCAGAAATCACGATTGTGATCATGGTGAGCATTGGTGCACTCAATGTCTAGATTTTTGGGGGAAAGGGGGTCTATTGTAAATGTTATAAATGGCACAAATTTTTTCATGTAAAGGGTTGTTAGAGGTTGGAGTGTTAGAGGTTGAAGAAAATTCCCAAGAGGAAAATTTGACAAATCCTGTCTTTTTGAGAATCCGTCTAAGAAACCTTGTTATCTCTTTTTGTATTAAGTTTTATTGTGTCAAGGTGGTTGCAAGTGTATAGCCATTGAAAATCTCTGAGACTGTTCTAAAAACTTTCCCTTGCTGATAGACTTAATCAAATTTGAGTTATTCTATGTTGTCTTGAGCAAGATGTGTTTGTTTTATTTCTAAATGTATGCAAGTAGCTTTTCTTGTTTCTATTGTAATCTTGTATTAAATATGATTCAATCATAGAGGCCTCAATCCTTGTGATAGTCTAGTGGCATTTGTAATTTCATCTCTAAGAAGAGCTTTCATTTGGGATTGGAATAAACTATTTAAAATCACTTTTCTTTCATTTGTTGACAGAGATTGTCTGTAAGCCTTTGGGTGTACCTTAGGCATGATTTGGCTTAGATCTTGATGCTTTGTTGGATTTTATAACTCGATCCTTCATGATATAATCTCAAATATTGTGTGAAAGAGTGCTAATCTGGGCCTCCATTAAAGCACATATTCTAGTTAAAGAAACATTTTAATTGTTTTTATGGCATTCTATTGGTTTAACCTTCCATTTTGTAAAGATTCCTCAAGGATCTGGTGAATCAAGTTTCACCCTACCCCACCTCCCACCAAAATAATTCATTCAAAACAACCAATCCTACTTTTACTACCCATGTTTGTCATGTGTGCATATAAATGCATAATCTCTGTTTCCAAAACATGCGAAGAAATCAGTGTCTCAAATGTGTTTAGTAGTCGAACCTTTCCCAGAAAACATCTCCTTTATCTAAAGTGATAACTCATGAGAGTCAGATATGGTGTGTTGATCATATTTTCCCAGGGTATTTTCTATAAAATTTATGCAAAATAAGGATTTATCATTGTTCTTCGATAAATAGAGGTTACAAAATAGGTTCTCTTACCTTGGTTGAAAGGCACAACCTAAAATAGTGAAGATAGATCAAATCCTGTTGAGGGTGCTATCCATTTCTCCACATTTTAGTGACAAAGGGATAGTTAGATCTCATCCCCAAATTAAAAACGACTCATCATGATCTAATATGTCTCTAAGTTTCTTGTCAAACCAGTGATGTTACTAAGACTTTAAGGGAGAATAAATTTGGATTCCAACACCTAAGTGGCACCATTGCTTTGGGACATAGGGAGTTCAATTCAAAATCAAGACCCTGGTGAAACACTTCTTGTATGCTCCAAGTGTTGTTTGCAATTCTTTCAGTGTTCACACCTAGTGCACTAGCTTTCATTTGATAAATGTGGGTAAAGAAAAGCCAAAATCTTTCTTTTTCCAGTTTCTAGCATTGATGAACTTTGAAAGATCATTTTTAGTGCATTTGCACAACTAAGGTGGAAATCCTTAGTGGTGACTCCCTATTTATTTGGGTTTTTATAAGTACCAGTGTCTTAAAACTTTTGAGTAAAATTGGTTACTAATATTGGCAAATCTAGAAGGAAGAAGATCTTTCTTTGCTAGGGATCCAGCTAGGACATTTTTTCCAGAGCTAGGAAAAGCAAAATCAAAAGGAAGAAAATCCTGGAGAGTTGTTGGAGATCAGCAGACAAGGAGAGGGATCTCCATTGATGAAAGCGATCGACATATCATTGAAGACTTCCATTCAAGTGACTCTGAATCAGGTAGCCTTCATTTGATTTCGAAAGGTTTGCTTCACACTTTGCTGTTGTCTTTTCTGAGGTTGATAGAGATTTTCAAGAAACAAGGCCTTTGTGGGATCTCCATTTTGGAAATTATACTCTTGTGTTCCAATGACCCTCTGCCCCTCATCAATTTGCTACCCCTCCAGGGTCACCTCTTAAAGGAACATGGAATTACCCCCAATGAGACCTCCTTTTGTGTTAAACATTTTTCAGCCTATAAATTTTACAAGAATTGTTGGATATCCAAATGCAGTGCCTCAAGATGTAAGGAATAGAATGCCAAAGTTCCAAGGAAACAATGCTATTACTGGTGATCAGCATCTAAATCTTTTTATCAATATGATGGAATATTTTGAGATTGAACATGAGGATGTATATATCAAATTGTTCATCCATACATTGGAGGAAGATGTCAAGGACTGGTATAAAGAATTTCTAGATAACTCTATTGATTCTTGGACTGAGATGAGAAATGCATTTAAATTATAGTATGGTGATAGAACTGACCCTAGGTTTCTTTTGACAAAATTTGAAAACATAAAAAGGAATCCTAATGAGTCAGTACATGATTTCAATACAAGGTTTAACAAGACCTTGAGCAGATTTCCTGTTAGGATAAGGCCATGTGATGAATCATGTTTAATCAAATATTCAGATGCATTTGATAAAAAGGTTGGTTACTACTTGAGGGAAAAAAACCCTTATCATTTGAGGTAGGCCTTCACTATGGCCTTGCAAATTGAAAACAATATCAAGGAAATTGGAAAGCCTCCAAAAATGGAGGGTGTAAAGTTTTTAACCCAGAAAAACCCCAAACAAGTAAGGATGTTGGTTTGGAAGAAGTTGTGAAGACTTTGGCAAAGGCTGTCAAATAAATTTCCTACAAGCTAGTTGGGAATGAGAAAGGAATTGGGCAGAGATCACAAGGTCAACATAAGTAGTAAGGCCAAGACATGTTCAAAAATCACTAAAGATCTAATGACAAAGGAAAAGGACCTGTTGGATTTCGAAATAGACAGTCTCAAGCTAGGGATAATAAAGGGACCGATCCTTTGGTGCGCTAGAGTTTCTATGGTGGAGGAGACAAATGTCATTGATTGGTGTGAAAAATGGTTCATGCCTCATGCTCCTTGTGAGGAAGATCAACATGAAGATGAAGAAACTGATGATAATGATGATGATGTATGCATGATGGGTTGGTCCAAGAGCTTATAACAAGCGGTAACTTCAACTGAGGTGATAAGTGCCCAAACTACTACCACTTTCTCGGGACTGCATTCATAAGGTGCCCATTCTTTCTCTCTCTCATACTTTAGAGGTAGATACTGTACAAGATTTTGAATTTCCCAATACTGAATTTGCATATTTAAAGGCTTTAATGATAAAAAAGTATGATGGTAAAATCACATATGAGGAAGATAGATAGTTCATTGATGAATACTATTGTGACTCAAAAAAGGAATATAACAAAAGAAGAAGAAAGGGTGTCAAAGGGGTAGGGCCTCAAGCCAAGCCTAAAGTTCCTTACTTTCAAAAATTTCTAAAGAGGCTCCTAAGAAAGAGACATCCGCCAAAATCCCCGTAGTTCCAAAAAAAATCATACCCCTCCTCATGCCCAAGTTGCCAAAAATCTTGTGTAACCTAATGAGTGTTGTTGGTATCCAAATTTGTTCTCCTTTTCATTCGAGAAGCACCATAGATATGTCATAAATCTTAAAGGTAGATTAAACCATGTTCTATGTCGTTGGTAGTGGGATATGGTCTAGCTGGCACTCAACTTTGTGGAGAAATGGATAGCACTTCAATAGGACTTGATCTTGTCCTAGTTGTTTTAGGTTATGCCTTGCAACCAAGGTAAGAGGACCTGTTTTGTAACCTTGTAATTGTGAAGGAGATGAAGATTTCCTTCTCTTTGCTTGAAATTCTATGATGGAGACCTTGATGAAAACATGACCAACACCCCAGATCGAACTCTCGCAAGTTTCACTTCTCAAAACATGGGTATGTTCTCAAAACAAGGCAAAGGTTACTAGAGACATTGGAAATCTTGATCTATTATGCATACTTTTGCAAATGGATTTTGATCTTCTGTGGGTATACAAATGCAAATCAGGGATAATACATGATAGGATCTTTTTTTTAGATGAATTTTTGTGGGGATTGATAAGACAAACTGGGATATATCAGATCTTTGACAACCTCTACAATACTTGAAATAACTATCAGATAAAATGCTTCAAATAATCAGGACATTATTTCAACCAGAAGAGGCGTAAATGGAAGCTCAAGTCAGAAGCACTCTTCACACAATATTTTAGAATCCACCACAAAATCTTGAAGTAAAGAACTCAATAAAACATAAAAATCCATGATCAAAGCACACCTAAGGTACCCTCAAAGGATTATAAGAAATCTCTCTGTATCAAGGAAGGTAAAGTGATTTTAAATTTGTTTGTCTCCTTATTAGATGAAGCCTTTTACGAATATGGGATTGAAAATACCACTAAACTATGAACCGAAATCGAGATCCTGTGTGATTTCTAAAGACTTTCAATGAAATATTGCAACAAGAATAATAAAATGTATTTGCAAGCATTTAAAAATGATAATGAGACACCATATTTCCCAAATAAAACACATATTTAATTCAAAACTTGTTAGATTAAATAGTAGGCGAGAGTTATTGTTGACAATTTTTGCACTTGTGGAAAAATGAGCATCTCTAAACTTTGTTATGATGGACAGCCTTGGTGAAGTGTACCTAAGCTAAGGGAATTTATATCGATTATTTTATAACTCGCTGATTTTTGAAAGAGATTAAGTGAAATCTGTAGATATGTGTCTTTGTTACAAAATGTAACAAATCACATAGTCTGCAATTTCACGAATACCCTCAGCAAAAGAACACAAGCCCCGAAGGATAGTTGTGTTATCTTGATGAAGATACCGGATTTCAGAGTATGTAAGGTGTATGGTTTTAGAATAGAGACATAGTGGCAGTTTTCAATTATAGATTCACGGTTATTATCTTGGTGCCTATCATATTTATTACTTTGTATTCATTAGAGTTGTTGTGTTTAAAGAAAATGCATCCATCTATGTTGTCATAAAGGATTACAATTGACTCCTTTCCTGCTACTTCCATCAAGAAAATATTGACAAGAAAACAGTGACAATAATGTCCAAATGGAGATAGTAGGAAGGAGTCAAGTTGAAAGAACGGAAGCTAAGGTAGTCAAACAACATACAAGGAGGCACATATCATTCAATGATTGCTTACTAAAGTTACAAGTATTCATTTTTAAGTCATCCCTTATGTTAATTCATTTTATTGAGATATTGAGTTGCCTAAATCATTGTACAATCAAAGGAAAACTGAATGCAAAAAGAGATAATCAACTCATTATTTTAATTCAATGCTTTGATCATAAGAGATCATAAGTTTTCCACACAAGCCATGGGATATGAATAAGTAACGGCATCATATACATGGAAACGAGAATATTGCATGTGCTAAAGAACAAGAGTAGAGGAGTAAAAAGGAACCCATCATTGCCTTTCTGTCTTCTATCCCCGCTCCTCATCATCTCCATCTCCATCTCAACTCTTCCATCTTCTGCTTCCATCTCCATTTCCTTTTACCTGCAAGATAGAACAATATCTATCAAATTTGAGCTCAGGGTACATGTTATTCCAATACTCATGTTCTAAAGCAAATACATATTCTAAATTAAATGCATCTAATGATACTTTAAGGAAAATAAATATAGATGAGCTAGCAGCAAAGAAGAGGCAGAGTTCATAAAGTGAAATGAGTAGCAAGAGAAGATCAAAGAAGCTAAGGATTGATTTAGAAAGTCAGAATCTAAAGTAGCTTGTTAAAGAAAAGGATGTGAAGAATGACACTTGAAAGAGGTTGGAAAATAGTTTTGCAGAAAAAGGAAAGAAGAAGAAATAAATCACATGGATACAAGAGAGGCCAAAATCCTATTTATTTCTAACTCATTTCTAAATTTTGCAGGAACAGGTTGCAACATTAAATGAAAATCAGTTTAATTGTTTAAGAAGGAAACATCTACTGAATGAAGATAAATATCATTTTAGATGGTTTACAAAAGAAAGAGGCATCAGAATGAGTCAAGAAAGAGATATTTTTGCAAATCATGATCAAAATCTAGAAAAGAGAGAGAAAAATAGGATTTTGGAAAAATTTGCCAGAGTTTCCCCTTGCAAAATGGACTTTTCCAGAAAAATAGAATTGAGAAATAATGCAGAAATTGAAATATACTTGCTACTATGACTTCTGGAAAGTGAAGTGTCATTACAGAGAAAGAAACTAATTATCTTCTTCATTTTCCAGAAAAGAGATATTTATTTCATTATACGAAAGTATGCAATCATGTTTGCAAACAAAGAACCAACATACAACTACAAAGGATTCATTTATCAAATGTCAAACTAAGATAGCATTCATCTTCCAACTGAAGGAGTAAACTAAAAAGCTCAACAAAGGTCCAGCTAAAGCATGCCTTCTAGAAATAAGATCAACAAGTCAAAGTATGCATGCACAGAGTTCATAAAAGTAGTTTGAATTACATCTACAAAGGGAAAATGAATCACAGAAGAAATAGACTACTAGTGCTAGGTTTTCATTTCCAAGATATAGTTCATAGACAACAACAAAAAGTCAAGAAGATTGAACTCATAAAGGTCCAGGAAGGAAGCATGTCACGATGCCAAGCATACATCTACGAGGAAAAAATTACAAAGAAACGAAGTATTTTACCTCTACAGAATGCAAAAAGAGCATATCAAATAAAGGGGAAGATGAAACTATACAGGTCTACAATCAAATGGAGAGCTCTTTTAAGTTTACAAATGCTCAGCTGAGGTTTACCAATTATCTACAAAATGGAGAAGAATGACAAACTCCAAGTGTGCATCTACAGAATGAAAGAGCAAATAACAAAGCCCAAATATACATCTACAGGAAAATGAAACAGAGTTTGAATATCGAGGTAAAATATCAAACAGTCTACACTTCTAAGTATGGAGCCAGATTTACAGGTTAAATATCCAAACCTAAGCATAGAAAGGTTCATCAAAATGTAAATGAAGTAAGTTTCGAGCTCAAGGTCAAAGTAGAAAAGATAACCCACAAATATTTTCATTTTACGAACATTATAACCAAGGTTTTGCAAGATTCAGAGTTTAAGAATGAAAACTCGAGCTCGAAAGAAAGAGGAAACAGTGTAAAGAACTCACCAGTAATGAAACAAGCAAACAAACCATGGCGGCATCTCTTTCTACAGGCTCGTACCGAGCTCATTAGCTACCAAAAGCAGAGAACCAGAGAGAAAAACAAGGATTTATCATTCCATGCAAGTGATACAGAGCAAAATAATAGATGAAAATGATCTTTAGATCATATACAGGAGGGAAACTAAACACAAAACAAAAAACAACAAAAATACCTTTGAATCCATAAAAAAAATGCAGGCCCAGTCGAGCAACAATGGCGTCGAAGATCAAAGAACAAGTATGCAGGCTCAAAAACATCTAAATCTCCAAGCTTTCGTCAAAAAATGCAGAGCGGTAAAAAATTCCAGGGCTTCACCCATAGAATGAAAAACCAAATGAAGTGACCAAATGCGAGCTCATGAGTATAAACTTGCATTCAAACTAGGGTTCCAAAACCCTAACCTAAGGTTAAAATCGATGATCCAACAAATGCCAAGTGCCAAGATGAACGGTGGTCGGTCTACAGAGGGTCCAAAATGATAGAGCCCAATTAAATGCAACCAACCACATTAAATGCTCAGGCTGGAACCCTAACCGCAGTTAGAAGATCAACGGTGGTGGTGAAACCAAAGCAAAGATCAAGGGCCGGAAGAGCTCATCAAAATCCAAGTAAACCAAGCCTAAGGTCAAGTTTCCACCACCTACGACTAGAAAGGGTCAAGTCATCATGGAGAGGGGCCAGCCCATGTGGACGGTAAAAAAATCATTCGCCAAGACTATCCAAAGTCTAAACTATGGTGCATGCCTGAAAATCAAACAAATCATTATATGCCAAAAGTCCCAAAAAGGGCAAAATTTGTATTATGTGCCATGGCCCAAAGGTGGCGAGTTAATATATGGTGGGCTAGCCAAAAGGGTAAACCCCTTTAAATCAAAAATGCATGCCTATGCCTAAGTCCACAATGTGGCAGCATCTCAAACCAAAGGTGGTCCCCACTTCACTTTATTTTTGCAAATATGGCTAAGGTTACATCGCTTTGCCTACACACAGGAGATGATTTTTGCATGCCTTCACAACAGGATAGAAAAGAGAAGAAGACGAACTTGCATGTGCAAAGAGAGAAGACTTGCCTAGCAAGTAAAGTGTAAAATTAGCAATTTTTCACCTTTCTTTCATAAATATAGAACAGTAAGCTGCAGTTTGACTGAATTGTATCTAAGGCTAATAATTCTTATTTTTATCACGTAATTTAGTTTGTATTATTTTATTGTTGTATTTATTATTAAAAAAGTATAAAATTTTTACTGACCTTTAGTATATTTTTAGGAAGGGGATAAACTTTTGCTATATATATTGTGTGTGCTCTTGCAAAGCACAAAGGGGGAATTTTTCAAATATTTTTCCACAGAACTTTTGATATGAGTACTTGAAGAAATTTTTTCCAGTTTTTCCCTCTAAGTGTGAAGTGTTTTATGCATTTCAAGTTATTTTGCGATCTTGTGTATTCTTAGTATTAATCTTGTGAATCAATATTCCCGATTAATCACTTTACCCTACTACAAATCTATTATTTTCTACTAAATTTTATTGTGCATGTTAGCTTACTAGTGTTGTTATGATTCTCCCTCAGTACAAATTAAGTTTTTTTCGTCCTTATATTCTATAGAAAGTACAAATTGGTTCATGCACACAAAGAATTATTCACAAATCAGTTGTGTATTCCACTCAAGTCAAGTTCTCATTCAAATTTGGTGTATCACCTTAGTATTTATTTCATTTTTAGTCACCTCTTAACCCTAAAACTCTCAAAAAATAGTTTAGTGAACACCAATAAGGAACCAACCTTTTAACCCCGGAGGTTCACCTCAAAATAGGTATACCCACAAACCTGAGGTGTCCCCATTGTATCTACGAGAGGAGAGATATTTTGTAGACTTAGAAAACCTACTGCTATCTCTCTATCGGGTGCACTTTCGAGAGATAACAGTATTTGGCATGCTCGGTGGGACTACAAAGTCAGATCTGCATGCAAATTTCAGATTCTAGAAGTAGATCAAAAGCATATTTACATCAAATAAAAGTTACTTTCGGGAGCAAAGCTGCAGAAAATTTATTCTAAATATTTTATGATCTTTTGGTGACTCCATAAAGATAATTTTAGACTAGTATTGGAGCATGTTCCATGCCTAAATTGACTACAAGATCATCGATAAGAGGAATTCCTCCTGAGTTTGTTTCTTTACCTTTGAATTCTGCTAGAAGGAGAAGAGTTGGTAATACATTACCTTATAATGGACCTGGTTTTGAAAACCTCGATATTCCTTCACCACGTATAAATTTTTCAATCAATATCCCAGTTTTTCAAATGGCTATTCAACCACCTAGAAATTTTGTGACCTTTACTAATGGTAGCCCATTAGTAATTCTAGTGTACCATGATATTCCAATGCTGCTTTGAAAAGTTTGCCATCATTTACCGGTGAAAATCAAGTTACACCTCCTAAACACATTAAAGATGTTGCAGCCATATGTGCAGTCCATAATATCACTCATGAAGACATAGCCTTAAGAATTTTAGCTACATCCTTTAAAGGACAAGCCTTGCAATGGTATAGGAATCTAGAGATTGGAAGCATAAGAACTTGGGATGAATTAGGTGAAAAACTATTGAAATAGTTCCAAGATAATTCAGACCATTTATCCCTCATAGAACAACTATCTATGATCAAAATATCCCCTCATGAGTATATGTGTAGCTTCAACATTCATTTCCCTAGGACTTGGGAAAGAATCCCAGCAAGTGTTAAGCCTAAAGATGATCACACTTTCCTTTACTACCTCAGAGCATTGAATAGCGATATTTCAACTATGATCCAATCCATGGGAGCTTTTTCTCTTCCATGACACTACTATAAAAGTTGAAAAAAGCCTTATCTAGGCTGGAAAATTAGCACCAAGGCCTACAACGCCATTTTTGGTAGATTTAACTCATGTTCCATAGCCTATTACAATCACGGAGCCTACTATTTCAGCCCCATCCCCAGATATGTTTAAAGCTTTGCAAACCATGGGAAATAAGTTGACATCAATTGAGAATAAACTTGCATTGCCTAACAAACCTTATCAGGCTCCTTATCAGCAAAATCAACAAAATAGGCAACCTTACCAACAGAATCAGAATTATAGGCAGCCTTATCAGCAAAGGCAGTTTGACTCTAATGTTCCTAGTGCATCTAACGCTTTAGTTCCAGTTAATATGGCTACAGAAGAGTGGTGCCAACCCTGCAATAAACCTCATCAAGCTACAAATTACCCAAATGCATTCTTGAACCTGAATCTTGTTGCACAACCTCAACCTGAAGCATTATTCATGCCTCAAATGGAGGGTGGGTAGTAAGAAAGTCATGTTCAAAAACCACTGAACAAAATTTGGTCGCTTTAATGAGGAGGATTTCATTGTTGTTACCACTAGAGCTCAAGAGAAGGCTACCGAAGGCAAAAGACAACAAAATAGACAAGTGGTGCCCTCACATTCGATAATTCAACATCAACAACCCCAAAACCAGCCAAAATTCCCTATACCTAAAAAAATAGCAAGTTTTGGAGCGATGAAGAGCCACAGAAACAATTGCAGCCTGATCCAAGGAGATTGTTTATACCTCAGATATCCAAGGCTGCTGAAGAAGAATAAAATTTTGCTAAGCGTTATGTTAAAATAGCTGAGTCTATTTCTAAGATAGTTGCTTCTTTTAATATCATTGATATGATGAAGAAGCATAATATTAACATCTCGATGTGGGATGTGTTGTCGCCAAATCACTGCACCCTCCGAATGGCCAGGATGTGAATAGGACATTCGGTGTGATTGGGACACATGGGATCACCTCTCAAGTTTGTGGGACTTGGGCTCGAGGTGAACCTCCGAGAGAAGGCCACTTCCTCTTCCTAAACTAAGTGATGTACTACTCCTAGTGTAACAAAAATGATTATCTAGTCCTATGCTAACATTTTTATGGGGTTTTAGGAAATATATTTACGTGAGAAATGAAACTATACTAGGGATGGTGATGCACCAAAAAAAAGGGTGTTTCCAGGACTCGGGAAGGGTTAATTTGAAGAGGGTGTGTGCACCACAGTCAACTTCACTCTATGCAACTTAGAGAGGGCACAGGATACCACAAACTAAGAGACACGCGTTCCCTTTGTTAAACTTTATCGTAAGCGAGAAATATACCAGTTTTCCAGTGAAGAAGGATGAACTCAAGAATGGTGAACAGACACCACAACTAAACTGCATGCAATACTCCACCACTCGATAAGCATAGAACTCCAAGAACTTGTAATAGAAACTTAAACTTGCACGTGTACCTGCAAGTACAAGAAAGGCACAAAGAAGCATAAAAGGATGAAAGGACCAGATTAGTCACAAAACACACACTTTTATTGCTTCAATAACATGCACAATGCATCATACATTCGAAGAGGCAATATTTGTCATTACGGTCTTGAAGAGGAGGCTTGAAAGTTCTCTCAACACACAAGAACAACTTGCGAGTAAGAGAGAGGATTCTTGAAAAGTATACACTCGCCTGAGCTATCTAATTGTCCAACTTATGTCCGAATTTGGAACCCTTTGAAATGAGCTTCCAACTTACATTTATAGAAGAATATGTGAGAAAGAAGAGGAAATGGTCATAATTACATTCCTAAATTGAAGGCCCATGATGTATTTATTACAGTTAGTTGAACTACCTGAGAAGGTTCCATCATGGGTCATTAATTGCCTGATGACCTAGTCTTCTCAATTAATTAAAAGAATATTTAAATAATAATAATAAATATTATTATTAAAATATTTAAATAAAAATATTAATTTAATTAACATAATGTCGGGACCCCCCCGTTGACCCGTTTGACTTGAAGAGGAGGGGGGTCCATGTGGATAGAATCTGCACATAGCCAAACTCGATGAGCTTCGAATCCTCTAACTCGGTGTTGCAATCAATTTGAACCCCACACTAACTCTTTCCTTGCCTTGGCAATCGAGCTCTTTTGCATTGAGTCCTTCGAATGGTGAGCTATCAAACTCGATTCTTATCGTTTTCCTTGGTTAACTCGAGGCCATTTATGCATTCCACGTTCAAACTTCATGAAACAACACCACGAGCTCCCTGCGAAGTCACCGAGCTCTTCATCCAGCAAACGATCTTACCTTTCCTGGGCTCAAACTCACTTGAATACCAAGCTTAACCCAACATTTCTTCCAAACGATGAGAAAATGCCATTACCAATAAAGACCTAATGCTGCCATGATGATGACCCAGGTTCATGCCCATAACATGTCGATAGACACCCTTAAGACTGATTTTTGGTCAAAGAGCCCTTCAAAAAATACATTGAACCACTGGGGCAACCAAGAGGACCTTGGAAAAATGTATAGGTAACAACCATATGAATTCTTCCTTAGTCGTGGATCAAAGCTAATAGAAATAAGCTAGATAAAATTAGCTTGAAACTGCAGTATAATCGTCCATTGTAAAAAAAACACAGTTTCTCTGAACCTGGTAAAAGAATACTTTTTATTGTCTGATTGGACGTACATAATGGAAGGGTATAAATATTGCTTCTTGCCCTCAGAGTTTCTCAAAGAGACCATTTACAAGTAACAAGGATGTAGCATGCAAAACGGCCAACCAGGTATTTCTGAGTTGACCTTCACAT
The DNA here is from genome assembly GCA_018340775.1 of Taxus wallichiana var. yunnanensis. NCBI lineage: Eukaryota > Viridiplantae > Streptophyta > Pinopsida > Cupressales > Taxaceae > Taxus > Taxus wallichiana. The sequence goes on along the minus strand of CM031238.1, from coordinate 742,833,049 downwards.
TCAATTCATTTCTAGGAGAAAACATGCTGAGCAATATGAATCGTTTCATTCTGCACCATAATAAACCTTCATCTCCTGATTCAGGCAAATTTTATGAAGCCTTGAATAGCGTGACTCCAATCCATCATACACGGTAGTGAATATTTGTTTCCTGCAGCTGCTATTCGATCTGAGTTCAGAATAAGGATAAGCCTACGAATTTGAGGATGCATTCGATACTGAACAGATAACAACATAGTTGGACAACCTGCTTGCTGGAAGCATCAAAAGGCTTCTACTATACTGCAACATGTCAACTACCTGGTGCGTGGGAGTTTGTCTCGCGACCACCGAATGCTCAGAGCCCGAACGGGAGTTGGGAGAAGTATGCTGGCAAAGGTGAACTGATCAGGTCGGACATCTGTTTGTTGCATTCGGTGAAACAGTATCAACACTTCGTGAGGAAACCCGTGTCTTCTGTAAGCTGCAATTATGGTATTCCATGAGAAGGCGTCTCTTTCTTGTGAAAGCATATTCCTGGAAATGCAGGTCTGCAATAGTTGAAGATATGTAGATGGGTTTACAGGGATGTTATGCGTGGTAAGCAGAATGTGTGGAGCCTCCTTCACCTATCTCCGTGTCATACTTGATTTTGGCCAGGCTAGACCACCATGTCCAATCCTATTAAACACTTCAACTGTCTCATTCCCACGTTCCCGACTTACCTTCCGAGTGACTCGCACAAAGACTCGAGATCCTGTTTACACGGCCCGTGCGGAAGTCTGATTATGGTTTTCCATCCCAATATTTCCACGCTTGGCAGTGTTTTCTGAATCTCCCCTACGCGGAGTGAACAGCTTGGACTGCCATCGTCAAATCTCCGACCTCGGCATACTAGCTCCAAATCCCCGCGTAACGGCTCAGCCACATAGCCGAGTTGACAGGTTCTGCGTGGAAAAAGTAGTTTGAATTGCCTTGGTTCAACCGACTTGAATATCCCCGTTCCATGCCAAATCCTCCTTTTTCCAAGTCAAATTGGCATGGCGTTTGTATCAAGGAAGTCCGCAGGATATGTGTGGGGATCTCGGACTTATGAATCCAATTTTCCATACATTGCCTTGGCAGGTCGGTTCCCAATTTCGCTTCTTGACTTGGTCATACCGCCCCAAATCTCCCCCGCGTGGAATTTCTTCTTTGGCTTGCCATCCATGAAAACCCACTTGGCATTAGGCTTCTCGGATTCCCATTTTAAGCAAATAACTCATGAATACCTTAGTGCGGGGTTGAGGCATTATTTATTTATTTATTTATCCGACTAGGCAAAGAGCTGAAAATATCCCACGAGCAGAACTTTCATGTTGGCGCTCCACCATAGCACTTCCACCTGGAAATTGGTGTTCATTTCTCCAACTCACGGAAATCCGATTATGGTTTGCCACGGTTTTATCACACTTGGCAATGTTTTCTAAAATTTCCACGTTCTTGGCAAGATGAAACTTGGGGCCCCCTTTGCGCGGAGACCTTGTGTTGGTTTTCCATTAACTGAAACCCGCTTGGAAATCATCATGAAATTTTCCCATGTGTGGAAATATCATATTGGTTTGCCACAACATTATCTCCATCGTGGCTTCAAAGGCCTGAAACTCCCTCTTATCATGGAAACCTTGTCTTGGTTTTTCATTTCAACATTTACCTTGGAAAACTCATTTGAATATCCCATGTTGAAGACTGACCCGCGGAACCTAGACATCATTTGGAAAATTCGACCAGTAAGAAACAAAAATATTCCCGAGAGATCCCAAGGCTCCACGACATTGTTTAGCTTGAGTAGGTGCGCTAAACTCACTGACTTCCTTGATAGCTTGTTACATGCCAACTTTGAGTGAGTTGAATTTGCCTAGAAACTGTCTTTAATGCATCCACACGAAACGAGTTGCATTGAATTATCCATCATGCTCGATGAGTCCCATCGATAGGGCTCCATCACGTATCTTTGTTTACGCAACGATCTCCATTCATTTTATGGCACTCTTGATGCCTTGGCTTGTGTTTGAATCACCCTAGCTCTACAGAACGTGTCCTAAAAGAAGCTCACCACATGATCTCCAAAATGAACAAGTCACTAAGATGAGTCAAATTCCTTATTTCTGCCTTCGCTTCCGCCTGTGGCTTGAACCTTTCCAATTCGTTGAGACTTTATTGATAGCTCGAACTTTGACTCTCCCTGACTCGGCCTTAACTTCCACCTGCATCGATCTCTACCGAGATCCTTATAGAGTTCCCTTCATTCGTCAATTTTCAACGAGCTATATTTTGCATTAACAAGACCTCATCGAGCTCTTACAACTGAGAGTCTCTACCGAGATGACTATCAATTTGACACCGGGTTCTCTATCAACTCGACCCCGAACTCTTTACTGAGTTGAGATCAACTGGGTGCCTTTTGATACTAGGTGATCTCTCATATGCAATTTAAGAATTATTTTTAATTATTGCATCTCGATAATAACCGAAGGTGGGTTCCTGGGACTATTTTTTTCATTTTGAACGTGATAGGACCCCATTGTCCAATCTTGCCATGTGTGCAAAATTGGATAACAAGATGCACTAAGCATTCTAGGACATCGGGATATACTCTCTCATGAACTACCTAAACCGCAGATTTCTTCGAAAACAACAGTAAAAGAAGCTCAAAATACGAGATATGGTCCTTGGAACACTTGATCGGGATCATGTAAAAGGAGTTAGGTGGATGTTTTAGAAAGTTCTAAATGCTCGTGACATAAAGAAACCATGACCCTTTTATCTATCTCTCGATTATTGGAGAGAATTTGGTTACAATGTATGGTGGACAAGTGGTGCAAAAGCACGGTCATGCCTATGTCAATTCTTTGAAAAATTGGGCTCGTAGTATGAACCTACGAAAGGAGTGTTTTACAACTTGATGGGACTGCAAGCAATACAGTTGGAAGAATCAGAAATTTGGAGGTAACGTTACATGCTTGCCCAAATGTTTCCATTTTACAAGATGTTACTGTTGTGGATTTACCTCCATATTTTGCTTTGTGCCTATCTAGAGACTTCACAGCAAAAATAGGAGACTATCTTTCTTCATATTGATCTTTCTTATTTTTTACTACACGTTATGGCACTAAATTTACCATCAATTCAGAGCCATTGGCCAAATTTCATATTGAGCCTCATTCACCAAATGTAGTGGAAAATTATTCAGCTTCAGATCAATATGATTTTGATGACGTAGCTTAGATTTCGGCTCTGGACGGTGTATCTAACATGTTTATGGATGAGAAAATAGTTGAAGAACATGCTCATGATCCTTTTAAGGAATTTGAAGAACATATTTTTGGTGTTTATTGCATGCATGAATAAAGTGTAGTAATTCCGTCACTGTCCAACATAGAAAATTCAGCAGAGGAGATTTGGAAGCTTCATTTTGATGGAGCTAAGAATAAGAAAGGATAGGGAGCAGGTTTGCTTCTCACTTCCCCAACAAATGAAAGGTACTTTACAGCTTTGAGTCTCGAATTTTCATGCACTTGTAATGTGTCTGAAAACAAAGCATTAATCCATGGCTTACTTTGGGCTAGAAAAAGAGGAATTAGCTCATTACAAATCTTTGGTGACTCTAAGTTAGTAATCAATCAAGTGAAATGCTCTAATGTATGTAAGAATCCATTAATGAAGTCTTATAGACATAAAGTTTCAGACTTAATGGAAGATTTTGGTGCCATTAATATTCAGTCTATTCCTAGAGCTGAAAATAAACATCTTGATAGACTTGCAGCAGTTGGCGCTAGTTTCAAAGTTCTGGAAAAAATAGAAAACATCAAATTTCAGCCTCATGTTAAATTAATTTTTAGGCCTTCTATACCTGATAATGAATCTAATTGGTAGGTTTTTGAAAGCGATGATCAAATCTGCAAGTTTTTACAGCAAGAAGCTGAATTTTCTGCAGTGAACCAGGAAAAATTACAGCACCTATATGGTGACTAGATTGTTTAGTTAAACAAACAAGTTACCTCGTGGACTTGTCACATTGGAAGACATCTTCAGCACTGATGACCAGTTAAGAAAAGATAAAACTAAGATGTTTACTCATGTTGATAATTACGAGGAGGTTTCAGTTGATGAAGGAAAGAACTTGTTTCTTGGAAAGGTATGTTCCTTATCCGAAAAATAGTCTTTTATTAAGCTTTTCACTGAATTTAAAGATTTTTTTCTTAGAGATACCAAGACTTGAAAGGGTTTGAGCCCAGTCTAGTGCAACATATAATTGAGTTACAACCAAATTCTAAGCCAGTTAGGCAGAAACAAAGGCCTATAAATCCTAGAATAGAACCTCTTATGAGGAAAGAGTTATCAAAATTGATTGAATTAGGAATTATTTTCCTAGTTAAGCATTCAAGTTGGGTAGAAAATCTTGTTCCAGTTAGGAAAATGAATGGAGAAACTAGATTATGTGTGGATTTTAGATATCTTAACAAATAATCATTAAAAGATCATTATCCACTACCAAACATGGATCAGATTTTGAGAACAGTTTTAGGATCAGATAGATTATCCCTTCTAGATGGTTACAGTGGATATAATCAGATTTTAGTCCAAGGAGAGGACAGATATAAAACAACTTTTACCACCAAGTGGGGTACCTACGCTTACAAAAGGATGCCTTTTGGTCTTTCAAATGCTGGTGCAATGTTTCAACGTACAATGGACATGGATTTTCACAACCTACTAAATAAATGCATACTTGTTTATTTAGATGATGTTACCATCTTTTCAAAAGATTCTAATGAACATCTAATGCATTTGAGATAGACTTTTCAGATCTACAGGCAATTTGGAATATCCTTGAATCCCAAAAATTCCATCTTTTCGGTACACGGAGGTAAGCTACTTGGCCATATTGTTTCTAAGCAAGGTTTAACAATTGAACCTTTCAAGATTGAATCCATATCACAACTAGCATTGCCTCATCACAAGAAGGCATTATAAAGCTTTTGGGAAAAATCAACTTCATTAGAAGATTTGTTCCAGATTTTGTAGCATTGGTTAAGAATTTAACAACCATGCTAAAGAAAGAGAAGACATTCTCTTGGACTAGCGAAGGAAGAGAAGGTTTTGAAGCTATTAAAACAACTATTTCTCAGGCTCCTACTCTTGTAAATCCAAATTTTGATAAGGATTTTATGATGTATGCACTTGCAGGAGCTGAAACAATCTCAGCTATTCTAACTCAGGTCAATGACGAAAATATTGAACAACCAATTACTTTCTTTGGATAGAGTTTGCATGATTACGAAACAAGGTACACATTTCTTGAAAAATAAGTACTTTCAGTAGTCAGAGGACTAAAGAATTTTAAGTACATGCTTTCAAACAATAAGATTCATGTTCTTTTTTCTCATCCAATTTTGAAATCTTTCTTGTTGAATAAAGAATTGAATGAGAAAAAATAGCAGAAGTTTGATAATGAAAGTTATGGAATATGATGTTGATATCCGAGTTGCAAAGATAGTTCAAGGTAAAGGTTTATGTGAGCATTTAATTGCTGATATGGAAAAACAATAGGCTGTAGAACCTAAAGATTCAGAACAACATGTTGAAACCATGTATCAACAATCAAATGTTATGTTGTAAACAAAAATCAACAACCTGAACTCCTCAAGAAATTTAGGAATCAAGATGGATGACTGATTTGGTTAACTATCTACAACATGGCACCTATCCGGAAGGTATGGATAAGAATAAACAAAGATATTTTAGATTACAAGCTATTCCTTATCTTTTCATTGATGGTGTATTATTTAAAAGAGATATAAATGGAATCTTGCTACGATGTGTCGATTATGACAAGATTCAGAAGATATTATCAGAATTCCATGAAGGACCTGTAGGAGGTCACTTCTTAGCATGAACTATAGCTTTGAAGATCATGAAAGTAGGTTACTATTGGCCTAGCATATTTAAGGACTATTTTGAATGGATCAGAAAGTGCAAGAAATGTGCTTTCTTTGTTGGAAAAGAACACTTAGCTTCACTGCCTTTGCAGCCTATTTCAGTTGATCAACCCTTTATGCAGTGGGGTCTTAACTTTATTGGAATGATTAACCCTCCGTCTTCACAAGGACATAAATGGATTATAACAACCATAGATTATTTTACAATATGGACTAAAGTAGTAGCTTTGAAATATGCTAATGAAGCTTGATACTAGCCTTCTATCAAGGTATAGTCTCAGATTTGGTGTTCCAAAGAACTATCATATCAGATAATTCTTTAGCATTTCTTAGTGCTAAAGTAACAGATTGGGATGTTAACCATGGAATCTACATGATCTCTTCATCTAATTATTACCCAAAAGGTAATGTCTTAGCTTGAAGTACTAACAAGAATCTGTTAAGAATCATCAGAAGAACACTCAAGGATAATCAAAGAGCTTGGCATCTAATGTTGAATTCAGCACTTTGGGATGATAGGGTGACCCCTAAGAGATTAGTTAGAAAATCACCGTACAATATTATGTACGGGAAAGAAGTAAGGATTCCAATTTCAGTTGAGTTACGTGCATTGGATTTACTACATCAAATGGAACTACTTGAAAATGAACCATTGTAGGTCCGTTATGCAAAATTGATGGAGCTACAAGAGCTAAGAGATCAAGCTCATTTAAACATGGAGGAAAATCAGAAACAGATGAAGAAGACTTTTGATAAGAAAGCAAAATTTAGAATCTTCAATGAAGGAGATGTTGTGTTGAAATGGGATGTTGATCGTCTTAAGCCAGGAAGACACTCAAAGTTCGATACACTTTGGAGTGGTCCCTATATGATATCAGCTTACAAGGAACACAATGATTTTTAGCTTACAAATCTAAAAGGAGAGGAACTTCCCATTCCTGCGAATGGTATGTTTCTCAAACATTGTTATTGAAAATCTTACATTGATTGTTAGAGTAGGATTTCCCATTCAATAAGTGCAATTTATGCACATTGCATTGTTCTTTATTTTCAATAAGTGCATTCATGCACGTGGTCTGGTTTGCTAGATCTTTTCCCAAGCTTTAGTTGTTTTGAAAGGGTTGGACCTTTCGGAAAAGGGTAGATTTTGGTTACAGATTTGGACTCCATACCCAATGGACAAGAGTAAGGCACTAGTCTACAAGCTAGCAGGCAACTTTCCCCACAGGATCGCTCAGAAATGTTGACAATTTTTGCACTTGTGCAAAAATGGGCAACTCAAAACTTTGTTACGATGGACAACCTTGGTGAAGTGTACCTATGCTAAGGGAATTTATATCATATTATTTTGTTACTGCTGATTTCTGAATGAGATTAATCTGAAATCAGATATGTGTCTTTGTTACTAAAGTTATGTAGGTATTCAGGTATTCATTTTAAAGTCATCCCTTATGTTAATTCATTTTATTGAGATATTGAGTTTCCTACATCATTGTACAATCAAAGTAAAATTGAATGCAGAAAGAGATAATCAACTCATTATTTAATTTTAATGCTTTATTCATAAGAGATCATAAGTTTTCCCACACAAGCCGTGGGATATGACTAAGTAACAACATCATATACATGGAAATGAGAATACTGCATGTGCTAAAGAACAAGAGCAGAGGAGTAAAAAGGAACCCATCATTACCTTTCTATCTTCTTTCCCCACTCCTCATCATCTCCATCTCCATCTCAACTCTTCCATCTTCCACGTCCATCTCCATTTCCTTTTACCTACAAGATAGAATAGTATCTATCAAATTTTGAGCTTAGGGTATAATGTTATTCCAATACTCATGTTCTAAAGCAAATACATATTATAAATTCAATGCATCTAATGATACTTGAAGGAAAAGAAGTACGAGATGAGTGGCAGCAAAGAAGAGGCAGATTTCATAAAGTGAATGAGTAGCAAGAGAAGATCAAAGAAGCTAAGGATTGGGTTAGAAAGGCAGAATCTAAAGCAGCTTGTAAAAGAAACAGATGTGGAAAATGACACTTGAAAGAAGTTGGAAAATAGTTTCAGAAGAAGGAAAGAAGAAGAAATAAAACACATGGATACAAGAGAGGCCAAAAGCCTATTTATTTCTAACTCATTTCTGAATTTTGCAGGAACATGTTGCAACATTAAATGAAAATTAGTTTAACTGTTTAAGAAGGAAACATCTACTGAATGAAGATAAATATCATTTTCAGATGGTTTACAGAAGAAAGAAGCATCAAAATGAGTCAAGAAAGAGATATCTTTGCAAATAATGATCAAAATATGGAAAAGAGAGAGAAAAACAGGATTTTGGAAAAAAAATTCCAGAGTTTCCCCTTGCAAAATGGACTTTTCTAGAAAAACATAATTGAGAAGTATTGTAGAAATTGAAATATACTTGCTACTATGACTTCTGGAAAGTGAAGTTTCATTATAGAGAAAGAAACTAATTATCTTCTTCATTTTCCAGAAAAGAGATATTTATTTCATTATTCAAAAGTATGCAATCATGTTTGCAAACAAAAAACCAGCATACAACTGCCAAGGATTCATTATCCTGAATGCAAATGTCAAACTATAGAATATCAAAGATAGCATTCATCTTCCAACTAAAGGAGTAAACTACAAAGCTCAAAGCAAAGGTCTAGCTAAAGCATGCCTTACAGAAATAAGATCAACAAGTCAAAGTATGCATGCACAAAGTTCATAAAAGTAGTTTGAATTACATCTACAAAGGGAAAATGAATCACGAAGAAATAAACTACTAGTGCTAGGTTTTCATTTCCAAGATATAGTTCATAGACAACAACAACAAGTCAAGAAGCTTGAACTCATACAGGTCCAGGAAGGAAGCATGTCATGATGCCAAGCATACATCTATGAGGAAAAAATTACAAAGAAATGAAGTATTTTACCTATACAGAATGTAAAAAGAGCATATCAAATAACAAGTATACATATACAAGGGGAAGATGAAACTGTACAAGTCTATAATCAAATGGAGAGCTTTTTTTTAAGTTTACAAATGCTCAGTCGAGGTTTACCAATTATCTATAAAATGGAGAAGAATGAAAAACGCCAAATGTGTATCTCTGTAAGGAAAGAGAAAATAACAAAGCCCAGATATACATCTACAGGAAAATGAAACAAAGTTCAAATATCGAGGTAAAAAATCAAACAATCTACACTTTTAAGTATGGAGCCAGATTTACAGGTTAAATATCCAAACCCGAGCACGAAAGGTTTGTCAAAATACAAATGAAGTAAGTTCCGAGCTCAAGGTCAAAGCAGAAAAGATAACCCACAAATATTTTCATTTTACAAACATTATAACCAAGGTTTTGCAAGATTCAGAGTTTAAGAATGAAAACTCGAGCTCGAAAGAAAGAGGAAATAGTGCAAAGAACTCACTAGTAATGAAACAAGCAAACAAACCATGTCGGCATCTCTTTCTACAGGCTCATACCGAGCTCATTAGCTACCAAAAGTAGAGAACCAGAGAGAAAAACAAGGATTTATCATTCCATACAAGTGATATAGAGTAGAATAATAGATGAAAATGATCTTTAGATCATATACAGGAGGGAAACCGAACATACAAAAAAAAAAACAAAAATACCTTCGAATCCATAATAAAAATACAAGCCCAGTGAGCAACAATGGCGTCGAAGATCAAAGAACAAGTATGCAGGCTCAAAAACGTCTAAATCTCCAAGCTTTCATCAAAAATGTAGAGTGGTAAAAATTTCCAGGGCTTCACCCGCAGAATGAAAACCAAATGAAGTGACCAAATGCGAGCTTGCGAGTATAAACTTGCATTCGAACTAGGGTTCCAAAACCCTAACCCGAGGTTTAAAAATCGATGATCCAACAAATGCCAAGTGCCAAGATGAATGGTGATCAGTCTACACAGGGTCCAAAATGATAGAGCCCAATTAAATGCCACCAACCACATTAAATGCTTAGGCTAGAACCCTAACCCACAGTTAGAAGATCAACGGTGGCGGTGAAACCAAAGCAAAGATCAAGGGCTAGTAGAGCTCGTCAAAATCCAAGTAAACCAAGCCTAAGGTCAAGTTTCCACTACCTATGAACGAGAAAGGGTCGAGTCATCATGGAGAGGGCCAGCCCACGTGCATAGTCAAAAATATCATTCGCTAAAAATATCCAAAGTCTAAACTATGGTGCATGCCCGAAAAATCAAACAAATCATTATATGCCAAAAGTCCCAAAAAGGGAAAAATTTGTATTATGTGCGGGGCCCAAAGGTGGCGAGTTAACATATGTTGGGCTAGCTAAAAGGGTAATGCCTATGCCTAAGTTGACAATGTGGCAAAGATCTCACACCAAAGGTGGTCCCCACTTCAATTTAATTTTGTAAATATGGCTAAGGTTGCATCCTTTTACCTACACACAGGAGATGATATTTTGCATGCCTTCACAACAGGACAGAACAGAGAAGATGATGAACTTGCATGTGCAAAGAGAGAAGACTTGCCTAGCAAGTAAAGTGTAAAATTAGCAATTTTTCACCTTTCTTTCCTAAAATAGAACAGTCGACTGTAGTTTGACTCAATTATATCTAAGGCTGATAATGTTTATTTTTATCACGTACTTTAGTTTGTATTATTTTATTCCTTTCTCTATAATGTTTTAATAACGGCTCACGCTTCTCCCACGACCTTTTTTATGGTGATGCCGGCGGTGATAGGTGGATTTGGGAATTGGTTCGTTCCGATTCCTATAGGTGCACCCGACATGGCATTTCCACGATTGAATAACATTTCCTCCCGGTTGTTGCCGCCTTCGCTGTTGCTCCTATTAAGCCCAGCCTCGGTAGAAGTAGGTAGCGGCACTGGGTGGACGGTCTATCCGCCCCTAAGTGGTATTACCAGTCATTCTGGAGGAGCCGTTGATCCCCATCGGTTGAGTTACTCGACCGCCACCCACCCCATATATCTAGAGGGCCCATATATCATATCGGGCATGAATGGACTATACTAGAGACTAGATTCTCTAGACCCGACTATAGATAGATAGTCTCCGCACTGGTCGAGTACAAACTTTAGTCTATTTTTAGGAAGGGGATAAACTTTTGCTATATATTGTGTGCTCTTGCAAAGCACAAAGGGGGGAAGTTTTTAGAGATTTTTCCCACAAAAATTTTGATATGAGTACTGAAGAAATTTCTGCCAGTTTTTCCCTCTGAGTGTCAAGTGTTTTATGCCTTTCCAAGTTATTTTGTAGTCTTGTGTATGCCAGTATTAATCTTGTGAATCAATATTTTCTGATTAATCACTTTACCCTGCTGCAAATATATTATTTTCTGCTAAATTTTATTGTGCATGTTAGCTTACTAGTGTTGTTATGATTCTCCCTCAGTAAAAATTAACTGTTTTTTTCCCTTATATTCTACAAAAAGTACAAATTGGTTCGTGCACACAAAGAATTCTTCACAAATCAGTTGTGTATTCCACTCAAGTCAAGTTCTCATTCAAATTCAGTGTATCACCTTAGTATTTATTTCATTTTTAGTTACTTCTTAACCCTAAAACTCCCAGAAAATAGTTTAGTGAACACCAATAAGGAACCAACCTTTTAACCCCGGAGGTTCACCTCAAAATAGGTATACCCATAGACCTGAGGTGTCCCCATTGTATCTACGAGAGGGAGATATATTTACTGAGACTTAGAAAACCTCGCTGCTATCTCTCCGCCATGTGCACTTTTGAGAGGTAACAGTTACATGAAAAATATCAGATATGTGTGATGGCTATACACTTGTAACCAACTCACATACATGAATTTCCAACACATGAGACATTAACCTGGTTCTTCGGTGGGTTTCTCATAAAATGAGCTCTCTCTCTGAATTTCCTAATGATTTTCAACTCCCGACCCTTTACAATTTCTCCAAAATGCATTATATACCTCATGCCACATTGGAGTCTTCCTTCCCAAGAAAAGAATATGCTATGGGACAATTTTTTTACAAAAAACCTCATGATTTAATGACAGTGACACCAAGCGGAGAGAACAACTCGCAGGTTGCTAGGTCTACACAAAAAGTTAAATCATTACACAAATTCAGATCATTTCCCACCCCAGGGGCACATTTTTATCATTCAGGCATGCAAACATCTTTCATTCATCATTTTTTACCTTTTCCCCTTGTCAATTTTACCTCTGCAACTTTTGATGTTGACATTTCACGAGTTTTTTTTCTTGGCCCTGAGCCAAAATTATCTCAAAAACACCATAGATCAAAGAATTAGGTCATGAAAATGATGCCAATGTTCTCAAAAATTAAAGATGACACAAAATCACATAAGATTTGATGAAATTTTATGAAGAAATCATGATTCCAAGTTTCCTGGAGCTCCCATGGCGGCCAAAATAGATGGATGCACAATAACCGTTGATCTTGCATCAACCTTAAATGTCCACCCTCTACGTGGAAGATGAGATCTAAAAATAAGCTCAAAATTACCTTTTTAAACTTTGGATAAGGCAGAAACGTGTCAAAAAATAATTGGATCGGGCCCATGCCTCTAAAAAATGCATTTATGACCTTTTGAAAATTTGGAAAATTTTGCCACTTTTCCCCGCCTGCCTTCTGGGCCTGCCACGTGTCCAAAGGTGGGTCCCACTCAAACCGCAGATCAAGTCTATCAATTTTTCCTCTTTTGTGAAAAAAGAAATTTCTTCACAAAACCTCCGCAGCCCGGATGCCCGATGTCTTCCTCGCCATGTGGCGCTCTCCGATTCTTTGCGGGGCCAAGTGTCCTATTCTTCCTCCAAACCTTCCTGTAAAATTTGAAAAGTTTAAAACTTACCACGGGCCCACGCTCCTCCTTTTACTTCTTAGAAGGTGCCATGTGTCCACCATGGATAGGCTGCAGAGGGACACTTCCCATTTACACTTTAGCTTCTTTTGCAAAGAGGCAAAATTTTACTTTGTCCCGAAGCTCCATGATCCTGCAAAAGCATCAAAATTACACCTAGTCGGGGCCTCGCACAAAATTTTGATTTTGAAACAATTTGACAAAAATTGCAAAATTTTCAAAGTTACCCCCGAGGTCCGAACCTCCGCCTAGCACAAAAATTTAACCCTTTTCGGGATGCGAGCCTTACCATGAAAATTTACATGTTTTCCCAAAGAAGCCAAAAATTTTTGCCAACTCCTTTCCTCGGCCCAAGACAAACCCGCCACGTTGCCAACTCCTTCTTCCACTTTTGCCTTTTGGGACATGTGTCGTCCATGGATTGGAGTGGAGCTTGCCCAAAATTTGATTTTTTACCATTTGAAGTTAAAAACTTCAAAGTCATTGCAAAACCTGCTACCCCATCCTATCCTTTCCTAGACACGTGTCCACCGATGATTTGCCGAGGGCTTTCGGGCCAAAAATTCACTTCATCATTTTGAGCCAAAAAACATCAAAATTCTCCAAGTCCCTCCGCCATCCGCATGCCCTCCGTGCCACGTGTCCTCTCCCTATTCATTGTGGGCCTTCGGGCCAAAATTTGATTTTGAAAATTTTGCATAATGAAAGCAAAATTTCCTAAGGAAATCCCGCCACCCGCCAATCCCCTAGCCAATCAAAATGTGCCACATAGGCACTTTGAAAAAATAGGGCCTCGGGCCCAAAATGCCCCATTTGCTTGAAAAGGTGAAAAATGAAAACTTAGAGCACCTCCCTACCTTTCCTCGGCCCAAGACAAACCCGCCACGTTGCCAATACCTTCTGAGGATGAATTTGATGGGAAAATGACACCCGTATGACCATCAAAACGTAAAAATTCAAAGGATGCCCTGAATTCAAAATTTTCAACGAGGATGGCAAATTTCTTGATTTTAAATCAATTGAAGCATGATTTGACATTATTTTCGACCTTGGGAATGTGTCTTCAATTGCAAACAATTAAAATTTGATCAATTTCAATTTTTACACGATCTGGTAAAGGGAAAATGACACAACCCAAAAAATTGGAAAACCTAGGGCACAAATAAGAGCACACATGGATTTTTCTTTTAAACCAGGGCAAAACAACAAGTTTATGGGCATTTTTGAAACATTCAACTGGAGGGGCCAAATTGCAAATCACCAATTTGAGAAATAAAACATTTCTGAGAAAAATTAGACATGAAAAATTAGGGCACACTATGCAAGCTTAGAAATGGCACCAACAATGGCTCCTTGCTTGGGGATGGGCACTCCCAGTGAGTGCCATAAGGATAAAATGTAGACCAAGTGCCAAAATACTATTGGGAAAAGGATTCAAAACACATGGCAGCCCAAAAAACCAACCAAAATGACTGCCAAGAACAAAGGGCAAGCTACAAACCACCCAAGAACAAAAAATAGAGCAAAAACAAAGACTATACAACTGTACAATTTGTGCATACCTCACTTTGGGGATTAATCCAAGAAATGTTTTAAATGTCTGCCATTAACAGGCAGCTCCAACAATTCCCCATCTAGATCTTTGAGAAAAAAGGTATGTTCACCAATCCTTATATCAATGGCATAAGGGCCCATCCATAATGTGTCAAACTTTCCATACTTGCCCTTTTCTTCATGCCTATTATCCCACAGCAAAACTAGATCTCCAATATTGAAGGCTCTAGGAGTGACCTTCTTGTCAAACAATCTCTTCAATTTCTCTCTAAATCTGATATGCCTTTGATGGGATGCTCTTCTCTCCTCATCAAGCTCAATAATCTGATTGATCCTTGATTCATATGGGCCATGCTCTTGATCTTCCAACTATTGGGAAAACTGAAATGAAGATAATTGTAGATGTAAGGGCAGAAAATCCTGAGTTCCATACACCAATTCAAATGGGCTTTTACTAGTTGCTCTTTTAGGAGTTATTCTATCAGCCCAAACTTCAATTGTTCTCCCCACCTTTTCTTGTTCATTTCCAAGGTTCTTCTAATGATCTTCAGCAAGTTCTTATTACTAGACTCAGCTTGTCCATTCCCTTGGGGGTTGTAGTTTGAAGAATAAGTCAGATTGATTCCATATTCATTGCACATTTCCATTAAAGGTTTGGCTCTAAAGCACATGGCATTATCAGATACAATCTTAACTAGAACTCCAAATCTGCATATGATATGATTCAATAAGAAGTCCATTACCACTTGGTGTGTTGCCTTTTTAGATGGGATTGCTTCAACCCACTTTGTAAAATAATCAGTGGCTACAAGAATCCACTTATGACTAGCACTAGAAGGATCTAAAATCTCACCAATGAAGTCCATTCCCCATTGTTTGAAAGGGGCTTCAATTGATACAAGCTGCAAAGGAAGGGAGCCTGAAGCTTTCAGTCTTCTAGAGAAACGCTGACAACTATCACATCTTCTAACCAGCTGGGTTGCATCTTTAAAGAGAGTAGGCCACCAATAACCAACCCTCAAAATGTTATGTGCTGCCATCCTTCTAGAAAAGTGTCCTCCAAAACTCCCCATGGAAATCAACAACTATTTTGGGAGCTTCATCTTTAGTCATGCATTTCAAGAGGACACCTTCTGTGGTTCTTCCAAGCTAGTCCAAGGTCTCGTTATGATATATTTTTGAGAAGCCAACCTGAGGGCTCTTTTCTCATTTTTATTTAAGTTACTAGGGTAGCATAGATGTCGAGGTAGAAGATCACATCTTTTACTAATCGAACTCATCAATTTCTCAAGAAGATCTCGCCCTTTCTTCCTCTAGTGATTCACTTCTACATTTTGCAAGATTCTCTCAAACCATGAGCTTAGCAATACCCAAACCTCTTACTAACTTTATAGTTTGGATATCCATATCATACTCTTGTAATTTATTCACCCACCTACATATTTTTCTCGAGACCTCCATCTCGAGAAGATGTCTTTCACCATGGTGTGGGGAACATAAGCAACAACATTTGAACTCAATATATAAGGCCTAAATATCTTTGTTGCTTTCACCAAGGGAAACACTTGTTTCTCCATGATTGTATACTTCAACTCATTGCTTGTAAATCCTTGCTAACGAAGGAAATAGGCCTCTCAGATCCATTCTCATCCTTTTGTAACAAAACAGAAGCAATGGTATATTCAGAGGCAAATGCAAATATTTGGAAAGGCCTCTTATAGTTTGGTTCTCGCTAGAACAGATGCATGCTTAAGTGCATCCTTTATTCCTTCAAAAGCTTCAATGGAAAACTCCTCCCACTGGATAACTTTTTCATTTTTCAACATGCTTTTGATTGGAAGAGTCACTCAAAGCAAATTTGGAAACAAATCTTCTAATAAAATTGGTTTGGCCAAAGAAAGATTGGATGCCTTTCTTGTTTCTCGGGATATGTAATTTTCTTATTACTTCCACTCTCTCGAGTCTATCATAACACCATATTTAGACACAATATGTCTCAAGGTAGCTTGGCTTTTTGCACACCAAAAATGACACTTATTTGGATTAAGATAAATTCCATACTCCCTAGATTTGATCAAAGCATCTTCTCTAAGTGTTGTAAATGGTCACCTCTCCGCCTTGAAAACACAAAGCCACATCATCTTGTTAAAGTGCAATGAACTCATTGGTGTAACCAATAACAGCAACATCCATTGCTCTTTGAAAATTAGCACCAACATTCATCAATCAAAAGGGCATCCTAACAAAAACATATGTCCCCCAAGGAGTAGTGAATGATGTCTTAACTCTTTTCGATTCTTTAACAACCACTTGATTGTATCGGGAGAAACCATACAAAGTAGAGAGAAACTAAGACCCTGTCACAAGCTACAACATATTTTCCATGTTTGGAAAGGGGTAGTTTTCCTTCATGTATGCTTTGTTTAGATTCCTAAAATCCACACAAATTCTAATGTCTTTGTTCTTCTTTCTAACTGGCACAAGGTTTGCAACCCAAGATGAATATCTAGTGGGTTGGATTATACCTCCATCTCTCAATTTCTTCAACTCTTATTACATTTTCATTGAGAGAAGTGGATTAATAAGTCTTTGCCTCTTTCTGAATGGCTTAGTCTTGGCCTTAAGAGGGATATCATGTTGGAACAAGTCTTCTCTATATGCCTTTATCTTGGAATAGGACCAAGCAAGGCAGTCTTGATATTTCTTCAAAAGTTGGGCATAGGACTATTTTTCCTTTTTGCTTGAGATTTCTGCCCAACCAAATCTTCCTTGGTTTATCCTTGGTGCCCAAGTTATTCTCTTCCACATCCCTTGAGGAAAACATGTTCCTATTGATGATGCAATCAACATTGCTAAAATTTGACTCAAGTGCAACAAGACCTCTAGGAATGGTGTTTGTTTTCAATTGTATAATATCCTTCTCAAACAAATTTTCTCTCCCTTCATTCATGCATACCATTGGCTCCCAATCAATATTCTGATATGCAAACTCACCTTGGCTTTGTAAGAACCTTAACGCTTGAGCATCATCATTAAAAACTTGTCAATGCTTCACATTATTAGGGACAACTATCCTAGTTAGTACTTCGATGTTGTATTCACAATAACGTGAAACATCACACTTCCCAAATCTATAACCCAGCACTTCAAACTTATCAGCAGCAACATTAAGACCTCTGTCATGGTAAACACTGTTAAAGGAATCAAACATTTCAATTAGATCCCAAACTGCATGCTTATACTATTTCATATGCTGATTTTTTCTAGCATATAGTTTCCGTACCTGTTTGACAACCAACTCTGAATCCCCCTTTGCAAAAATATCCTTCACTCCATATTTCCATGCAATCCTTAACCCCAACAACAATGCCTCATACTCAGTAATGTTGTTAGTGCATTCAAAATTAAGTTTGAAGGAAAAAGAAAATTCTTCCAAACTAGGAGAAAGTAGAACTATACCAGCACCATTTCCAAATTTGGAGCAAGCTCCATCAAATAACAATGTCCATGGAGAACCTACCATATCAAGGAACTTTGATTTGTCCATCTTATTTTATTTTCCATCAGTAAAACCAATGAAATTGTCAACATCTACATCAGCAAACAACACTTCATAGGAATCATTGTTGGGATCTTTAATTAAGTGTAGCATTTTCTTTTTCCATAGAGCTTGACAAGGCTTCCCTCAATGGGAATGGTGGAAAAAGACATATACATTTGGAAACTCCCTCCAACACTTGCAACCCAATTTCTTGACAAAATAACACCCCATTTGGTAGGGCAATCAACAATCACAACATCCAATTTTAAATTCCTCCCAGGATAAGATGCAAGTTGCACAACCAAACATTTTACACAACCAACTACCGACACTTCTCTTGAGTCCATAGTAGTACACTTTCCATAGGTTTTTGTCACTTTGATATCCAACTCATTCATGACTTCTAGAGGCATGACATTACTGATGCACCGGAATCAAACATACAATTGTGAAGTAGACTATCCTTTATAATCAAATTTTTGAAAAATGGATCAACATTCAATTGATAATCCACCAAATATGTCCCCAAATATACCTCAGGTGTCTCTCCAAGATCTTCTACTGCTGGTGGTGTTTCAAGGTTAGCAATGATTTGAGGAGGAGTCTCAACAACATTCACATTTCTACCTGGAGTGATCTTCTCTTCCTTCAACCCCAAGTACTCAAATGCTCTCTTCTTATGCTCAGGAATTCTAAGCAACTCAATGATTGGAACACTCACTTTAATTTGGATCAATACTTGGGCTATGTCATAGGGGAAATTCTTTGGCAAAATAACATTGGAAGGGAGACAAGAAGATTCATTAGATGGCAGTGGATTCTTGGCAGCTTGGGCATGAGGAGGACTATAATTTTTGTTTGGGATAGCAAAAATTTTGATAAGTGCCTCTCTCCTAAAAGCTTCTTTTGGAATGCTTGTGAGCAAGGGTGTTTTATGTTTAGCTTTGAGGCCCAACTCCCTTAACAACTTTACTTCTAGTATTATACTCTTTCTCTTGACCAACAAAAACATTTATTAACAACTATCTATCTTCCTCCCAACAGATAACACCATCATATTTCTTAATCATCAATGCTCTTAGGTATTAAAAATCATTGTTAGGAATTTCAAAAGCCTGCACTACATCTACATCATGAGTATGAGAAAGAGAAATAAGTGGTACCCGCTTTATGCAATCCAAAAAGGTTGCAGCGGTCCTTACACGTATAACCTCTGTTGATGTTTTTTCTTGTGAGCTTGAAGAGCTTCCCACCATGCAAATTTCATCATCATTTCCATCCTCATTATCCTTTTCAACAACTTTCTTGTCCACTTCACATGGAGGATGAGGAATAAAACATCTATCACACCAATCCATATCAGCAATTTCATTAATAGCAGCAACCCTGGCAGTTAGAGGGTTAGGAACCAATCTACTTTAACGTGCTTGGGGTTGTCTATTTCCCCCTCCCACAGGTCCTTTACCTCTATCATCTTGTCTTTGATCACCCCTAGGATGATTGCCAAATCTATCTTATGCTTGCTACCTAGGCTGACCTTGTGAAGTCTACCCAATTCCCTTCTCAGATCTTGCCAACTTGTATGAGATTTCTTTGACATCCACTGCAAAAGTTTTCACAACCTCTTCTAAATCAGCACCTTTGCTAGCTTGAGGTTTTTCAGGGTTTATCAATTTTACACCATCTCTCTTGAGAGGTTTCCCAACAGCCTTGATATTATTTTCAATTTGAAGTGCCATGGTGAAATCTTATCTTAGATTGGTAATAGGATGCCTTCTTATCAAATGCATCTGCATATTTGATTAAACAAGATTCATCACAAGGCCTCAAACCAACAGACAACCTTCTCAAAGTTTTGTTAAACCTTGTGTTGAAGTCATGGACTGATTCATTAGGGTTCTTCTTGATATTCTCAAACTTAGATAAAAGAAATCTAGGATCAGTCTTGTCACCATATTGCAACCTAAATGCATTTTTCATTTCAGTCCATGAATCAATAGAATTATCAGGTAGAGCCTTGTACCAATCCCTTACATACTCTTCTAGTGTATGAATAAAAATTTGACATATAGATCCTCAAACTCTATCTCAAAATATTCCATCATATTATCAAAAATTTGAGATGCCGATCACCAATAATAGCATTGGTACCTGGAATTTTGGGAACATATTTCGACATGTTGTCGAATAGCATTTTGGTAACCATCTATTCCTCCAAATTTTATAGGACCAAAGGTGTTAACAAAAATGGAGGTCTAGGTTGAGCCCTATTGCTTGGTGGGGGTGATCTTGGAGGTGAAACAAGATGATGAGGAGTGAGAGGTATTTCGGGAATGGGAATGAAAATTTCAAGATAGATCTATCTTCGTGGCTCTCCTTCTTGATGATCTCTATAAAATTTAGAAAATATAGTAGCATATTTAGGAGCAAGCCTTTCAAATGCACAAGAAGGTCCCTCAACTGATGGGGAATTAAAATAAGCAATAGGATGTTGAAGAGTTAGATCCACTTGAAGAAGAATTGCAGTCCCTCAATAACAGTGCTCACTTTCAAACTCAAAATAGGGATCTCCTTTCTTACAGCCAAGTCTCCACTCACCTTCCACACTCTTCTTCCCTCTAACTCCGAGCTTCTTGAATCTGTAAACAACTTCTTAGTAAAATCCTTGATGAAGAGATATCTTCTTCCTTCCAGTTTTGCAGGGATTAACAACACAAAAGTAAATGACAGAAAGGTAAGACAACTGGTATTTTCAATATCAAATCAGCATGGAGTCACCACTAAGGATTTTCACCCTAGTTGTGCAAATGCACTAAATACTCTGTCAAATGTTTTCTAGCACTGAAAACTTTGCAGAGCCTTATAAATCGACCTTCTTTTTCTTAAATCAATCAATCACAATGCACCCAAAGTGTATGAACTATTAGGAAATGAAAAAGGGTAGACAAAAATTAAAACCCTTGTTTAAAACCTATAGATCTGAAGCATAGAGTGATATTTTAACAATGTATCAGCTCAAATACTTGAATAAAAAAATGTTCAAACTCTTCAAACACTTCAAAAACACCAAGAAATTCCAAGAAGTCCCTGGCAGCGGCGCCACTCGTGTTGGTATCCAAATTTGTTCTCCTTTTCAGTCTGAGCAACACCATAGATATGTCATGAATCTTAAAGATAGATTAAACCATGTTGTATGTTGTTGGTAGCCGAGGATATGGTATAGTTGGCACTGGTTTTGGAGCAATGGATAGCACTTCAATAGGACTTGATCTTGTCCTAGCTGTTTTAGGTTGTGCCTTGCAACCAAGGTAAGAGGACCTATTTTTAACCTTGTAATGGTGAAGGAGATGAAGATGTCCTTCTCTTTTCTTGAAATTCTATGATGGAGACCTTGATGAAAACATGACCAACACCCTATATCTAAACTCTCGCAATTTTTCACTTCTCAAACATGGGTATGTTCTCAAAACAAGGCAAAGGTTACTAGAGACATTGGAAATTTTGAACTGCTATGCATACTTTTGCAAATGGATTTTGATCTTTTGTGGGTATACAAATGCAAATCAGGGGTAGTACATGATAGGATCTTTGTTGTTTAGATGAATATTTATGGTGGATTGACAAGAAAAACTCGGGACATATCAAATCTTTGATAACCTCTACAATACTTGAAATAACTATCAGATAAAATGCTTCAAATAATCAAGACATTCTTTCAACTAGAAGAGGCATAAATGGAAGCCCAGGCAGCACTCTTCACACAATCTTTGAGAATTCACCACAAAATCTTGAAGTAAAGAACTCAATTAAACACAAAAATCCATTATCAAACCACGCCTAAGGTACCCCCAAAGGCTTACAAGAAATATTTGCAGTCAAGGAAGGTAAAGTGATTTTAAATTTTTTTATCTCCTTATCAGATGAAGGCTCTTCTAAATATGAGATTGCAAATGCCACTGAACTATCAACCAGAAATGGAGATCCCTGTGTGATTTCTAAATACTTTCAATGTAATATTGCAACAAGAACAATAAAATGTATTTGCAAGCAATTAAAAATGATAATAGACACCATATTGCCTAAAGAAAACACAGATTTAATTCAAAACTTGTTAGATTCAACAACGGTGGAGATTTACATGAACAATTTCATAGCTTGGTGATGGATATACACTTGTAACCAACTCACATACATGAATTTCCAACACATGAGACATTAACTTGGTTCTTTGGTGGATTTCTCAGAAAATGAGATTTCTCTCAGAATTTGCTCATGATTTTCAACTCCCACCCTTTACAATTTCTCCAAAATGCATTATATACCTCATGCCACATTGGATTCTTCCTTCCCAAGAAAATAATATGCTATGGGATCAAATTTGTTACAAAAAACCTCATGATTTAATGACAAGTGACACCAAATGGAAAAACAACTCGCAGGTTGCCAGGTATGCACAAAAATTTAAATCATTACACAAATTCATATCATTATCCACCCCAGGGGCACATTTTTATCATTCAAGCATGCAAGCATCTTTCATTCATCATTTTTACCTTTTCCCTTTTCAATTTTACCTCTGCAACTTTTGATGTTGACATTTCACGTTTTTTCTCGGGCCTGAGCCAAAATTACATCAAAAACACCATAGATCAAAGAATTAGGTCATGAAAATGATGCCAATGTTCTCAGAAGGTCAAGACGACAAAAAATCATATAAGATTTGATGAAATTTGATGAAGAAATCATGATTCCAAGTTTCTGGAGCTCCCATGGCGGCCAAAATAGATGGATGCACAATAACCATTGATCTTGTATCAACTTTAAATGTCTGCCCTCCACGTGGAAGATGAGATCTAAAAATAAGCTCAAAATTACCTTTTAACCTTTGGATAAGGTGGGACACGTGTCAAAAATAATGGATTGGGACCATGCCTCTAAAAATGCATTTGTGACCTTTTGAAATTTAGAAAAATTTCCACTTTTCCCTCTTGCCTCCTGGGCCCGCAACATGTCCAAAGGTGGGTCCCATTGAAACTGCGGATCAATTCTATCAATTTTACCTCTTTTGTGAAAAAAGGAAATTTTTTCACAAAACCTACGCGGGCCTGGATGCCTGATCTCTTCCTTGCCATGTGGCGCTCTCCGATTCGCCACGAGGCCAAGTCTCATATTCTGCCTCCAAACCTTTCTACAAAATTTGAATAATTTAAAACTTACCGTAGGACCGCGCTTCTCCTTTGACTTCTTATAACATGCCATGTGTCCACCATGGAAAGGTGCATGGAGGCATGCTTCCCATTTACACTTTAGCTTCTTTTGCCAAAAAGGCAAAATTTTACTTTGTCCACCAAAGCTCCATGATCCCACACAAGTTTAAAAATTACACCTAGTCGGGGCCTCACACAAAATTTTGATTTTGAAACATTTAACCTCCGCCTAGCACAAAAATTTAACCCTTTTCGAGGATGCAGGCCTTACCATGACAATTTCACTTTTCTCCCAAAGAAGCCAAAAATTCACCATGTCCTCCACCAACGCCTTCTTCTCGCTTTTGCCTTTTTGGGACACGTGTCATCCATGGATTGGAGCGGAGCTTCAGCCCAAAATTTGACTTTTTACCACTTGAAGTTTAGAAATTCAAAGTCATTGCAAAACCCGCTGCCCCATCCTATCCTTTCTTGGACATGTGTCCACTGATAATTTGCCGAGGGCTTTGGGCCAAAAATTCACTTTATCATTTTGAGCCAAAAAACATCAAAATTCTCCAAGTCCCTCCGCCATCCGCATGCCCTCTGTGCCACGTGTCCTCTCCCTATTCACTGTGGGCCTTTGGGCCAAAATTTGATTTTGAAAATTTTGCATAATGAAAGTAAAATTTCCTAAGGAAATCCCACCACCCACCAAACCCCTAGCCAATCAAAATGTGCCACGTAGGCACTTTGGAAAAAAGGGGCCTCGGGACCGAATATGCCCCATTTGCTTGAAAAGGCCAAAAATGAAAAGTTAGAGTGCCTACTCACCTTTCCTCGGCCAGTAAAAACCCGCCACGTTGCAAATACCTTCTGAGGATGAATTTGATGGGCAAATGACACCCGTATGACCATCAAAACGTAAATAATTCAAAGTATGCCCTAGAATTCAAAATTTTCAACAAAGATGGCAAATTTCTTGATTTTAAATCAACTGAAGCATGATTTGAAATTATTTTCGACCTTGGGAATGTGTATTCAATTGCAAACAATTAAAATTTGATCAATTTTGATTTTTTGCATGATCTGGTAAAGGAAAAACGACATAACCCACAAAATTGGAAAAACCTAGGGTACAAATAAGAGCACACATGGATTTTTCTTTTAAACCAGGGAAAAACAACAAGTTTATGGGCATTTTTGAAACATACAACCTGGAGCGGCCAAATTACGAGATCACCAATTTGAGAAATAAAATGTTTCTGATAAAAATTGGACATGAAAAATTAGGGCACACTATGCAAGCTCAGAAATGGCACCAACAAGTGTATTGTCTTTCCTTCCAACACTACCTTACCAAGGAATGCCCCATATGATATTTCCAAAGTATTAAGTCAAATCAAAGTCTTTGTTCCAATTTTGAGTTGCTTAGGATTCCTGAGCATAAAAAGAGAGCATTTGAATACTTGGGGTTGAAAGAAGAGAAGACTTCCTAGGCAGAAACATAAACATTGTGGAGACTCCTCCAATCATTGAAGAACTAGAAGCACCACCAGCATCAGAAGATCTAAATGAACCATCTGAGGTCTATTTGGGGACATCCTTGGTAGAATCTCAAATGAATGTGGATCCATTCTTCACCACTTTGATCATTAAGGATAGACTGTTGCACAATTACATGTTTGACTCAGGGGCATCATGCAATGTCATGCCTTTGGAAGTCATGAATGAGCTAAACATCAAAGTGATAGCAGCATATGGGAAATGCACTACCATGGACTCCAGGGAAGTTCCAGTAGTGCGATGTGTGAAGTGTTTGGTGGTACACCTTGCAACTTATGTAGGTAAAAACTTAAAACTTGATGTTGTCATTGTTGTTCGCCACCAAGTGGGGCATGCTACTCTCAAGAAAATGGGCTAAAAGTGTTTATGGGAGTGTACAAATGGATATGTCCTATCCTTGTCTGGTTTTATGGGGAAAATAAAATGTAGCATCTTATTGAGGATCCCAACAATGCATCCTATGAGGTATTGTACACAAGTGTTGATGCAGATAACTTTATGGGATTTGTTGATGGAAAGGAGCACAAGATTGAAGAATGTAAGTGTCTTGAAAAGATAGGCTCTCCTTGGAATCTATTGTTTGATGGAGATTTCTCCAAGTTTGGGAATGGTGTTGGTGTTGTTCTACTTTCTCCTGGTCAGGAAAATTTTGTTTTTTCCTTCAAACTCAACTTTGAGTGCACCAACAACATTGTTGAGTATGAGGCATTGTTGTTAGGTTTAAGAATTTCTTGGAAATATGATGTCAAGGACATAATTGTCAAAGGAGATTCATAATTGATAGTAAAACAAGTCAGAAAACTTTATTCCACAAAGAATCAACGAATGAAACATTACAAGCATGCAGTTTGGGATCTTATTGAGATGTTTGATTTATTCAACATTGTGCATCATGATAGTAAATTCAATGACTTGGTAGACAATCTTGCATTGCTGGGGTCTTGGTTTGACAAATGTACAATTTCCCTATATTGTGAATATGAGGTTGAGGTACTAACAAGACCTTCTATCCCTGACAACATTAAGAATTGGCAGGTTTTTTATGATGATGCTCATATTAGAAGATTTTTTCAGACAAAGGAAATGTTACTGATCAATACATTTATTTGGAGCCAATGGTATGTACAACAAAGGGAAAGGAAACCTTGTTTGGTAAGGGCATCATCCAATAAAGATGCAGATACCATCCTAGAGGTCCTGGTTGCTCTTGAGTCAAATTTTGATAATGTTGATTGAATTATTAATAGATGGATGGCAAGCCTCAATGGATATTGAGGAGCATGATCTTGGTACAAAGGAGAAGCCAAGGAAAATTTTGTTAGGCAACAATCTTAGCAAGGAGGAGAAGCAGTCATACATCCACTATTGAAAAATACAAAGATTGTATATCTTGGACCTATTATGAACTAAAAGCATACAGAGAGGACTTGTTTCAGCATGATATCCCCTTGGAGTCTAATGAAAATCCATTAAGGTAGAAACATAGACCCATCAATCCACTCTTATCCATAAAAATGCATGAAGAACTGAAGAAGCTAAGAGATGGAGGGATTATCCAGCCCATAAGGTATTATTCTTAGGTTGCAAAACTAGTACCAATCAAAAATAAAAATGGTGACATTAGGTTATGTGTGAAATTCAGGAATATAAATAGAGCATCAATGAAGGATAATTATCCTTTACCAAATATGGAGAACATGTTCATAGCTTAATGACTAGTTCGAGTTGCTTTCCACCTTGGATGGTTTCTCGGCTATAACCAAGTGTGGTGAAGGAATCGAAAGGATGAGGACAACCTTTACTACTCCTTGGGGACTTATGTTTATGTCAGGATTCCCTTTGGTCCGATGATTTCGGAGCCACCTTTCAAAGAGAAATGGATGTTTCTTTTGCAGGGTACATCAATAAGTTTATTACAATTTATCAAGATGATGTAACTATATTTTCTAGGAAGAGAAGTGATCACTTGCTGCACTTGGAGAAGATGTTGATAAGATGTAGAGAATATGACATCTCACTCAATCCAAAGAAATTTCATTTCGGAGTGCAGAATGCAAAGTTGTTTGGTCACATAGTGTCACAAAAATGGGTGATGATTCATCCAGAAAGAGTCGAGGCCATCAACAAGGTCCCAATCCCAAGGACTAAGAAAGGAATTCAGTCCTTCTTTAGGAAAATAAACTTCATTAGAAGATTCATATCAAACTTTGCTAAGTTGACCATTCTAATCAATTCCATGCTGAAGAAAGAATAGGTCATCAAATGGGAGGAGGATGCCATCCAAGCCTTCAATGAGATTAAAGAGGCACTAAAGCATGCACCTATTCCGACTAGCCCATATTATAGAAGCCCTCTTTCAACTGTTCTCTTTTGCTTCAGAGAACACTTTATTTTTTCCTGTTGTAGAAGGATGATGAAGAGGCTAATAGGCCCATTGCCTTTTTCAGTAAAGCCTTACAGGGGAATGAGCTTAGGTACACTATCATGGAAAAGCAAGAATTTTCCTTGGTAAAAGCAACAAAGGTTTTTAGGCCTTACATTCTAAGTTCTAAAGTGGTTTCTTATGTTCCCCACACCATGGTGAAGGAAATCTTGTTAGAGATGGAAGTCTCAAGAAAAAGATGCAGGTGGGTGAACAAATTGCAAGAATATGATATGGATATCCAAACCATGAAGTTGGTGAGAGGTTTTGGCTTGGATAAGCTTTTGGCTGAGATCAACTTGCAAACTATTAAGGTAAATGAGGTGGAAGAGGAAAGGGAAGGTGTATTTCAAACATTGGTGAATTCTGAGTGGTATAAAGATATAATCTTTTATCTCAGACATCTGAGCTGCCCTGAGAACTTAAGAAAGAACTAGAAGAGAGCCCTTAAGTTGGCTTCCCAAAAATATGTCATCACTGATTATGGGTTAGCTTGGAAGAACCTAGAGGGAGTCTGTTAAGGTGCATTACTGAAGAAGAAGCCCCCAAGATAATAGTTGATCTCCATGGAGGAGTTTGTGGGGGAATTTTTTTGCTACAACAATCACAACACACAAGATTTTGACGGCTGGTTATTGGTGGCCAAAATCTCTTCAAGGATACAACCTTGTTGGTTAGAAGATGTGCAAGTTTCCAGTGCTTCTCTAGAAGACTAAAAGCTTCAGGTTCCCTTCCTTTACAACATGTATCAATTGAAGCCCCATTCAAGCAATGGGGAATGGATTTCATTAGTGAGATCTCATACCCTTCAAGTGTTGGCCATAAGTGGATTCTTGTAGCAACTGATTATTTTACTAAGTGGGTGGAGGAAATCGTCATCAAGAAGGAAACACTCCAAGTTGTTATGGATTTCGTGCTAAACAACATCATTTATAGGTTTAAGGTGTCAATCAAGATTATAGCTGATAATGTCATGATCTTTAGAGCTAAACCTTTGGTGGCAATGTGCAAGGAGTATGGGATCAACTTGACATATGCCTCCAATTACAATCCCTAAGGAAATGGACAAGCTGAGTCTAGTAATAAAAATTTGCTAAAAATTATCAGAAGAACATTGGAGCAGAATAAGAGAAAGTGGGATGAAAAGTTGAAGTTTGTTGTTTGGGCAGATAGGATAACCGTTAAGAGGGCCATCTGGAAAGATCCCATTTGAGTTAGTATATGGGACTTAGCCCTACTACCTCTCGCATATGAAATTTTCTTCATATCATTTTATCTAACAAATGGAAGATCAAGAAGTAGGTCCTTATGATGCTCACATTAACCAGATTGTTGAGATTGATGAAGAGAGGAGGGTATCCCACCAGAGGCATGAAAAGTTCAAAGAGAAACTGAAGAAGTTGTTTGATAAGAAGGTCACTCCGATAGCTTTCAATGTTGAGATCTTGTGCTGCTATAGGATAGAAGACATGAGGATAAGGATAAGCATGGAAAGTTTAACTCATTATGGATGGGCCCTTATTCTATTCAGATCAGGATTGGTGAGCATACCTTCTTCCTCAAGGAATTAGATGGTGAATTGCTCGAATTTCCTGTTAATGGCAGCCATTTGAAGCATTTCTTAGATTGATTCCTATGGATAAAGAAAATCTTTTGTACATTGTATAGTTTGTTGTTTGTTCCCTATCTTTTGTGTTTTTGCTCGTTTTGGTCCTCGGTGACCTATTTTTGTTGGGTTTCTCTATTTCTTTTGAAGATGGATTTTTTTCTCCGCTCTACGGAAGATGACTCTGTTGCCTAGTGGCTATTCTTGGCACTTGGTCTACCTTTTTTCTTATGGCACTCACAGGGAGTGCCCATCCCCGAGTCAAAGCCAATGTTGGTGCTCAAAATTGTCTCGCCTCCATTTTCTTTTGAAAATCTATCGATTTACGGCCTCTATTATTTTATTTTCCCATGTTTTACTTGGTTAATCTTTTTCATCATTTTTAATCTATTCTTGGGTTGTAGATCAATCATGGGTCCATGGTTTTCTCCTTGTTTCTTTGTTCCTCTGGAAAAAAGGTTTGTAATTTGCGTCTCCGTTCTCTATTCATCCAAAACTCGAGGTTCTCCCATATTTTTAGTCTCCATAGTCAGGATTTGTTTTCCTTGTCTTCTCAACCCTAAATACTTGAAGAAAAATGAATGAATGTATCTCGAGAAACATATTTGAGCTTTGTAAACATTTCTAAATTCTCTTTCCTTGGAGAAATTTTCATTTTGGGCTCGAATAATTGTTTTTCTATGTTTTACGATTTTGACGGAGTTTCTCTCGGTCATATTTGCATCCTTGCATCAACAGGGACATGGATTCTTTTGGTTGGTCAAGGGATGATGGGAAAGTGCTTTAACTTATCGTTTTTTGTTTTTTTAGTGAAAAGGAAAAATTGGTCCTGTGGCTCCACTCAATTCTAGTTGGTTCTTTTGGTGATTACATGGCTTCCTCTAATTGGATGGGGCGTGGCAGGTCTA
Organism: Taxus wallichiana var. yunnanensis; assembly: GCA_018340775.1. Classification (NCBI taxonomy): domain Eukaryota; kingdom Viridiplantae; phylum Streptophyta; class Pinopsida; order Cupressales; family Taxaceae; genus Taxus; species Taxus wallichiana. Next base: position 742,803,433 of record CM031238.1, on the reverse strand, counting down.
TTTTTGAAATTTCTCTTTTTGGCCACTTTGGAAAAGAGTTTGAACCTACCCCGTGGCCCCGCCAGGCTCTGATTGGAGAAAATTTAAGAGGCAGCGAAAAAGTCTCACTTTGACCCCTGCAGAGGACACATGGCAAAGCTAATGGCGGAGATGTGGGCCTTTGGTGGTAAGTTGGATATTTTTCCCCTTTATAAAAATGGAGTAAAATTCTAAAGTTGAAGCACGCCCGCACCTAACCATTTTTAAAAAAAGCCTTAAGGTATTTTGAAGGAGCACCACATTGACATGTGGAGGACTCCATTCACTTTGCATCATTTCTTAGACTTTTCAACAGCCAAAAGGGTCTTCATTGGAGCATGACACGTGGCACCTTCCATGGAGCTTCAAGCATTTAGACAAATTTTCTTGGACAAGACACGTGGCGAGCCCCTACTCGTTCAAGATATCAAATTTTTGGGACCATCTCAAGGTGCACCATGGTGACACGTGGCAGGTTGAAAATTCAAAAGGGGGGAGATAGACCATCAAGGGGAAATTTAGATTTTTTCCCCTTGATATGCAAATGACTAAAAACATCAAAATGGCCCATAAGCATGATAAAGGAAGGGTCAAAGGAAGGGTCAATGGCGAGGGGTGAAACCGGAGGAAAATCTAGAAAATTTCCCTTTTCCAAAAAGGGAGTAATATGGAAGAATTTGGTCGTGATTCCACCGGGGCCTCCTTAGGACACATGTTAGGGTCATTTCCCAAAGGCGGAGGTGTGGTGAAAAATTAAATTTTTTTCATTTTTCCAAAAAGTTGTAAAAATTCAAAGGAAGCCCCGGGTCTATTTTTAAAGTTTGAATCTTCCATGTGGATGGCCCAAATTCAAAGTAAAAATCAATGGCAGTTGAGAGTCTGAATCTGATTTCCTCCCCATTTTTTCTGAAACATGTCTGGAAGTGCGAGTCTTCATGATTTCTTAGTTTTTCTACACACCATACATAGAAGGAAGTTAATGTTGATATTTGAGTTTGGTGGGAAGATCTAGAAGATGTCTTTCACCATTAAAATGGTCTGACTATCGAGCCCGATCAGATTTTCCATTTTTCTTCTCCGAGCACGCAAGGAGCCAGATTTGATATATTTGGGGTGGAAGTGGTTGGAAAATTGAAGAAAGAGTGATCTATTAGAGGAAGGAGTTGAATGCGGGAGATATTCGAAGAGATCTTCCCCTCGAGCACCTGGTAAATTTTTACAGATCTGATCCGGAAAATGTGATTGTGATCATGGCGAGAATTGGTGCACTCAATGTCTGGATTTTTGGGGGAAAAGGGGTCTATTGTAAATGTTATAAATGGCATGAATTTTTTTCATGCAAAGGGTTGTTAGAGGTTGGAGTGTTAGAGGTCAAAGAAAATTCCCAAGAGGAAAATTTGACAAAGCCTGTCTTTTGAGAATCCATCTGAGAAACTTGGTTATCTCTTTTTGTATTAAGTTTTATTGTGTCAAGGTGGTTTTAAGTGTGCATTGAGCAGCTCCGAGACCATTCTAAAAATTTCCCTGATCTAGACTTAATCAAATTCAAGTTATTTATTTTGTGTTGTCTTGAGAAAGATGTGTTTGTTTTATTTCTAAATGTATGCAAGTAGATTTTCTTGTTTCTGTTGCAATCTTGTATTAAATATGATTCAATCACACAAGCCTCAATCCTTGTGACAATCTAGTAGCATATGAAATTTCATCTCTCGAGAAGAGATTTCATTTGGGTTGGAATAAACGATTTAAAATCACTTTTCTTTCATTTTTTTGACAAAGATTGTTTGTAAGCCTTTGGGTGTACCTTACGCATGATTTTTCTTAGATCTTGATACTTTGTTGGATTTTCTAACTCGATCCTTCATGATAGAATCTCAAATATTGTGTGAAAGAGTGCTAATATGGGCCTCCATTGAAGCACATATTCTAGTTAAAGAAACATTTTAGCTATTATGTGGCATTCTATTGGTTTAAACTTCCATTTTGTAAAGATTCTGAAGGATCTGGTCCACCATGCCTCGACCTCCCACCAAGAGAATTCATTCAAAACAACCAATCCTACCTGTACTACCCCTATTTTTCCTATGCATACAAATGCATAATCTCTGGTGCCAAAACATGCAAAAGCAATTAGGGTCTCAAATGTCTTTAGTAGCCTGAACCTTGCCTAGAAAATATCTCCACTATCTAAAGTGACAACTCGTGAGATTCAAGATATGGTGTGTTGATCATATTTTCCCAAGGTATTTTCTATAACATTTATGTAAAATAAATATTTATCATTGTTCTTCAATAAACAGAGGTTACAAAATAGGTTCTCTTACCTTGGTTGAAAGGCACAACCTAAAATAGTGAGGATAGATCAAATCCTCTTGAGGGTGCTATCCATTTCTCCACATTTGAGTGACAAAGGGCCAGTTAGATCTCATCCCCCTACTACAAAATGACTCATCATGATCTAATCTATCTCTAAGTTTCCTATCAAACCAGTGATGCTGTTAAGACTTTGAGGAAGAATCAATTTGGATACAAACATTACGAACACCTACAAAAGTCAAGAAAATACCTTTCTGGCCTCATGACCATATTAACAACATCGAAATAATAAAAATACATGCATATATACATAAAAATTTACATCATCGAATATCATTATTAAACTAGTGTTAGAATCAAGTAATTCACCAATCGTTCAATTTTCTAACATTTTGATTCTACCAATCCATCAATTTTTACTAAGATCACAACATCAACAATCATCCAGAAATATCCATAAATCACATCCAATATGTCAATATAGTAGTAACAGTTAGAACATCAAATACTGATATATGAATCAAGCATATAAAATTCATCGCAATAGTCACATCATGTCACAAGTCTAACACATCTATATCTTCTATCAATTAAGTAAAACACGTCTATCGATTCCCATCTAGCAATGTCTAATGTGTAATACGATATCAAGGTCTAGGATCAATACAAAGTGAGCAGAGACATAACAATATAAGATTAGTAATGATATTACAATTAGTCTAGAACAAGACAACCATTCTAGATCATCATCATATCCTTAAATTCCCATCAATGTTCACAATTACCACCATATAGTCAAAATAATAATCAAAACACAATGGAGTCATGATGTCCCACACATCTTATTAGCATGCTAACTAGAATAAATCAGAAAATTTTAATATTAAAAATCAATTCAAAATCAATAACACGGTTTAATCATTGTTGAAGAGGAGTGGGCATTACATTTGTGGCAAAGATCATCTTGAAATCCTTCGAGAAGGTTAAGAATTTTTTGCCATGGGTTGGCAATGGTTTTCACATATGCCTTCCGTTTAATGATCACAACATCCGGTGGTCTCTAATTCTCTCTAAGTGCACAAATCTGTTAGTGAAACTCCCCAGCATCAAATCCATAGGCTCTTTTTAAAAGGCATTCACACGATTTATAATTTAGTGCACCTCAAGGGTTGGATTGTTTGACCTGATCTTGAAACTAAATTTAATTTACTGCAATCATATTTTTGTCAATTAGCAAGATTCAGGAACTTCTTCCAAATGTGATGCTTCATAAACTTGGCCTTCATCCATTGGTTTTATGGTGGCAGTGACTGGCACTATAATTAGTATATATCCTTTTTGTGTTATAACACTCATATAATTTATTGGTTTCTCTTTATCTATTACCCACAATTGATAAGTTAAATTCTCATTGGGGACTCCATTCACGCTAGCTACATGGTTTCATAGACTTGTTCGTGCTTGGAACCCTCTTTGAGAACCTAAAGTTAACCATTTTTTGTGGTTCTTGGTTTATAAAGGTCTACCTTTAGGTGAATAGATTAGGCATATTGGCATCTCTCCCCTGTCCCACCCCTTCTTTTCCATCCTAGATTCTTTCATACATCTATTCTATTTTTTCTTACATGCATAAGCTATTTGGCATTGGATTCATTCCTTGTCTTAACCCTATCACGCTGAGTGTTTCTCCTGGTGTCTAGCTTTTTTAGGGGAACTGATTCCTTGGCCTTCTTATATAGCTAATATGTGGTACCTTTTCCATGCTTGCATTTTATTTCACATCTAGAAAAATCGTAATGCCTTTATTTTCAAACATAATCATATGGCTATCATCTTTTCTACTAATGACAAGGTGATTATTCTTTCTACTATGTGATCACATATTCAAGCACAGGATGTTGAGGTTCTATAGAATTCACAAACCTTCAAGAGTAACTAGATCACTTGGGGGAGTGTGTCATGCACTTTGAGCCACGTGCCACTTGATCCACCACTTTCACTACCTCCTATTTCCCTCCCCATCAAGCCACTGCTATTAACACATGATGGAGGAGTCACTTATGTATCCATCATTCTACCTCCCCTTGGGATCGCATCACCCCCGACCTCATTTGGACCATGTTGGAGTCTTCCCTAAGGGGAAAGGAGTTTTCGTACTCCACGGTGGGACTTTGTAGTGCTCACTTACCTTCGACACCTTTTGATATTGATTATGACATTGTTGACTATATTTATGGACATTATTGTAGCTTTTGAGTTGGTATGATGTTAGACATTAGAGATCATGGACTGTTGTTGATTTTGATTCATTTGTGATGCATGTAGAGTATTGGGGACATTTTATATTGATGTTGTTATGTTGTTAACATGGTTATGTGTGTGTGTGTGTGTGTGTGTGTGTGTGTTTTCAGACATGTGATATTTTGTCATATTGAGTAGACCTAGAAAATTGAACTAATCTTGTGATCATATGGTTATGGATGAAATTGTAAATGATATTGTTGCTTTCTTGGATGATGTTTTGATTCATATATATAGATGATTTGGAGTTATATTTTATATTTATTTTGGATGTTTTTGATGCAGCCACGAGGTCGAAGGAGGTATTTTTGTTTTGCAGTAAACATGTCACAACAAACATCGGGGATTGGAGACCAACCACATTGGAATTCTAGATGAATTCAACAAGGGTCACCATGGCAACGTGTATTTGTTATTTGTGTATGTTTGTATTATTGTTAGGGTTTCCATGGGGGGATCACCTTCAAATGTGACCAAGGGGTTGTGTGTATTCTTTTAATTAGTTCCTTTGTTTAATTTTAGTATGTGTTTATTTAGTGATGTATTTTCCCCTTCATTATTTATTTAATTGGTGTCAAGATTAGTGAGTAATCATGTTGTTAAATTAATTAAAATGGGTCAAAAGAATGCATTTATTAGAGTTGTTGGCTCTTGGTTTATGTGTTGTAAATGATGTGTAAGTAACCTTGGGTGTGAAACACTCCACCTTCCTTTTGAAATTCGGATATGTCCTTAAGGACTAATTTTAGAGGCTTATGGGACAAGTTAAACTTATCCCACACATCTTAAATTGTTACACCAACCCTACCTAATGGGTTGGCGGGTCAAAATTAGGCCTCATTTTGTATTTTTGAAAGGAAAGTTGTAAGTTTTTATTGCACCTTATTGCATGAAATTAATTTTGGTCCTTGGGGTGTGGACTTGGATTGTGTGTGTAAGTAAAAGGTCATTTATTCACCCACCTTTTTAATTATGCTTTGGAGTTTGAAGTTGACTTGTGAGGTGGAGTTGAGGATGAGTGATGTGGCATCCTACATGGAGCCACCTCATCCTCCTCTCTCCCTTTTCTATTTATTCGAATTCTTTTGTTGTTTTGGGGGTTACTTCAGGGGGTTACTTCATTTTGGTTTGGTGCTCTTGCAATTGGAGAGAGTTAGAGGATTTTGGATGCTTGTGGATTTGTTGGTGCTTTGGGACTATTTGGATTTGAAGAAGCTTGTTTTGAACTTTTGGATCAAGCTCTATCATGGAGAGGTAGGAGCTTGACATTGGTTAAAGGGTTTTCTTTTGGTATTCTTCTTATGTGTATTTTTATGAATGTTTGGTATGTTTGTTGGTTGGTTGGGTAGATTGCCTAGGTGTGGTGTAGGAGAAGACTATGGGGATATTTTATGGGGAGGCATAAGATTTATTCATGGAGGGAGTTTGGGTTGGGTGTTCCACCTTGGATAAGAAATAGCTTACATTTCTTACTTTTAGGGAGGCATAAGAGGTACTTGTGGGGAGGCATAAGAGTATGTAGGGGTTTGAGATGAATATTTTGGCACATTTTTTAAGGTGGTCACCCATTCCCCATTAGGAGGTATAAGAAAATTCCCCCATAGATCTTTCTCTTTTGGCCTTTGTGTGATGAGGCCTTGTATATTTTGTTATTGTCCTTCTTCTAGTTGTAACTACATTATTTAGGCGTGATATGATTGTGAAATTTGTTTTGTGTTGTGGAAGCTTGTCTTGTTGCCATGAGTTGAATCCATTTCCTATTGTAATGTGGTTAGGGCTCGGGGGCCAATGAGGAGGATGGCTTCTCCTCTTCATTGGAATTCTTGGTTGGGTGGAGAGCATTGCCTCTCCCTCTATTTTTTGTGACCAAATGAAACATGGTGGATCTCTTGTTGTTGTTCTTGGAGCTGTGTATAAAGACAAATTTTATAGTTCTCCTTGGGTTCCTTATTGTAAAATTTCCCACTTTAAGTGGATGACTTGTAATAATATTTGTAGTGAAAAGATTCTCTATTTTAGGATATGAAAGCTGTATTGGAATGTGAAAAGGAATGAGAAATATTTATTTGGTATATTTTGGCAAACAGAAAAGAAGTGTAAAAGGAATTATTTCATTTAATTGGAGTTGATTTACTTTCCATCAAAATGGTGTTACTCTTGGTTGAAATCTATTGTTGGAATTAGTTTTTGCAAACTCTTTGTTGAAGGCTGGAAAAGTCTGTGTTATTTGAAAGACATGTTTTAAATAAAAATAGAATTGCATTCTTGCTTTTCACGTATTGAAGGAGAGTTAAAAATTGTAAAATTTGAATAAATGAACTTAAATGTTTAGAGTATGGCAAATGAAGGAGATCAATTCTAACTTGTAAACACGTAGATTTCATTTAGACTCACTGTAAGACCTGCAAATAAATATCAGAAAAACATACAGAGTACCCTGCAACAATGAAAGACAAGATAAAATATTAAAACGAACTAAGGATGATCAAAACACATTCCAAAATAGTTTGTATTTCCCTTGCAATTTACACAGTTCATCTTTAATCAGGCAAGAGGCAAAATAATGCAATTTCACATAAAAGAAAGGAAATTCATTTTTAAATACTCAACCATTAATATTTTATCCTTGCAATCCATTTTAAATCCTTCAAGTGCAACTCTCCATGCCTGTTTAGCATGTTGAAGAAGAAAGAATAGCAGATCGAATCAAGTCTAGTAGTTGGAAAAGTTTAATTCACATTTTAATGGAAGGAAAGACATTTTTGTCAAATTCACCCACTTAAGTTTGTCAAAAATGAATTTTTATGTTTCCTATGCAAAGAGGAGTTTGAGCCCTTTCCAAAAAGTCCTCATTTTCCCAAATCTGAGCTTTCATTCGAAATTTATAGCCATCTGAAGTTTTCTTTTGTAAAAATATAGTTTTCCCAAAATCCTTCCAGCCCGCAACCCCGTAGCCCCACCAATTCACTTTTGGAAAAACACCTCTGCGGGTTCACAAGCCCACACCTTCAAAATTTTCTTTTTAAAAAATTGGCACAAAATCTTAAGTCACCTTGCAAGTCCGCTTCCCCGCCTGTCACTTGTAGGTCTAACACGTGGCTTCTTCAAGTGTCAATGGAGGCATGGATTATTTTAGACCTTATTGCCTTTGAAAAAAAAAGATTGTCAAAAATTACTAAGTTTCCCCGTTGGCCCTCCTTCCCGCAGGTCACTGTTGGACTGACACGTGGCTTCGCTTGGCATCGGCGGAGGCGTAGGTTGTTTTTAACCTTTGTGCTTTTTAACACAAAATCCAACATTTCTAAGTTTTCCCGACGGTCCGCTTTCCCACTTGTAGCTTCTGGGCCGGACACGTGGCATCACTAGGCGTCGGTGGAGGGGAAGATTTTTTTAACCTTTCACCCTTTTAATAGAAAGATTTAAAATCCAAATTAACTCCAATGGCCCGCCTTCTCATGTTGGCTTAAGAACGTATCACATGTCCCTTACGGCTTGGGGAAAATTTTCTTTCCTAGGCACAAAGCCCCGCCGCGGGCTCGCAGGCACGCGAGCGTAACTTGTGCTTTTTGTCAAAAGGTGCAAAGTGCCAAATATCTCCCCAATTCCACTAGTTTGAAACCTTCCCCAGGAAAAAACGTCTTCCCTGGGCCCGCAGGCCCGCTTTTGGGGAAAATTTTTTCCCCCAGTGCCCCGCAGCCCACCTTTGGGAAAATTTCCTCCCTAGGCCCGTCGGCTTATAACTTAAGAAATATGAGGAGTTAGGAGGACTTATTTATATCATTGGAAAGGGGAATAAATTTCCTATCTAATGGAAATATTTTCAGAAAACCTTAAGTGCATTAAATATGTGAAAAATTAGGTTGAAGTGCAAAGATGAGTCTGAGAGTGGGTAAGTGGGAAATTACCCCTTTTTAACTTAAATGTTTAACTCTAAAGCATGGGTTGACCTTTTTAAAGGGTCACGTTAGGGGATAAGAGAATGTTTTTCTAACCCATGTAAATAAGAACCTTGGTTATTGTTTAGACCTAGTGAAATTAAAAACCTTGGGCATTTAATTATTTTCGCCCCTTTGACCCTCTAAAATTAATTAAGGAATATTTAACTATAGTGTTAATTTAATTGTTTATTAAATTAACACCTAAGAGAAATTTAACTATATTTGGATTAATTATACTCATTAATTTTGTAATGTGGATCTAATGTTTGTTACAATGGGAAAATTTAATTTATTAAATTATAATTGACTTTGAATCTTTGTTGTGACAACTGTAGTTTTCAAAGCCTGTTGAGGACTCACCATTCAAAAAAAAATTATTCCATAATTTTTCTATCTAAACCTAGGTTGTTCTTGGGTCTCAAGTGGTCATTTTAGTGGGCGTTACAGGCTCTCTGCCACCAAAACTGAACAGTCTTGCAGTATCTCCACCACCTAGGTGCGGTATTATGGTGCCTCTGCAAATGCGGTTTCCTGAGAAAGAGGGCTTATAAGTGGATCCTTCATCGGCCGCCAAGTCCTCTAGCAAATATTTCATCCTTCCTTAGGGTGATCTTCCCCCTCTTCCTGGTGTAGCAGCGGTATGTGCCTAATGATTTTATGTTGTTTTTTAATGTTTGGTTAATAACTTCTATTTTCCCTCTGGGTGTGCTATTGTAGGCCTTTGTGGCATTTTTGTGTTTGCCCATGTGTCGTGCTTTGATTGCCCTCGAAGCATTTTTTCAGACCGTGATTTGTCCGGCCTCCCCCCTACTATGTAACTTTCCTTTAAATTAATATAAACTCAATTCCAATAGTAAAATACAAAACAATTATGATGGTCAAATTGTAAATATGAAATCTAGAATATTTTACACCTTAGAAAAAAGAACAATGCCTAAACCATTGTCAAATTTAAAGTTTTTGCAGACTACCCTATTTTTCCTCTCATGAACTTAATGAGTGCACATCGTAGTTTGTCAAAAAGTTACAATTCTTAAAGCTCTTCCCAATCCAAATAATCACTAATCAATCTACTCCCCCAAATATTCTCTCAATGTAAATTTATAAAGATAAGCATCATTTAAGCACTTCCCTTATCACTTGATAGGAATTTAATAAAAATTAAATTATGAAACTCTGACCTATTGTACATGATGGACTCCTCTCGTATTTATTTTTGTATTAAAAAAGTTGTGACAAATGCATTCCCCTATCATGTACATGGTGACTTTTAAATCTCCCCTCCACATCGACAACACAAAAGCTATCGTACTTTTTATTTTCTGCACTTGTATAAAATAGACGATGTGTAAACAGTCGTGTTCAATCTATCTCCTCTTAAAAATTCAGTGAGGTAAGAACGGAAAATTTGATGAAAAAAAGTGTGAATTAAATACCTAGTTAATGGCACACACATACTCCATAGAATAGATTTTTACTAATGAACTAATATCTACTATATGTACTCTACTTTATTAGGCCGAAGGCTTTTCTATTTAGAGTCGTTGGAGATTTACGAAGTCCATGCGTTTAAGCACGGGTTGTTCTGCACCTCGATTTTTCCTTGAAATATGCGTCCATTATCCCTCGGGAGGCACTGCCTCTACAACGTTCCATTCTCTTGTAGCTAGCGCATACGCGACCAATTTTCTGCACTGTCAAGAGATTTGCTGCACTGCCTCTGCAACGTTACATTTTCTATGGCTGAGATATGTCAGATCGATTTTTATGAGATGTGTCATTTCCCCATTTTCTCCGGAGATCTCCGTTGCAGAATCCATGGTGGCCTTTGGCTTGCATTCTTCCTGAGGCACCTCAACTGTTGCTTGGACTGAAAATTCACCCTTTTCCTGGACTCCACGAAATCAACCCTTTTCCCCATTTCCTGTTCTTTCTATGTCGCATATAGGATAAACTCCTTTGGAAGTCGCCGAGGAAAGCGCAGGCCTCCATGGATTTTCATTCCTCAAGCAGCTCATACGGCAGAGTTTCCAAGTCCAGGTTGAGGCCAACCCCGGTGGAACCATCCTTCTGTTGATGAGATAGCACGTCAAAACCGAGCTGAGAGTGATGAGAGACCAGATCTCGACCTATTTCGCTACAGAGCACAGAATGCGCAACTCCTTAGCACAGGGGGCTAAGGTGTTTCTACAGGCCACGGTCATTTTGGGGGGCACTGGGAATCATGACCTGAATAGCCCAGTTCCAGGAAATGGCTCGAATCTGTGCAGAATGCCTTTTTGGCAATAGGGGCTTCATCACACAAGCAGAGCAACAACCAGTATCATGATAATCAATAGGAGGGAATAAGTGTGAATGATTCATAAGGCATTAACTTTGTTTCTGTTATTGCAAGAGCATTGTTGCCTACCAGATGCAGGATTAGGCTTGGTCCTGATAGCAAGCTTTACTTCCCCTTTAATTTTACATTGGAATTATGTTTAATTTGTTCATAATGCCCTTTTAGGTTTTTCAGTTTAGAGTTTTTTCCGGGTAGGATAACATTAGATGATGAAGTTGGGTACTTATTGGCATGATGATCTCGCACTTATTTTTAAATATGTCTTTTAGAGTGAACTATGTCTTCAACTTGGTAACGAGGAAGGAAATCCATCTTTCTTTGTGATCTTGAGATTAAAATTAAATGCATCATTGTTGTATTTTCAATTTTCCACAAACAGTCTTCCCCATGACATACTTGGACTTTTATCCATGATAAGTTAATGCATTTTTATATCCATATCAATCCTTTTCGTATTGCGTTCACTATTGCATATGTCGCGATAAATTACTCATTTCACATTATGTATCAATAATTTGACAACATGCCTATATATTTTCAGTATAAACGAATGCCTATACCACACCGCAAAGATGTACTTTAATCTCAATGCTTCCCAATTTTGTATTTCATTTTCTAGCTCACATACTGATTTTAATATTAGACAATCGAACTCTCGATCTCAGGATTTTGTATTTCATTTTATAGAATGGAAGGAGCACTACGAGAAAATCATACACTGCAGAGATCTAAGAATGTCCCTCGCCATGTAATTTTTGTCATTTACGGTGTATGTTAAATGAAATCCCAAGATATTAGCCTATGAATAAATTAAAATCATTTTGTTTTGTTCAAGTTTGGTTATTTGGGTTATCTGTACTATGTAACGTCCTTTAATACGTCCACTCGAGACCCAAGAACAATTTAGGTTTAGTTAGAAAAAAATATGGAATATTTTTTTTTTTAAAGCGAGTCCTCAACAAGTTTTGAAAATTACAATCACAAAGAAAGATTCAAAGTCAATTATAATTAATAAATTAAATTTTCCTGTTATAACAAATATTAAATCCACATAAAAATTAATGAGTGTAATTAATCCAAATATAGTTAAATTTCTCTTAGGTGTTAATTTAGTAAATAATTAAATTAAAACTATAGTTAAATATTCCTTAATAAATTTTAGAGGGTCAAAGGGGCCAAAACAATTAAATGCCCAAGTTTTTTAATTTCACTAGGTCTAAACAATAACCAAAGTTCTTCTTTACATGGGTTAGAAAAACATTCCCTTACCCCATAAGGCGACCCCTTAACAGTCACCTTATGCCTTTGAAACCAAACATTTAAATTAAGAAGGTAATTAATTTATATTTCACGCTCTTAACACTTTCTAAAAATATTTTCATTAGATAGAAAATTTCTTCCCCTTTCCAATGATATAAAGAAATCCTCCTAACTTCTCATATTTCTCAAGTTACGGGCTAGGAGGCCTTAGGAGGATTTGTTTTCCCAAAAGCGGCCCTATGGGCCTAGGGAAGAAATTTACCCGGGGAAGGTTTCGGACCAGCAGACTTGAGAGACATTTGGCACTTTACATTTTTAGCTAAAAAGTGTAATTTTCACTTTGCGCTCCCACGAGCCCTGTGGCGGGGCTTCGCGCCGAGGGAAGAAAATTTTCCCAAAGCCGCAAGGGACACGTGACATTTTTAAGCCAATGCGGGAAGGCAGGTCATCGGAGGCAACTAGGATTTTTAGGCTTTTTTTGAAAAAGAAAAAGGTTTAAAAACATATGGGCCTCCACCAATGCCCAGAGAGGCCACGTGTCATTCCCAAAAGTCACAAACAAGGCAATGGACCGATGGGGAGACTTAAGAATTTAGAATTTTGTGTAAAAAAGCACAAAGGTTAAAAACAATTTGCGCCTGGATCATGCCTAGCGAAGCCATGTGTTAGTCCAACAGTGACCTGCGGGAAGGCAGACGGCGAGGAAATGTTGGAATTTTTCCAATCTTTTCCAAAAGCGTTAAGGTATAAAATAATCCCCGCCTCCGCCGATGCCTAAAGAAGCCATGTGGCGACCATAATTGGGTGTGGGGTGGTGGACCGTGGGGAAACATAGAATTTTTTTCCATTTTTCAAAAGGTAAAGTTTGAAGGTGTCGGGCCCGCGAACCCATGGAAGTGTTTTTCCAAAATCGAATGGCGGGTTGCAGATCCACAGAGGAATCATAGCAAAAGTAACTTTTGAACTTTTTTTTTTTTTTAAAACAAGAATGATATAATACTTCAGATGGCCATAACTTTGACTAGAAGCTCATATTTGAGCAAATAAGAACTTTTTGGAAAGGGCTCAAACTCCTCTTTACATAGGAAGCACAAAATATTATTTTTAACAAACTTAGATGGGTGAAATTAAGAAAACATCTTTCCTACCATAAAAATGTGAACTAAACGTTTTCAACTACCAGAATTGTTCTAATCTTCCATTCTTTCTCTTCAACACACCAAACAGGCATGGAGAAACACACTTGAAAGAATTCAAATGGATTGCAAGGATTAACTTGATAAAGGTTGATATTTCAATTTGAATTTAGTTCTCCATTTTCTGCAAAGGCATTTTTCTGACTCTTACTCGATTAATAAAGTTCTAAGTAGATTTCTTGGGCAATATAATCAGTTTTGGGATGCGTTTTGATCATCCTTAGTTAATTTTAATGTTTCTACTTGTCTTTCATTGTTGTAGATTTTTCTGAACATTTTTCTGATGTTTATTGCAGGTTTACAGTGATCTAAAAGAAATCTACATATTTTAAATTGGAAATTAATCTATTTCATTTGCCATACTTTAAATATTTAAGTTCATTCCATTCCAATTTTGCAATGTTTAACTTTCTGTTTCACTCGGAAATGCTTCGTTCCTTTTAGAAAGAGATAAGGTTAGGGTTAGGAGGAATACCTGTAGAATGTCGAGATGATGTGCGCGTGCCGTAGAGAAAGATCAGGTTTCATCATGCGGAGAACTCCTTTTGTTCCTGGGAAGGACTACTGCAAATAAGAACACAAGACCACAAGATTTGATTAAACAATAAATGAGGAAAGCGCCTTGGGCCTGTGAAATGTAAAACTTCCTTTCGAAGGTGGTCTGGCTTCGCTAACGTGAATTAACACAAAAGACTGTAAAATATCAATTAAATTGCTTGGCTGGACTGGGTAGGGGAAAGGCTATTTTTCCTGGTTTTGATCAAAGGAACCGATGTCGGTTACCTATAACCGATGGCCGTTACTGATAACCGATACCGGTGGGTTCTAGGATCTTCTGGGCTGGTTGTGGTGTTTGTAATGGCTGGTTTTTGGATAGTATTAGGAAATGGGATGGTTAGAAGCAAAAGAATGACAGTTAGAGGCAATGGTACGTTGGATAATGGATTCAGAAATGGATTTAGGAGCACTGAGATCCAAGAAGCATAAGAAATGTTATAACGAAGGACATGCAAGATGTGACTTACTGATTTTGACGAAGATGCAAGTTGATCTCCTTGGTTGTAAACACTTCTGGTATTTCCACTGCGTCTCGCTTCTCACAAATGAAGATCTGGACTCTGTTCCTCGCTCGCAATGCTCTCTGTTGATCCAGAAATCCTTCGACTGATCTCCAAAATGAAATTCCGATCCGTTGTTTTGGTTTGGGGAGCCCATTTACAGGGAACCGATGGCGGTTGCGTAACCGACGGCGGTCGAGTAGGAACCGGCATCGGTAAGGAAAAAGTAGGCTATTTTTACTAAAATAGCCCACCTTCCCTGCTTTTCTCCCGAGAGATCAGTTGTGGGCTTGGTCAAGTGGCTAGAAGGTCGGCTTTTGGTGCGAGTAAGGAGGCATTAGTTATGGATGTGAGTCTAGACCAAGTCATGGGTCTTAATTAGGTTAGTTTAGGGTTAGGGCTAGGTCATGATGAGGTGGCAAAGTGAGGTGGCGGGTAAGGTGATGTGGATTTATCAATTACAAGGTAATTAATAAATAATTGTGTAAAGTTTAGGTAATGAGGTTAGGTTGCGAAATGGGATGCGGGTCACAAGGGGTCGTGAGACATGAATTTGGTGTCTACATTAGCCCCTTATTGTCGTGTAGCTTGTTCTGTAAAGCTGCATGGACAATAATATGAAGTGGTTTCTCATGTTAAGGATATAGGTAATCCCCCTCAAATCTATCACAGATTGAGTGAACGGGAAATCAGGGATAGGGTTGATAAAGGGTATATGTGGTAGAGAGGATGGTAAGGTGGTGGGGTAGGTCCAAGGAAGCAGACGCATGTTGAAATGTAATAGTACGACTAGGGTACATGATTTGACTAGCAAACCAGCAATGTATAGGCAAAGGTCGATAGTTTATCCAAACAAGGGTGATATAATCCTTGGTATCCAAGGCATAGGAAGTAGCTCCGGTGGTATATAATGTAAGGTACCGAACGTTTAGGCATGTTCGGCAAGCACTGCAAAAGGTTGGTTTGGTTGAGATAAACGTCACGGTCTAGGTCTGGGAAAAGCTGGTCGACAGATCAAGTCAAGGACCCTAATCATGCTAAAACACGAACAGGTGAGCTCGATTGAACACAAGGTACATGATGGATGTATAAAATAAAACGTTGATTGTGGGTATGGTATGGAAGTGATACGGCCTTGGGTCAGGCCAAGTGGTTGGGCGGTGGCCCTGGGTCAGGTTAGGTGGGTAGGTTGAGGCCTTGGGTCGGGTCAAATTGTTAGGGCGAGGCCTTGGGTCGGGCCAAATAGGTAGGTTGAGGCCTTGGGTCGGGCCAATAGGTAGGTCGAGGCCTTAGGTCGGGCGAAACAGGTAGGCAAGGCCCTGGGTCGGGCCAATGGGTAGGTTGAGGCCTTGGGTCGGGCCAATTGGTAGGTTGAGGCCTTAGGTCGGGCCAAATAGGTAGGTCGAGGCCTTGGGTCGGGCCAATTGGTAGGTTGAGGCCTTAGGTCGGGCCAAATAGGTAGGGCGAGGCCTTGGGTCGGGCCAATTGGTAGGTTGAGGCCTTGGGTCGGGCCAATTGGTAGGTTGAGGCCTTGGGTCGGGCCAATTGGTAGGTTGAGGCCTTAGGTCGGGCTGGACCAGTGAACAAATGTTGTGCAGCAAAGGTGGACAGAGGCGATATTGGTGAAAAAGAGGCAAGGAGTAAAGAACGGCAAAGAATGGGGTGAAAGTTGGGTATCAAACCGATGTCGATTCTGCATGACCGATATCGGTTAAGGGACCGATACCGGTTTCTTAGGGCAAAAATGAAACCGACATCGGTTAAGGTCGAAAAACCTATAAAAAAAAAAATACGGCCTGTCATTGTCACTTTGGTTATTTGCGATCCAAATTGACTTGTCTGACGTGGAGAGTTGATTTGGAGGGTTATTGAGTGAGGTGGAGCTATTTGATTGGCGGAGAGAGTTGATAGTGGGCCCGATTGAGGAGGAGGCAGCAGGTGATTGGCCAGGGACCCAAAGTAGATCAGGATTGGAGCCATGGCACAGGCAGGAGGAGCTGGAGGGGCTGGACCAGCTGGACCGCCACCACCCATCCCACCACGATGACGTGTCGTCGTACCGGTAGGTTCTAAACTCTTTATTTTATGCATTTGGTTGTATTAAGTGAGATTGGGGGTTTGGGTAGGAATTTAGTTGTTTTAGGAAATGAGGAGTAAATAGATGTAATTTGAAAAAGAGAGAGGGTAGATAGGTAAGATAGGGTAAGGCGGCTAGGTGTGTAAAATTTGGAGGTGTTTGGGTGGGTAGATGGGTAAAAATAGGTGAAAAATGGTCTTTGGGGGCGCGCGGGGTTCGGCTCGGGCGGGTAGAGAGACAGTGGACCGATGTCACTGTCACAAAGCGACGGCACTCGATCGGTCGCAAAAGCATAGGGTGAGGTTGAAATGGGGGACCGCATCGGTCGCGTATCGGCTGATATCGGTGGGGAAGGGATGGGTTGAGGTGGAGTTGGGATGGGATTTAGGGTTTATGGTTTAGGTTTGAAGGTGGGTTGGGTGGCTTGTTGGGGTGTGGTTGGGGTTGGGTGGAGTTGGGATGGGATTTAGGGTTTATGGTTTAGGTTTGAAGGTGGGTTGGGTGGCTTGTTGGGGTGTGGTTGGAGTGGGGTTGGGTGTTTGGGTTTGGGATGGGGTTTAGGGTTTAGGGTTTAGGTTTCAAGGTGGGTTGGGTGGCTTGTTGGGGTGTGGTTGGGGTTGGGTGGAGTTGGGATGGGATTTAGGGTTTATGGTTTAGATTTGAAGGTGGGTTGGGTGGCTTATTGGGGTGTGGGTGGAGTGGGGTTGGGTGTTTGGGTTGCGGGTCGATGTGGGGGTTGGTGTGGGGGTTAGTGTGGGGTGGTGGTTGGGTTAGGGGTTTTAGGTTGGGTTGCGGGTCTGGTGTGGGGTTGGTTTAAGGGTGGAGAAGGGTTAGGTGTGGGGTTAGGTTTTGGGTGTTACAAAAGGTGGTTTAGATGGTAAAGTAGATGTTATAATAAAGAGTAGGTCTAAGAATGTGGGTTGGTTTTGCAGCACGTCGGCCAGTTGATGATGCGTGATAGGATGCCTCCACTATTGAGTCGGATGAGGCCACACATATCTCGCGGCGCATTGGGGCATCATGCGCGAGGTGGGACTCGGCGGGGTCCAGGTGTACAGAGCGATAGAGAGGGATCACGGCGATGGTCGCCCTCATCGAGAGACGGATCCGGCGGCCAATGTGTTCCATCTGCCCGGCCGACCGGGAGATGACCGTCACATTAGAGGATGTGTATCGCATCCCGCGGCTACCGATCGAGGGAGAGGCGCCTTCCGTAGATTCGAGACTGCGATGGACAAGATATCGCAGTTTTTGGGGATGCAGCCACGCTTATCGACCTACCATAAGCGAGTATCGATGCACGGTGACATGCACCGTGCGCATCGTCACGAGACACGACTAGTGGTGTTGATGATGGTTGGGATCACCTTCTTCGCCTCCCCGGACTCGAGGGAGGCCGCTCCCACGAGCATTGATGGGGGTGCCGGGCCGGAGATGGTGGAGGAGCACACCAGCAGGCCGGGCACCAGATATCCGTGCAATTATACAGGAGTTATGGGGCTATCACCGGAGGAGGCGATTTGGTATTTGTTCTACATTTTTGTTGCACTGTTGGGCATACGAGCACATCGTATGCATCAGGCCAGTAGGGCTACCTCAGCAGGCAGGGCCACAGGTCGTATACCGATATGGCTTTCAGAGGTGGTTAGGGGTCGTGGGCCAGCCACGAGCAGTTGTTGCAGGTCGGGATGTGGCCTATTATAGACACTTGCTAGAGGGCCTTACAGCAGTAGACATTGTATGGAGACCCTACAGAGGTCATCAGCCTGGCAGAGGAGCCCGCGTACAGCTGCGCCTGATCCAGTATACATTCTGGATAGCAGGACGGAGGCCGGGAGAGTACGAGCGGATACCCCTAGAGAGGGTACGCAGGCAGATGGGGTTACGACAGGACGAGCCACCTCCCTTCCCTCAGTACAGGAGGGATGATGTAGAGGCCCCACTGCCAGCGCCACAGCCTTTGGATCCAGACTGGGTAGCGGAGAGACCAGCAGGTGAGGGTGTGGATGATGCCGGGTGCACGGGAGCATACAGGGTGTGGTGGGCTGGGCAGAGAGCAGCGAGGATAGTACCGCCTGCGCAGCCAGACTTGGCTGCAGTTACTGCAGAGAGAGATCAGCTCCGGGGGCAGGTGCAGCTATTACGAGGCAAATAGCTGCTGCGCAAGCAGCACGATAGGGGCCTTACAGGGGCAAAGCTAGCCCTGTGCTCAAGCACAGCATGTGAGTAGCACCACCACCAAAGAACACCACGCCCATAAAGTGCAGCACAGCAGTAAGCACCACCACAGCAAAGACCACACCCACAAAGTGCAGTGCAGTAAAGAACACAGTAGCACCATCGCGCCACAAGTGCAGTGCACAGCTCGGGGGTATTGGTGTTGGGTGCCAGGGGACCAGCCCCAGCTCCTTCAGTGGCGCGAGATCGCTATATGGAGGTTAGAGCAGAGGCCCGATATTATCAGGATATTCTTGATAGTACCGGAGTCGAGTATCAGGCGTATGCAGCGCATAGGGCAGAGACCTCGCACAGCCAGAGATCTCAGGGAGGGGCAGCCACAGCTGGCGTGTCCGTGACGGGCAGGAGGCGAGAGGCACCACAGGGACCAGCGGGGAGAGGTGCCGAGGGCGGTGGGGAGAGCTGATAGATCCCCGACATGGTTTTGTATAGGGACATGGGCACCGGTCTGCGAACCGGTTGTATTGATAGAGGCCTGCGTGCCGACACTTATTCATTGCATTGATTCATTTATTTATTATATACCGGCCTGCGAGCCGAGTACAGGTTGTACATTTGATACCGGCCTGCGAGCCGAGTATATTTTTGATATGAGAGACCGGCCTGCGAGCCGAGTCGAGATTTTTGGTAGGTATTGCGGCCTGCGTGCCGGCTTTGGTATATTATGAGATCACAGAGGCCCCGATGTAGGGCACATTGTATTTTTGAAAACTGGTATATATATAGAGAGACGATGTTTTGATCCACATGCAGTGTTCAAAATGTGTTTAAATATTTGGTTAATGGCTGGTAATATATAGAATGTGTGATGAGTTTAATTGACATGTTGATAGATGGATGATGCTGATGTTTTTATTTTTTTGTACGTATATATGAATGTCATGTTATGTGATGAATTGGTGGTTTTGTGACATTGTGATATATGTAACTGATGAGTTGGATCCAAATGATGTATAGATTGATAGTTTCTTGATATCCGTAGTTGATGGTTTGTGTATTTGTATAAAATAAATGATGTTAATGAAATTGTAATGTTATGTGTGGTGGATGAACAAATGTGGTAAATTGTGTTGTTTATGCAGGCAAAGAGGCGGGCGCGACAAAAATTTAGATGAGAAATGAAGAAAAGAACCCTGTTTCAAAAAGGAAGGTGTGTAACCGGTATCGGTTAGGTAACCGATGTCGGTAGCTATATGACCGATATCGGTTACACGACCGATACCGGTTATTTAGGTATGAGTTTTTCTAAAAATAGAAAAGCTAGGGTGGCAACTTGAGTTTTAATTTTAGAGCCATGCAAGAGGTTAAATATGCGAACGCGACGCTTTTTGACGACTGAGACAGGTATTTGCATGAGAGATTTGGGTGAGAAGGAGAAAAGAGACAAGGAAAGTGAATGTGATCCGAGGTTCAGAAGGCAGAAAGACAAAGTTGAAAAGGGTGGTGATCATGGCAGAACGAGGAGAAGCATCCAGCAGGCAAGGACATGAGGGAAGACAAGGGCCACCTCAGTGCGCCGCAACCCAAGAGGTATCATTTTGTTTGTGATTTGACTTTCGCATGTTTTCGTGAATAAGATGGGGAGAGTAGGTGGGTAGATATGAGAAAGAAAACATGATAACAAGGGTTACAGTGAGGTAAGTGTTACAGTGGTAGGCAATCGGGGTTTGGGTATGTTTGTATGTATAAAAATGAATAAACGAGCAAATTATTGTCGTAGGTGGTTGTTTTTAGGAAGGTGTATAAAATTGATAAAGTGACCGGTAGAATGTTAGGGAGAACCGGTATCCGTTATTCAACCGATATCGGTTATGTATAACCGTAATGGTTAATGGAGGAATTTCCGTAATGTTTGAAAAAACCCGGCATGATTGAATGGTTGTTTGTTGTTTTGATGTATGCAGCAGAGGAGGTGGATTGAGGATGAATGATAGTGTGCCAGCGCATGTTGTCACGAATCCGAGCGGATGTAACACCAGTGGAATGGACATTGATAAATCGTTTGGGGTTAAGTGGAATCCGTTATTATTCACGAATCGCACGTAACCATGGTATGTTACAGGCGCTGATTGAGAGATGGAATCCTGAGACAAATACCTTCTATCTGCCAACAGGTGAAATGACAGTAACTTTGGAAGATGTGTTCCGTATTTTGAGACTCCCTATTACAGGAGAACCAGTATATCAGGCACTACCTAGCGTGGGGCGAGCAGCGATAACAGAAGTGTTTGGTCCATATGCACGAGACTTAACACAGCGAGGTTTGTCATTCACATATGGGGTAATGTATGCAGCACACCCTGAGGAGACAAGGTTAGCAGTGATTTTATTGATAGCGGTAGGGTATTATGCGTTACCGAGGGCAGAAGGGGGAAGATTTCCAAAGGCATTGATGGGTGTTATTTGGGAGATGATAGAAAGGAACGTGACTTTTGCATGGGCACCTGCATATTTGGCGGAGCTATACAGGGGTTTATGGGCTTGTAGGCGAAATCACAGGACAACGTTGGATTGTTCATACTTATTACACTGTTGGGCCTATGAGCACATTGTTTGTGTGCGACCAATAGGCCGATCCATCCAGGTAGGAGAGACCGGAGTACAGAGGTTGGGATTCCGACGATGGGTCCAGACAGAACAAGAGGCAAGATCTCAGGCCGTGCCGGGTGACATTGAGTATTACAGCGGTGTATGGGAGAGGGTGACGGTCATGCGGATATCATGGCTGGAGGCCCTACGGGAACTATATGGTAACCGAGAACATAGCCGAGGAGTTGAGAGGTGTAGAGCGATTGAGGTGGATCGCAGGGCACAGGCCAGGTGAATATGAGAGGATTCCGATAGATCGCGTGCGGCGACAATTTGGATTTGTGCAGGACATACCACAGGCTTATAGACCATATATGAGGATCGATGCCGAGGCAGCATTCTCACCTCCCCGGCCAACACCTCCAGAAGGGCCCGAGGAGATAGCAGCCGATCGCAGTGTAATGGATGCAGGAATGACAGAGGCCTATAGGTTATGGTGGGTAGCAGAGTTGCGAGGTGTACGCGATCACCCTGACATAGCTGTGATTACAGCAGAGAGGGATCGGCTGCAGCGTTTGGTTCAGCAGCTCCAAACGCAGGTGAATGAGACAAGAAGATTGTTAGCGGTTGCGGAGTCACGAGCAGCGAGACTAGAGGCTGGAGTCCTCCATGCGAGAGGGCGTATTCATATATTACAGGAGAGATTGGCAGATCAGTGGGCGGTACCAATATCCGTGGTACCTTTGAGGACAGAGAGGCCTGGCGAGAGGGGTCGACGATCACGATCATCACCTAGTTTGGGATGAGGCGTGAGGGTCTAAATAAATGTTAGCAAGGTATAAGAATAAATAAGAGTGCCGACCTGCGCGTCGATGATATAGAAGATGTATTTGTTTAACATCTAACTAAAACGAGATATGTATGTTGATTTGCGTTATAATAATAAGAATGTTGTCGTTTTGACTTTCGGTGTTTTGAAAAAGGATCAAAGAGAAATGTAATTAAATAGAAATACACAAAAATATTTATATTTACCACACATGATAGGTTATGGTAGGGGATGGTCGAGCTAACCTTGGGAGACCCCATGTCTCCGAAGTGTCGCCTACATAGCCCATCGCACAAAGCAAGGAGGGGCCTCGAGATCGATGTAGTTCTCCTTAGGATCGGGAGGGGTGAATTTAGGCAATTTGGTATGGTGTAGGCAATCGGGCGGTTTGGTAAAAATTTGATGTTGGTAGGGTAATGTTGTTGGTGCTGGTAGGATAATGTTGTTGGTGTAGGTATAAGTAAAGCAAAGGTTAGCATACCCAAGTAGTAGGGAATAGTGTCCTGATTAAGATCAACACACAATTCTAGATGCGAGGCAAAGTGGAAAGAGTGCTCCGTAGGTGAAAAGAGCTAAACAAACCACACAACGTAGAACGAGCCTGAAGCCCTAAGTGCCGTGCATAGACGAGAAGTCCATAGTTGAAAAGAGTTGTATGATCACAATATATCAGGTGTACGTTACGTCCCTTGAGTTGAAACAAATGGTGAGATGAGGTGGATGATATAGCGGAGGTTCAAAGAACCTATGACAAAGTGAGTGTTCTGACGAAAGAGAACCTACCCTAAATAGACAAGTCCATGACCCAAAAAGTTCTTTTGAATGAGGCTTTTATTTGATCGAATATAGATCGATCGATGCGGGAAGTCTACAAGGGATAGTGATTGTACTATTCTTGAGGTCTTCACAAAGCTGATCCATGCGAGAAGCTTCGGATAAAGGCTGACTGTGTATAGCTGTCCTTCGGGGAGCAAATCTATTTATAGTAGCACATATGATTTTAGTGCATAGCTGTCCTTGGGGAGCAAATCTATTTATAGTAGTTAAAGAATAGTTTGGCATATAGCTGTCCTTCGAGGGAGCAATCTATATTTAATTGAGATAGCTAGATGTTCTTTTGCGTGAAGCATCTAGTTTGGTAGGAAGTTTGACTCAAGAAAATACCATAAGAATACGGCTTATTTTAATACTTTGAAGTCATGGACTAGACTAAAAAAGGGGAAGGCATTATCAAGGGGAGGTGCGAAGTGATTTCAATTTTATTTAGAGATATAGAAAACAAAGTGTATGTAGCGGTAAATGAGCTCAAGGGACGAGCAAAGAGGTAGATAAGAAGTGATATAACACTCGATTCAACAAGAGAATGGTCGAAGATGTAAGGCATTCAGGGGTTCAGCTCAGTTTACCATTATTGCGAAGCTAAACGATAAGTGCCTGATCCATAGGTGTGAGTGATTATATAAGGCCCAATCCAATTGGGAGCAAATTTTCCACGTTTGCTCTTTTCTAGTTTGGTGACATGTTGATTCTCTTTGAGGACAAGATCACCAACCGTAAAGGTATGCTCATGAAGTCGCTTATCATAAGCACGCTTGATGCGTTTTTGATAGATTTGAAGGTGATCGAGAGCTGTAAGACGTCGTTCGTCAAGAAGATCCAATTGGGCTAACCGCTCTTGACGGAAATCATCGTTGGTGAGAATATCCCAAGAGATATTCTAAGGGAGGGTATTTGTATTTCGAGAGGAAAATAAATTTCTGTACCATATACCAAAGAAAAGGTGTGGCATTAGTAGAGGTACGAATGCTAGTACGATAAGCCCAAAGGGCAAAGGGAATGTGATCGTGCCAATTTCTTCCAGATTCATTGACAACTTTCATGAGGATTTTGGTTAGAGTTTTATTAGAAGATTCATTTCACCATTGGCCTCATGGATAGTAAGGTGATGAGAAGCTAAGTTTGATACCAAAGTTGTCACAAAGGTCTTCAGAACAACTTGTTTTTGAAAGATTTACCATTATCTGTTATTAGGCGATGAGGAATACCAAAACGACAGATAATGTGATGGTTAATGAATTCGACAATTTTTTCTTTTTTGATTGAAATGAGTGGAATGGCCTCCACCCATTTTGTGTAATATTCGGTCGCTGTGATTATCCAACGGTGACGCTGTGAAGATGTCGGGTGAATCTCCCCAATAAGGTCTAAACCCCATTGTGAGAAAGGCCAAAGATCGCGAGCGACTTGTAGTGGGTGGCTAGGAGTATGTTGAATGTTGGCATGTTGTTGACACATGACACAACGCTTAACATATTCGTAGCAGTCGTTATTGAGAGTAGGCCAATAATAACCTAGGCGAAGGATTCGTTTAGCCACGGCAAGGCCACTAAAATGTCCACCACAAATCCCATCGTGTACTTGTTGGATGGTATAGGTGACCTCAGCGTTGGTCAGACAGCGAAGGAGGATGCCAACAAAGCCACATTTAAAGAGGATTCCTCCCATGACAACATAACGCAAAACACTTTTGAGAAAAGCACGTTTGCGGCCAATTACTAGTAAGGTCAAGGGTGGGAGGACGAGAGATTGTAAGGTAGTCATGGAATTGGTGGTACTGTGTATCCCGTGAATTAATGGACACGGTGATTTATCATACAAACTACCGGGGTTGAATAGGATGGGGTAAAAGTTGTTGGACCACATGACGAATAATTCAGAGTCATTATGGCAAGGAATTTGCGAGGCTAAGCAAGCCATAGTATCCGCAAATTTGTTAGTGGAGCGGGAATGGTTCAGATAGAATAGTGGGTAAATAAAGCTAGAAGTGAATCCACGTAGTGTTTGTATTTTTGAAGTTCCTCATTTTTGCATTGGTAGACGCCCATAACTTGATTGACTACCAATTGAGAGTCACTAAAAATGTTGATAGATTTGATACCTAAGTGTAACGCAACTGGAGACCTAGAACAAGGGCCTCATACTCCGCCGTATTATTAGTGCAGGGAAATCAAGCCGGAATGAAAGAGGCATGGGTTCAGCGTCAAGAGGGATGAGAACAACGCCAGCTCCTCCGCAGCGCTGGCACTTAGATCCATCGAAGAAGAGGGTCATTTGATACGACTCTTCCCGAGTGAAAGAGTGGCGATGAGTTCATCGGGGAATGTAAAATTGGTAAATTGTTCCCTGTAAAGGGGCCTCCGCAAGTTGGTCTGCAAGAGTTTGTCCTTTGATTGACTTCTGTTGTATAAACTCAAGGTCAAGGTCGGCGAGGAGCATGAGCCATCGAGCGATGCGTTGGTTTAGGTGTGGTTTGGCATACATATAATGAATGGGGTCCGTGTTGGTGATGACGAAAGTTTTGTGATTCAGGAGGTAATGTCGAGTTTGGTGGCTACGAATGATAGGCCAGAACAATTTTTCTACATGTGTATACCTAGTCTCGTAATCCACGAGGGTACGACTTATATAATAAACGGCCTGCTCTCGGCGTGCCGAGTCTCGATGTGCGAGCATAGCTCCTATAGCATGGTCAGTGGCGGAAAGATAAAGGTAGAAAGGGCGGTCGTCCGTGGTGGGATAAGCACGGTGGCTGCAAGAGATACCTTTGAGAGCTTCAAGGCTTGGTGACACTCCTCACTCCATTGAAAGGCAACGTCCTTTTTTAGAAGGTGATGAAAAGGGTGACATCGATCCAAGAGTTGGGAGATGAAACGCCGGATGGATTGAAGTTTACCCTGCAAACTACGCAATTGTTTGAGGTTTTTGGGTGGGGGCATTTCTAGGATAGCTTTTACTTTAGATGGATCGACCTCAATGCCACGCAAAGACAATAAAGCAAAGAATTTTCCCGAAAGGACACCAAAGACACATTTCTTTGGTCAAGACGGATGTAATATTGTAACAAAGCATCAAAAATAATGGTTAAAACATCGAGATGTTCACTGCGATGTTTAGACTTGCCAAGAAGATCATCTACGTAATCTTCAAGGATAGTGTGCATAATGTCATGAAAAATGTAGGTCATAGCCCGCTGATAGGTAGCACCAGCATTCTTAAGGCCAAATGGCATGACACGATAACAGAATGTTTCCCAAGGAGTTATGAAAGCAGTTTTGTGTTGATCGGCAGGGGCAACCAAAATTTGGTTGTATCCTGAAAAGCCATCCATGAGAGAAAGCATTTCATGGCCCGCAGTGAGATCAACAAGTTGATCAATACTTGGGAGGGGGAAGTCATCCTTGGGGCAAGCAAGGTTAAGATCCCGGAAATCTGTGCATATCCGAAGTCCCCCTGTCGCTTTAGTGACAGGTACGATGTTAGAAATCCATTGAGGATAGTCAATAGGCAAGATGAAGGAAACAGAAAGGAGTCGTTGGAGCTCCTCTTTGACCAAGAGAGCAATGCGTGGCTGCATTTTCTCAATTTCGTTTGACTGGTTTGGAATCGGGGTTTAGGTGATGTTATGGACGGTGATAGTAGGATCAATTCCCTGGCATGTCGGCGTAAGACCATGCGAAAGCTTGGTTGCAGAAAGCACGGAGAAAGGTAGAAAAGGCGGCTTGTTCTCGATGTGTTAAGGGATTGTCCGATCTTCACTATGTGAGGATCTTCCTCCATGTGGATGTTGATTTCTATAGTAGATTCATTCAAAGATAGTTTGGGTTTCGATGGTAAGGCTCGTTGAATATAAGAATCATCCGCGCCTAGGTAAGTGAGGATGGAGTCGTCATCCCGGCATTCAACAACATTAATCAAAGGCGAATCCTCTTCGATCATGTCCGGATACGAAGGGAAGAGAAGATGGGTCCTCATTATCGCGTTGATAAGTGAGAGAGGACCTATGAAGATAGCGTTTATGAAAAAAAGTTAGGAGGGATAGATTCGTGGTCCATCGATTCGTGGGTGATGATGGCAAAGTGGGTGATGATGGTTTGGTAGGGGCAATGTCTTCCTCTTCCAGATACAAACGGTGACAGGAGGTGTCTCCGATGTAGGTGTTTCAGAAAACCGAGGCCACTTCGGTCATTATGTTTGCGTGTGGTCACGGGAATGAGTGTATGTCGGCCTTGTTCGTAAAGGCCAAAACTAAAGCCTTCCACGCACAAACGAGTCAAGAAGGTGAGGGATAAACGCACGATTTGTCAAGTATTGAAAATCGGAATGGAAGGGAACCACACCAAGAGGAGGTTCAGGGGTAATGGAGGATGCGTCAACACCCCCATACGTTAGGTTAGTGCGGCAATGGGGTGGTCCGTAAGAGATTACCTCCCCCACGCGACGGTCGTAGGTGGGATGTGCATGTAATTGTCCGTACTCCTGCGGGGTAGGGAAAGAACTAACGTTATATAGGCGGTACTCCCCCAACATAAGGCGATGAAAAACATCTACTAAGGTGTCGGAGGTTGGGATGTTAGCATGGGAAGAGAAGTGGTTTGTGTGACGGTGGTTTCATCAAGGCGTTGAAGGCGTAGGTGCAGTTGAGGTGGATGGTTGAGGTATATTTGAAGAGGATGGTTGGGTTGAATGTATGGGTGTCTTAATTGGTATAAGCACATCGTTTGGGCGGTATAACATATTGCAAGTTTTGAAGGGGGGAGGATTAGCTTTTACAGTGTAGGACTTCCCCTCGTACTCAAATTTTATGCATCGATGTAATGTTGAGGGAACGCATCCCATGGCTTGGATCCAAGGACAACCCAAAGAATATATTATATTGGAACTCTCCTTCAAGGACATAGAAGAGTTCGGGTAAAGTACGTGGTCCTACCCGAATGTTGAGAATCACGGTGCCTAAGGTAGAAGTAATAGCGTCATTGAACGACCGCAACATGATGGGGTTGGCACACATGCAACTAGAAGGGATATTCATTTGTTGGAAGGCTTTTGAAGAGATAATGTTTAGCTAGCGCCCCGTCAATCGTAACCCGACGTACTCGAATGTCTCGAGACGTTAGCGGAAATGAAAAGGGTGGTCGTGGTCTTCTCGCACCAAAGTCGATAATTTCATCTTCCGAGAAACTAACTGCAGCGGCTTGTTGTTTTGAGACAGAAGTGGTGGGGGAGATGGATTGTTTGGTGAGAGAGGCAACGTGATTGGGTGTTAGAATGGAGGCAACGGGCGGGTTTCGTTGGGTAAAACCTCTATCCCTTGAAGGATCTCAACGAGAGCTTGTCGATGAGATTCAGAAGTCTGAATGAGATCATATAGTGTCATTTTTACGAGCGATTGGTGAAGCTGTTTAATCATATTTCGGTGGGCAATGCCATTAGAGACGGGATAGGTGGGTGCGAATGACCACTTTAGGTGGTGGTGCGATCGGGATGTTTGACGGAGAAAGAGATTCCACAGGTGTGTTTTCTTTCGCTTTCCCATTGTTTTTCTGTCCTCGAGTAGCGACACTAATCATATTAATCTCGTAGATCTGAGATGAGGAAGATGGTTGGGATAATTCATGGTCTTCAAGAGGTGGGGTTGTAGTAATGATAGATCTTGGTGAGGCGGGGACAGATGGTATAGGAGAGGGAATGGAAACTAAAGGTCTCTCCCTTCGTAAGTTGTCTTTCTTAATCTTTCTATCCGGGAGAGGTGACTGACGAAGGATGGTTTTTAGAGCTTTGCATCCCTCCACATCATGTCCTGGTGTGCGGTGATAAGCGCAGATTTTAGACTCATCATAATCCATAGGTCGGGGCTTAGACGGGTCATAAGGTCTAAGTGGAGGTATGGAAATGGTCGCATTCTCCACCAACATAGCAAGGATTTTGGCGTAAGATCCTTTGAGGGGTCAAAATCGGGTGAGGGTATTGGTTGTGCGGGTTTTGGTAATGTTTGGGCATGGTTGGTTCGTGACATGGTGGTGGTTTAGCCGAGGATGCCGACACATGTTTTTCACTAAACGTGGTTTCTTTGGCACAGAAGTTACGTTCGGCTGGTTAGATGATGAGGCTACAGATGACGTGGTAGCGGGAAACAACCACGGAGAAAGGGGAGTGACAGAAAATAAATCCTTTGATGATGGGATTGGTTTAGGGTTGATAGGTGGACAGGATACGCGGGGTAACGATGTTGTTATACCCTTTGATCTCTGTATAGGTGTAGAAGGCGTAGGTCGTTTTGAAGAAAACGCAGGAGGTATGATATATTGATGTAAGGTGGAGGGATGAGGTCCCAATATGGAAGGTGGGTGTGACGATGAGGGTTTTGATTGTGATAGAGGCACGGATTGCGTTCGTCTCCTAGGTGGCGGGGCGGGTTTATTTTTGGATAAATCGAGTCGCTTAGGCGGGTGTGTTAGACTGGGCATTGGTGAGGTCCCAAGCGTAGGGGAAGATTTGGCTAAGTTAATAGAAGTGGAAGGGGCATTTGGTAGAGGTGAGGGGGGTGAAGGTGAGAACATGGGCATTTTAAGCTTCTGTAAGCACTTCGGGTATATGGTGGAGGCATCAGGATTGGTCATTTGCATTTGAGTAGAACATGGCCTGCTCAGACGTTCCCATAGGGCCTGTCTATCTTCTGTGGAATGACAGTCCTCACGTGTGAATATGAACTTTGGTATGGAAGAAAGGTGGGTTGTGATTCCAGTCCACTGTGGGAGTGATACAGGGGGTAGATGAGGCACTGTATCAATAGATGTTAAGAGGTTGACGGGTCGTTGAAAAGATTTAGGTGATGAGGGACTAATAGGCAGAAGGGCATGTTGGAGAGGGTCTGTCATGGCTAAAGAATTTAATGATGTCGGTGCAAGAGATTTCTCATCTAAGGATGTCAAAAGGAGTGGCGTACCTTCCTCTTGTGCGGCAAGAGTGGTAGAAGGAGACGTCTGGGAAATGGATAGATTAGACAACATCCGCTCGCAATCTTGTAGGGATGTGGTGTAAGAAGACTCATTGATGGGAAGGGAAGCCTGGGCAGTTAACTCTTCTATGGGTAAAGGAACGATTTCGCTTTGGCTTGATGGTGGTAAAGGAGGTTCGGGCTCCTGTGTTAGTGAAGAGGCTTGATTCAAAATTTTCTCGATAGAGGCTTTTGGCTGGGTATCGAATACTGCATGGATCTCATGAACACTCTCCTCGGCTAAGATATCCTGGTTGACGTTACTGTTGGACGAGTGATTCGGGAATGGCTTGTTGAAAATTTTCAAATTTCGGTTAGCAGGGGCGTTAGGATTATCGAGGGCTATATCCCCCGCATCAACCATTTCCTGCACTATGTTTTTCAACATCTTGCAGTTTTCATGACTGTGTCCCTTCACGCGGTGGAAGTTACAAAAGTCATTTTCTTTGTACCAGGAAGGTATGGCGCGAGTGGAATCAAACCCAGAATGAGGTTTAACAGGAGGTAAGGTAATGGCTCCTGCTTTGAGCAATTTCTCCAATATCACACCATATGTTTCTCCCAAGGGAGTGTAGTTGATGGGTTCGGCTTTGTATTTATAGGTGGTTTTTGGTGGAGTATTGGACGGTGGTTGGGATTTGACCATCACCGCGTGGACAGCTCCTTTTGATTTAGAAGAGGTGGACGCGTGAGGAGTGGTGGTATTTGGTTTATTGGTAGAATCAGGAGTTCGGAAGGTGGAGTTCTTGTTGCGCAACCGCAATTTCTCTTCCTCTAAGGCTCGAATTTCTAATTTTCGAGCCATAGTAAAGGCCTCGTCGAATGTACGGAAAGTTTGAATTTGGAGGGTAGGGGAGATGTGCTTAGCACAAGCCCACGTAAATAGTTCGATAAGTTCGGTTTGAGGCAAGGCATATGTAAGTTGGTTGATAAGGCCGCGCCATCGTCCCACGAAATCTGCGATAGATTCGTCTTCGAATTGTCGGATGGCATAAAGGTCGGTGATAGATACTTTCTTAGCAATGTTAATGGAGAAATGATCCAAGAAAGATTGGGCTAGTTGGTTAAAAGAGAAGATCGAGTGCTGGGTTAAAGCACTGTACCACTCCAAGGCGGGTCCTGATAAGGACATAGGGAAGGTGCGGAGTAACAAGGCGTCATTATGGGCAATCAAATAACAAGCATGTCTAAATGATCGCAAGTGTTGTTGAGGATCCTCTTTACTATTAAAACGAGTAAATTTTGGCAACTCCCATTGAGGAGGATATGAATGAAGGGGGACAGAAGGGTGAATGGGCTCCCGACAAACTTGTTCGTATGTCAAGGCGCTACGACTTCCCGAAACCGAAGCCTCCAGATTTTGCATTTTATCCATCATTTGTTTGATGAAATCAGTGGTTGGATGAGATGATGGTGCACCAGAATAGGGATGTCCCATATAAGGTGTTGAGGTTACTGGATACGTGTATGGGAATGAAAAGGTAGGTGGAGCTTGAGAAGGAAAGCTCGTGTGGATAGGTGGCAGAGAGCAAGTCATGAATGGAGCAGTCTGCAAAAGAGATGAGGTAGGGGCAGTTGGTGGTAACGATACGTGGGGTCCAAGATTAACAAAAGGAAAGCTAATCGGGGTCGTATGAA
Source organism: Taxus wallichiana var. yunnanensis (assembly GCA_018340775.1). Taxonomy (NCBI): domain Eukaryota; kingdom Viridiplantae; phylum Streptophyta; class Pinopsida; order Cupressales; family Taxaceae; genus Taxus; species Taxus wallichiana. The sequence goes on along the minus strand of CM031238.1, from coordinate 742,771,860 downwards.
CCTCTGCAGCTGTCGGATTGGGAGACGGGGCTAGAGATGCAGGAAGCAAGGTGGTATTATCAGGCGGAGTGGGAGCTAAATGAGCAGCTATACTGATAGGCATACCTACAAGGAGCTGACCATCAGGTGTACGGTCAGGGGTATGAGACAAATAGTATTGTACAGCGCTGGAATTAGCATCCAGAAACTTGGCAAAGTCCTTATCTCCCACAGGAATTTTAGGAACCTCACTGGTATCAGTAGGATTCCCCACAGAAGGTGAAGGGGGTGATTCAGGCAAAGAAACAGAGCAAGCGTGTGAAACCATGGCGGCGGCTTGCTTTCGAGTGATAACAACCATGGACAGCAGTTCACAGTAAAGTTTCAATCTATCAAGAACAAAAACAACCTCAAAATGATGAATTTGGCAAGTTGCTGGTTTGTCAGGGGCTGATGGAGACAGTAACCGATATCGGTTTACTAACCGGTGTCGGTCACAGGAAAACGACGTCGGTCCCTTAACCGATGCCGGTGTCAAAAATCCAGGATAAGAAGATACAAAGGGCTGCTAATTTGATTTTTAGCAACGTTGAGTATATTTATCAACTTATTGATCACAGAAGACAAAGTATGACAGAGAAAACAGAATTTGAAAACAAGCAAGATGCACACGTAAACCCAGAGACTAATCCTAGGGTTAATTTTAGTTATCGTGGGCTTATGCCTTTAGACGTAGAAGGGTGTCAGAATCCTAAACAAGAGACTTAGGGGAAATGTCAAGTTGTTTTGGCTTATAAGGTTACCTCAATCGAGCGGAGGAATACCGCGGAAAAGGGGGATGTTTGAGCTGTTGTGTTAATTGTGAAGTGATTCGGTATGTGTTGTGCAGTGAATGTAAGATTAATTTCCTGTCAATACCGTGGATATCACCCCCACGTGTACGACCTGTTACTTAATCTATGTTCACTAGAATTGAAAAACAACAGGCAGGAATGCAATGCATGTGTTTTAAAACCCAAATCGAAAATTATATTTGATGAAGCAAAAGAGATGACTTTCACTAATGCAAGATGCAAAAACAAAGCAAGTTCCTTTACCAAAATAATAAAATACCTCGTGAATATTTTTAGAAGAAGAAAACAGCAAGTATGCTCCCTATAATGAAAGCAAGCAAGAAATAAAGAAAAACCCAAAATGGGTCCCACCGGGCGTGCCAAAATGTTTCACTCGGAAATGCTTCGTTCCTTTTAGAAACAGATAAGGTTAGGGTTAGGAGGAATACCTGTAGAATGTCGAGATGATGTGCGCGTACCGTAGAGAAAGATCAGGTTGACTGCGGAGAACTCCTTTTTGTCTGGGAAGGACTACCTGCAAATAAGAACACAAGACCACAAGATTTGATTAAACAATAAATGAGGAAACTGCCTTGGGCCCAGGAAATATAAAACTTCCTTTCGAAGGTGGTCAGTTTCCCTGCTAACGTGAATTAACACAAAAGACAGTAAAATATCAATTAAATTGTTTCGTTGAACTGGGTAGGGGAAAGGCTGTTTTTCCTGGTTTTGATCAAAGGAACCGATGGCGGTTACCTATAACCGATGCCGGTTACTGATAACCGATACCGGTGGGTGATAGGATCTTCTGGGCTGGTTGTGGTGTTTGTAATGGCTGGTTTTTGGATAGTATTAGGAAATGGGATGGTTAGAAGCAAAAGAATGACAGTTAGAGGCAATGGTACGTTGGATAATGGATTCAGAAATGGATTTAGGAGTACTGAGATCCAAGAAGCATAAGAAATGTTATACCGAAGGACATGCAAGATGTGACTTACTGATTTTGACGAAGATGCAAGTTGATCTCCTTGGTTGTAAACACTTCTGGTATTTCCACTCGTCTCTGCTCTGTCAAATGAAGATCTGGACTCTGTTCCTCGCTCGCAATGCTCTGTGTTGATCCAGAAATCCTTCGACTGATCTCCAAAATGAAATTCCGATCCGTTGTTTTGGTTTGGGAGCCCATTTACAGGGAACCGATGGCGGTTGCGTAACCGACGGCGGTCAGTAGCAGAACCCGCATCGGTAAGGAAAAAGTAGGCTATTTTTACTAAAATAGCCCACCTTCCCCCTTTTCTCCCGAGAGATCAGTTGCGGGCTTGGTCAAGTGGCTAGAAGGTCGGCTTTTGGTGCGAGTAAGGAGGCATTAGTTATGGATGTGAGTCTAGACCAAGTCATGGGTCTTAATTAGGTTAGTTTAGGGTTAGGGCTAGGTCATGATGAGGTGGCAAAGTGAGGTGGCGGGTAAGGTGATGTGGATTTATCAATTACAAGGTAATTAATAAATAATTGTGTAAAGTTTAGGTAATGAGGTTAGGTTGCGAAATGGGATGCGGGTCACAAGGGGTCGTGAGACACGAATTTGGTGTCTACACTTTCCTTTAATCAATGTGTGAAGAGCAAGAATGCAGTTCTATTCTCAAAACGTGCCCTTTAAATAATACAGAGGAATGTAATATTTCCTAACACAGGATTTTCCAGCCTTCAAACAAAGAGTTTGTAAAATTATTTCAATCAACAGGTTTCCAAACAAGAGAAAATCCATTTTGTATAAAGTAAATCAACTTCTATTAAACTGAAATAATTTCCTTTACAACTTCTCTATTGCTCACCAAAATAAAACTTACAAAATAAATCTTTCTCATTCAGATGTAACTTTCACATCCAAAAACAACAGATTTTTACCACAAATAATATTACAATGTCATCCACTTAAAGTGGGAAATTTTTACAATAAGGGAACCAAGGAGAACTGCAAAATTTGTCTTCATACATAGCTCCAAGAAACAGCAACAAGAGAGATCCACCAGATTTCATTTGGTCACAACAAAGAAAAGGGGGAGAGGCAACGCTCTCCACCCAACCAAGAATTCCAATGAAGAGGAGAAGCCATCCTCCTCATTGGCCCCCGAGCCCCAACCACATTACAATAGGAAATGGATTCAACTCATGGAAACAAATAAGCTTCCACAACACAATGCCATATTTTACAATCATATACAAATCCAAATAATGCAAAGTGATAGTCACAAGAAAAAAAAACAAAAAAATACACAAGGCTTCATCATACAAAAGCCAAAGGAGTAAGATCTATGGGGAAGTTTCTTATACCTCCCAATGGGAAATGGGTGTCCACCTTAAAACCCGCCAATATATTCATCTCAAAACCCCTACATACTCTTATGCCTCCCAAGTACCTCTTATACCTCCCATTCTCTTATGCCTCCCTCCTCTTATGGCTCCCCCATAACAAGTAAGAAATGCAAGCTATTTCTTTTCCAAGGTGGAAACCCATCCCAAACTCCCTCCACAAAATAACTCTTATGCCTCCCCACATTCTCTTATGCCTCCCATAAGAAATATCCCCATAGTCTTCTCCTACACCACACTTAGGAAATCTACCCAACCAACCCATAAACATACCAAACACTCAACAACATTCACATATGCATAAAATAAAAAGAACACATTTTAAAAGAGTCAAGCTCCTACCTCTCCATGATAGAGCTTGATCCAAAAGTTCAACAATAAGATTCTTCAAATCCAAACAGTCCCAAAGCACCAACAAATCCACAAGCATCAAAAATCCTCTAACTCTCTCCAATTGCAAGAGCACCAAACCAAAATGAAGTAACCCCCAAACAAGACAAAGAATTCGAATAAATAGAAAAGGGAGAGAGGAGGATGAGGTGGCTCCATGTAGGATGCCACATCACTCATCCTCAACTCCACCTCACAAGTCAAATTCAAAATCCAAAGCACAATTAATAAGTGGGTGAATAAATGACATTTTTACTTACACACACAATCCAAGCCCACACCCCTTAAGGAATAAAATTAATTTCATGTAAGAAGGTGCAATAAAAACTTACAACTTGTCTTCCCAAAATGCATAATAAGGACTAATTTTGACTTCCCAACCCATAGGTAGGGTTGGTGTAACAATTTAAGAGGTGTGGGACAAGTTTAACTTGTCCCACAAGCCTCCAAAATCAGCCCCTAAGGACAGATCCGAATTTTAAAAGGAAGGTGGAGTGTTTCATACTCAAAGTTACACATTACTTACAACACATAATCCAAGAGCCATCAGCTCTAATAAATGCATTCTTTTAACCCATTTTAATTTATTTAACAACATGATTACTCACTAATCTAGACACAAATATAATAAATAATAAAGGGGAAAATACATCAAAAAAATCACATACTAAATTTAAACAAAAGAAACTAAATAAAAGAATACACATAACCCCTTGGTCACATTTGAAGGTGATCCCCCCCATGGGAACCCCTAACATCAGTTCAAACATGCAAAAATAACAAATACACGTTGCCATGGTGACCCTTGTTGAATTCATCTAGAATTTCAATTTTGTTGGTCTCCAATCCCCCAATGTTTGTTGTGACATGTTTTCCTGCAAAATACAAATACCTCCTTTGGCCTTGTGGATGCATCAAATCATCCAAAATAAATATAAAATATAATGCCAAAGTCATCTATATATAAATCAAAACATCATCAATCAAGTAATGACATCATTTATAATTTCATCAACAACCATATGATCATAAAATTAGTTCAATTATCTAGGTCCACTCAATATGATGATAACACATGTCCAACACACACACACACACACACACACACAACCATGTCAACATCATAACAACATCACACATATACAATGTCATCTCCAATACCACATGCACCATATATGAATCAAAATCAACAACTGTTCATGATCTCTAACATCTAACATTATGCCATATCAAAAGCTTTAATAACATCCATAAGTATTGTCGATAGTATCATAATCAATAACAAAAGGTGTTGAAGGATAGTGGGCACTACATCCCCCTCCCCTTAGACTCAACTTCCTCATGGAAGTGACTGGAACGGGTGTTCAAACTAGACTCATAGAAAATTAGCATCCTCCCCTATAGCCACAGTCTCATCATATATGTCCCACTACACTCAAACCTAGTCAATATTTCTACCTCGAAGGCCCCGTGGTCCTACGCACTATAATGTGAACGGGATCCACCATCACCTACGCCTCGATCTTGCACCTATAATGAGGTTCAATTCAACATATGAGAATGATCTGCAATATATCTCCTAAGTACAGAAACATGAAACACATCATGGATGTGAGACAAGCTAGGTGGCAATGCTAGACAATAGGCCAAAGGATTGATACGCTCCAAGATCTCAAAGGGCCTACAAATCTAGGAGCAAACTTAGAACCTTTTTCGTAACGGATAGGGATCTTATGTGGCCTAACACGAAGGAAAACCTTCATGCCCACATCAAAAATACGGTCGGTCATATTCGATCGCATACCTCCTATACCTACCATGTGTCTCATGCGGTCTACACGATCATAACCACTGGTGCTTTATGTCCTACAATAAAGCTAGCCCAAGATAAACCCTTTCCTCTAACCTATCCCAACTAAGAGGTTTCCTACACTCTCTACCATACATTTCTTGGAAATGGGCCATGCCTATTGAACTCTGAAAACTATTATTGTAGGAAAACTCCACCAAGTACAAATACTCCTCCCATCTTGACTAGTGATCCATAACATACATCCTAAGCATGTCCTCTAATATCTTATTCACACACTCAGTCTATCCATCTATCTTAGGTTGATACGTCGTGCTTAAATTTATATTCATCCTGAGGGAATGCTACATAGTAGTCCAAAAGTTAGAAGTATACATAGGATCGCGGTCACATATAATCTTCCACGTAATCCCATGTAATCTGAAAATATCATCTAGATTTACCCGTGCCACTGCACTAGCTGTATAGTGGTCTTCACCAGAGAAAAATGAGCCACTTTCATTAATTTATCCATCATGACCATGATGGCATCGTGGTGGTATATCGACATCGGTAGCCCAATAGTGATGTTCATGGAAATGGTGTCCCATTTCAATTACGGTATAGCATGCGGAAAGCGAAGGCCAGCTGGATGTTGATTCTCGGCCTTCACTGTCTGACACTCTAAACAGCGTGACACAAACTGAGCCACATCTCTATGAATTTCCCTCCAATGATACAACTGTCTCAAAATGGCGTGCATCTTCTTCACCCTGGGATGGGCTGAATAGGGTGCACGATGTGCCTCCATCCCGGGAACATAAATCCGGCCTTTGTGCCTAAGGAGGACATCTATATCTAAAGAAAAACCATCAAACTTTCCCTCAAGGGGTCTCTAAGACTCGATCTTTGCTCTAGATGCAATGTGGAAGTGGTCATGAGGAAGCTCTTTGTAGAATCCTGATTTACAAATCTATGCTCACTATAATGGCCATAACCACATTCTCCTTCCCTTTCACATGCTCTATTTCCATATTGTTCTCACAAAGCAACTCCATCCAACGGCGCTAACGAGTGTTGAGATTGCGTTGCATGAAGAGGTGGTGAAGACTCAAGTTATCATTCCTAAATGTGAATCTCCAACCAAGAAGGAAGTGTCTCCATCGAACCAAGGCATGCAAAACTACCACAAGCTCAAGATCATGAGTCGGATAATTGAGCTCATAATATTTGAGTTTGTGAGACTCAAAAGCAACTACTCTACCCTCCTACATTTACACTCCTCCAACTCCTACCAAAGAAGCATCCGTGCATACAAAAAAATCACCCTTGGATCCTAGTACTGCAAGAATAGGCACTATCATGAGGCATTCCATTAGTGTCTGAAGGCATTCTCACATATTTCTGACCAAACAAACCTCTTCTCTTTCCGTTGAAGGGAAGTGATGGGGTCTTGCAACCCGAGAGAAGTCCTAAACAAATTTCCTGTAATATCCTGCCAAGCCCATGAATTTTTGCACCTTGTCACACTAGTGTGTGGTGGCCAATCCATAATAACTCAAATCTTGGAAGGATTGATTGCGATACTTTCCCCAGAAATGATGTGGCCCAAATATTGCACCTTTGTTTGAAAGAATGCACACTTCTCAAGGTTCTTGTAAATTTTCTTCTCATGAAGACACTGAAGAACATGGCGAAGGTGCCCTCATGCTCCTCACGCGTACGTGAGTAAATCAAAATTTCATCAAGGAAGATGAGCATGAAGCGATCCAATAATGTCCTAAACACCCCATTCATCAAGCTCATAAACATTATGGGGGCATTCGTCAAACCAAAAGGCACCACGGTGAACTTGTAGTGGCCATATCTCATACGGAAGGCGGTCTTATGAATGTCTACCTCCATAATCCTCAGCTGATGATAACCTGACTTAAGGTCTATCTTGGAGAAAATTGTGGCCCCCTTCATCTAATCAAACAAATCATCAATGTGTGGAAGGGGGTAATGATTCTTGATCGTTACTTTGTTCAGTTGGTGGTAATCAATACACAACCGTAGAGATCCATCCTTCTTCTTTACAAATATCACCGGTGCACCCCAAGGGGATACACTAGGATAGATTAGGCCTTTCTCAAAAAGTCCCTCTAGCTGTAACTTGAGCTCACAAAGCTTAGGGGTAGTCATCCGATAAGGTTCTCGTGAGATAGGATCTACTCCTAGAACCAGATCTATGTGAAAATATATCTCACGTGGGGGTGGTAACCCTGGTAGCTCCCCTGGAAAGACATCAGAAAACTCTCTCAAGATGGGATGGTCATCAAGTGATGGTCCACTAGACTCATCCTTTGATTGGTCACTAACTATGACAACATACATCTAGAAACCCTGTCACACACACCGCTTAAGCTGCATGGCAGAGATGGTGTGAATGGAAACGGGTCTCCTAACCCCTACTATCACTGACTCAACTCCTAGATCATCTATACATGATATAATCTTATGGTAACAATCCACCCGGCTCTGTGTGTAAACAACCAGTCCATGCCCAATATGACCGCATATGAACCCAACAGAAGGATACGAAGATCCGAGGTAGTGGTTAAAGGTCTCAAATCCACTAAAAAATCCTTAACTAAGGAATCTACAAATATCTTGGCTCCAAAAGCCATGTCTAAGACCCAACTAAGACCCTGCCTAACTGCCACTAGCCTGCATCGCTCTACTAAAGATGGGGAAATAAAAGAATCACAAGAACTAGAATTAAATATTATGAGCTAGGATCACACCAATGCTACCTGTCATCTCAATCATGGTACTCTGGTGCTCAACCTAGTGGTTCTCGACCACTACATAGATCCGATGACCGTGCCCCATGTCACCAATAGTAGGCTCTGAGATCTATGTCTTACCCTTGTTACTAGGGTTCTATGGGCACTCTCTCTAAAAATTTCTAGCAACACCACAACCATAACAACTGCCCGGTCCTCTCCCATGAGTAGTAACTCTAGCCGGTACTCTAGAGGTATGTGGTATGGATTGTGATGATTAGACTATGGACTGCTAAGGTCTCTTCGATGATATCCCCTGACTGAGCTCTCGGTGCACCCTATGTCTTAATGGGACCCCTAGGAGGAGGCCCCATACTCCACCCCCTATGCATTGAATCTCTATGGAGGCTCTATGGTGGGTGGGTCTTACTACCGTTATTGTGGCCTAAAATATGACTTTGTTGAACCCTATCCACCATGAGGAGGAGGAGCTGAACCCCTCGATTTATTGTCCTACATCTCTTTAGATGCGGTTCCATACTCTGTCTCTATTCTGTTGTGTCTTTCCCCGAGTCTCCTCTACTATATAGGCCTTCTCAATAGCCTCAGCTAATGTCTCTGGACAATGGATATGCACCGCACCACCCAAATCTACATCAAGACCCCAGATGAACATTTGGATCCATACGTGCTCATCCTGCATATAGTCGACATACTAGAGTAGGTCTAGAAATTGACTCTCATACTTAGCTATAGTCATAGAGGCCTGAAGGAGGTCATGAAACTCATCTATCCTCTATTGAATGAACCTCCGAGATAAGTACCTACTCCTAAACCACTCCTCAAAGAGCTCCTAGGTAACCATCTTTGAATCAACATGGAGCTTCTACTCCTCGGTCCTCCACCAAGACACCTACTCCATCCCTCAGAAGATGGATCGCAAGATGAGCTTTTGTGTTGCTAGTACAAGGGCAGAGCTTGAAGCACTTGCTTAAGATCACCAACTAGGACTCTACCTGAAATCAACCTATATATCTAGAATAGTGAGATGGTCGTAGCTTTAGGATCTCCCTGATATGGTTTGTAACTATAGTCTAGCGACCCCTATGCCTCACTGCATTCTCATCTCTAAGCCTAGGGCTCTAATACCTATCCCTGTGTCCTAAAATCTGGTCAGCCTGTCCCCTCTGCATTAACTTTGCTCTTCCTGACTCCACATGGGAGTTATCTCCTCTATGCTCCTTATTGTGTTGATGAGATGCATGATCCTCAATGGATGGCTCCCTATAATTTATGTCTGATCATCCTCCTATGGACCCTCCACGTAAAGCGACATTAACATCCTGAAGCGTCTATAAAATTTGAGATAGGATGGCTGCTACAGTATGATCTAAAGGTGACAAGTCTAGATCTATGTGAAAGGACCCCTTGTCTTGTCTATGCCTCTTGCACAGACCAAGGTGAGAGTTAGTTTATTATTCTAGGTTTTATTCAGTTTTCCATGTTTACTAAAATATGTAATTTTCAAACAAAGTTGTTTTCTAGATTTAAAAGTGTGTTAGGTTTAATATTGCACTAGGTTTAGTGTTCATGTCTCAAGTTTTCTAGTGTGCCCAAGGGTCCAAGCTTTGAACCCATGGCTCTAATACCAAGTGTAACGCCCACTAATACATCCACTCGAGACCCAAGAACAACCTAGGTTTAGTTAGAAAAATTATGGAATAATTTATTTTTGAAAGGCGAGTCCTCAACAAGATTTGAAAACTACAATTGTCACAACAAATATTCAAATTCAATTATAATTAATAAATAAAATTTTCCCGTTATAACAAATATTAAATCCACATCACAAAATTAATGAGTGTAATTAATCCAAATATAGTTAAATTTCTCTTAGGTGTTAATTTAATAAATAATTAAATTAACACTATAGTTAAATATTCCTTAATTAAATTTAGAGGGTCAAAGGGGCCAAAAAAATTAAATGCCCAAGGTTTTTAATTTCACAAGGTCTAAACAATAACCAAGGTTCTTATTTACATGGGTTAGAAAAACATTCCCTTACCCCATAAGGTGACCCCTTAAAAGTCACCCCATGCCTTTGAAACCAAACATTTAAATTAAGAAGGTAATTAATTTATATTTCATGCACTTAACACTTTCTGAAAACATTTCCATTAGATAGGAAATTTCTTCCCCTTTCCAATGATATAAAGAAGTCCTCCTAACTCCTCATATTTCTCAAGTTATGGGCCGACGGGCCTTGGGAGGATTTTTTTCCCAAAGCGGGCCTGCGGGCCTAGGGAAGAATTTTTTCCTGGGGAAGGTTTTAGGATCACCTGTGAGCGGACCTGGGAGACATTTGACACTTTGCACTTTTAGCTAAAAAGGGCAATTTTCATTTACACACCAGTGAGCCCGCAGAGGGCTTTGTGCCAAGGGAAGAAAATTTTCCTCAATCCGCAAGGGACACTTGGCACATTTTTAAGCCAACGTGGGAAGGTGGGTCATTGGAAGCAACTAGGATTTTTAGGATTTTTTGTTGAAATATAAAAAAGTTTTAAAAACATCCGCACCTCCGCCGACACTCAGAGAGGCCATGTGTCATGCCTAAAAATCACAAGCGGGAAACAAACCGATTGGAGGGAAAGTTAACAATTTAGATTTTTTGTGTAAAATAAAAATTATGCAAAGCGTTAAAAACAACCCGCACCTCACCGATGCCTAGGAAAGCCACGTGTCGGTCCAACAAGTGACTTTGTAGAAAGCTGGGCTAGTGGGGAAATGTAGGAATTTTTTTCCACTCATTTTCCAAAATCATTAAGGTCTAAAACAATCCGCGCTCGTCGTCGATGCCTAAAGAAGCCACATCGTAGACCATCATTATTTGCGAGGTGGCGGACCATCGGGGGGACTTAGAAATTTTTGCCATTTTTCAAAAGGTAAGGTTTGAATGTGTGGGCCCGTAAACCCACGTGAAGTGTTTTAGCAAAAGCGAATTAGGGCGGGTGAGGGAGGCGGGGCACACTGCGGAAGAATCTTAGTAAAAGTAACTTTTGAACTTAAATTATTTGTTTGAAAACAGACATGATACAAAACTTCAGACGGCCATAACTTTCGACTAGAAGCTTATATTTGAGAAAATAAGGACTTTTTGGAAAGGTCTCAAACTCCTCTTTGCATACAAAGAACAAAATTTTATTTTCAACAAACTTATATGGGTAAAAATTAAGAAAACGTCTTTCTTTCCATAAAAGTGTGAACTAAATGTTTTCAACTACCAGAATTGTTCTAATATGCCATTGTTTCTTCTTCAACACACAAAATAGGTGGAGAAACACACTTGAAATATTTTCAATGGATTACAATATTTAATTGATAAAGGTTGAGATTTCAAATCAAATTTAATTCTCCTTTTTCTGTAAAGGCATTTTTCTGCCTCTTACTCGATTAATAAAGTTCTAAGTAAATTTCTTAGGAAATATAATCGGTTTTGGGATGCGTTTTGATCATCCTTAGTTCATTTTAATGTTTCTACTTGTCTTTCATTGTTGTAGATTGTTCTAAACATTTTTTGATGTTTATTGCAGGTTTACAAAGTGATCTAAAATAAATCTACGTATTTTAAACAGAAATTAATCTATTTCATTTGCCATACTTTAAATATTTAAGTTCATTCCATTCCAATTTTACAATGTTTAACTTTCCTTTAATCAATGCGTGAAGAGAAAGAATGTAGTTCTATTTTTAAAACGTGCCTTTCAAATAATACAGAGGAATGTAATATTTCCTAACACAGGATTTTTCCAGCCTTCAAACAGAGAGTTTGCAAAAGTATTTCAATCAACAGATTTCCAAACAAGAGAAACTCCATTTTGTATAAAGTAAATCAACTTCTATTAAACTGAAATAATTCCCTTTACAACTTCTTTTTTGTTCACCAAAAGACAACTTACAAAATAAATCTTTCTCATTCGAATGTAACTTTCACATCCAAAAAAAAGAGCAGCTTTTCACCACAAATAATATTACAATGTCATCCACTTAAAGTGGGAAATTTTTACAATAAGGGAACTAAGGAGATTTCTAAAATTTATCTTCATACACAGCTCCAAAAAACAACAAGAGAGATCCACCAGATTTCATTTGGTCACAACAAAGAAAATGGGGGAGAGGCAACGCTCTCCACCCAACCAAGAATTCCAATGAAGAGGAGAAGTCATCCTCCTCATTGGCCCCGAACCCCAACCACATTACAATAGGAAATGGATTCAACTCATGGCAACAAACAAGCTTCCACAACACAATGCCATATTTTACAATCATATACAGTCCAAATAATGCAGTGACAGTCACAAGAAAGACAACAACAAAATACACAAGGCTTCATCATGCAAAAGCCAAAGGAGTAAGATCTATGGGGAAGCTGCTTATACCTCCCAATGGGAAATGGGTTTCCACCTTAAAACCCACCAATATATTCATCTCAAAACCCCTACATACTCTTATGCCTCCCCAAGTACCTCTTATACCTCTCATTCTCTTATGCCTCCCTCCTCTTATGGATCCCCCATAACAAGTAAGAAATGCAAGCTATTTCTTTTCCAAGGTGGAAACCCATCCCAAAATCCCTCCAAAAATAACTCTTATGCCTCCCCACATTCTCTTATGCCTCCCCACAAGAAATATCCCCATAGTCTTCTCCTACACCACACTTAGGCAATCTACCCAACCAACCCATAAACATACCAAACACTCAACAACATTCACATATGCATAAAATAAAAAAGAACACATTTTAAAAGAGTCAAGCTCCTACCTCTCCATGATAGAGCTTGATCCAAAAGTTCAACAATAAGCTTCTTCAAATCCAAAAGTCTTAAAGCACCAAAAATTCCACAAGCATCCAAAATCCTCTAACTCTCTCCAATTGCAAGAGCACAAACCAAAATGAAGTAACCCCCAAAAAGCCAAAGAATTCCAATAAATAGAAAAGGGAGAGAGGAGGATGAGGTGGCTCCATGTAGGATGCCACATCACTCATCCTCAACTCCACCTCACAAGTCAACTTCAAACTCCAAAGCATAATTAATAAGTGGGTGAATAAATGACATTTTACTTACACACACAATCCAAGCCCACACCCCTTAAGGACTAAAATTAATTTCATGTAAGAAGGTGCAATAAGAACTTACAACTTGTCTTCCCAAAATGCATAATAAGGACTAATTTTGACTTCCCAACCCATAGGTAGGGTTGGTGTAACAATTTAAGAGGTGTGGGACAAGTTTAACTTGTCCCACAAGCCTCCAAAATCAGCCCCTAAGGACAGATCCGAATTTCAAAAGGAAGGTGGAGTGTTTCACACTCAAAGTTACTTACACATTACTTACAACACATAATCCAAGAGCCATCAACTCTAATAAATGCATTCTTTTGACCCATTTTAATTTATTTAACAACATGATTACTCACTAATCTAGACACAAATAAATAAATAATAAAGGGAAAATACATCACTAAAAATCACATACTAAAATTAAACAAAAGAAACTAAATAAAAGAATACACATAACCCCTTGGTCACATTTGAAGGTGATCCCCCCATGGGAACCCCTAACATAAATTCAAACATACACAAATAACAAATACACGTTGCCATGGTGACCCTTGTTGAATTCATCTAGAATTCCAATGTGGTTGGTTTCAATCCCCGATTTTGTTGTGACATGTTTACCTACAAAACAAAATACCTCCTTCAGCCTTGTGGCTACATCAAATCATCCAAAATAAATATACAATATAACTCCAAATTCATCTATATATAAATCAAAACATCATCAAGCAAGTAACGACATCATTTACAATTTCATCAATAACCATATGATCATAAAATTAGTTCAATTATCTAGGTCTACTCAATATGATGAAATAACACATGTCCAAAACACACACACACACACACACACACACACACACACATATAACCATGTCAACATCATAACAACATCAGTATAAAATGTCTCCAATACCACATGCATCATATATGAATCAAAATCAACAATAGTCCATGATCTCTAATATCTAACATCATGTAATATCAAAAGCTACAATAACATCCATAAGTATAGTCGATATATCATAATCAATAACAAAAAAGGTGTTGAAGGGAAGTGGGCACTACAAACTATTTGATATGTCTATGTTTGCAATGTCTTCTTCTTCTGTGGGTGAGAGTTTTATTGCTCCATTTATACAACAAAAATAAAGTTCTTTCACAGAGAAGCTAGAAAACCCATTTTTGATGATGATGTGTCTGGTGGTCTATACACACCTTGCAACTTAGTTTCTTTTGTATTCGAGAAATATTATAGTTTACATAATACCAAAAAAAAATTATTTTTCTATAATTTAAGTTAGAACTGCAAGAACTTCTCATGTATTTATTTCAGATGGTGAGTTGAATTGTAGGGGAAAATTACCACCTTTCACATGGTCTTTGTGGGTAAGTCTATACATCTGAAATCCTCCATCTGTCCATCAAAATGAATTTAGACTTTTCTTGTAAGTTATGTAAAATAGTAAACATGTTGATAAACCATGGCATGAAATTATCAATCATCTTAGTTTCTAATTCATCTTGACAAAAGAAAATCTATGTTCCTAGGATGCAAAAATTGTGGCAAATGGTGAATTCTTCAAATCTCAAAATAGAATTTGTTGCAAGTTTTAAAAAAATTTTAAAGAATAAATTGACACCCAAGATTTCAACTGAGAGAAGCCCCAAAATTAAATGTAATAATTAATCAAAATGAGAAGCTACCTGTGAGCGCTAGATTTTCATAATGAGAGAGTGACCATGGCTTATAATTACCATTTAGGTCAAGGTTGACATCGACAATAGCCCACAAAAAATGGTCACTTCAAAACAATGGGATGACAAATCACTTTACCTTTTTCTATGTGCAGTAACCAATCCTATGGAAATGAAAGCCTTTTTCAGCACTATCTATTTACCTAATCAAGCAATTATAGTTTCTATAAGCTTATGTATGTATTAATTTCAGGTTCTCATTTTAGTAAGTGTATGTGGATTTGCAAGATTACTATCATGCAGAATTGCACCTTCACTAGTGTAAATTATACTACCCCAACAATGGGGAACTTGATCCCTACATTTACCTTTATATTATATGTTATTTGTAGGTACCAAGTTCATCAACAATTTACATTGAGCATAATTATGTATTCTTCATATATACTTGCTTGGCATGTAAATACCCATGAACCCATCTCGCCTTTTTTACTTTTATCATATAGAATAGTATGGGAAAGCTCTGGCATTTGAAATAAATATGACGCGAGGATATGGAAATAGTGGTGGCCTAGGCGGAATGTTCATCGAATACGTTTCTCTTGTATTTCTCGATGTGGTTTTTAAAGAAAGTGACTACCCCTTCCACCATGAAATAGTTGAATCAATCCATAATGGCTATGATGATGGGAAGTCCATAGCTTCCACGAACTTATTACATTCCTTAATCATGGGGATAATCCATACCAAACTTTGTCTTGCTAGATACATTCAACACTGTTATGAACTAAAATTTTATAATCTATGTGTTAGAAGATCAAATTGCCTCGATTGAATTGTATTGCAGGCACACTTATTTTAAAAATAGATATTGTTTATTTGAAAGTCTTTTTCTAATACATATAGAAATAATACATCACTGAGAAATATCATATATACATCAGCCTAAATGGTTACGCAAGGAAACTTACTTTAACATCAACAACTTTTCAATAGCAAAAATGCTAATTAATTTTGAATATGACTATTTTTCAAAAAAATCTAGACAATCTACCGAAATATGATTTGAATGTAAATTACTATAAAGTATTCTAGAAATACCATCACCTCTTATTCACCGCCATTAAGTTTTAATTCTTCGTATTGTCCCCTTTGTCATTCCCATCATACATTTCACTTATGATTTATAGTTTTATAGATCAAGAAAACCATTTACATGAGAGTGCATTGTGTATTTAAAGGGCCCAAAATTTAAAAAAATTAGAAAAATCCAATAGGTAACATATTTGAAAAACATAACTTTGTTTCCTGCTTCTTGTAGAAGTTTGTAACCCACCTTTTAGCACTAAGGTAAAGTAATTGCTGGAAACAAATAATATGAAGAAGACAATTGATAAAAAGATCCCCTTTAGTTGTTGGCCATTTAATCAATAGAAAATTATTTTATAAACGAAAAATATATATTTTCATAGGGTCAAGATAGCTAGCTTCTTTTAAAACAAATTGAAGCATTACAACTTCCTCATCCGTGTTCATGTTTCTATTATAAAAGAATAAGAAGGAAAGCACACAATCTATGTTGAAAGGTGATAAAATTAAAAAGTAGGGAAAATCCAATAAACACAAGGTTTATAAGTTAACCATGCTTCTTATTTCTTGTAGTACATGGTAGTGCCCCATTAAGTTTTGAAGTCAAATAGTTATACAAATACAAGACATATGTGACCTATCATCAATAATTGAGCCCTTCCTTTTTTATTTATTAAATGAAGACATGAATGAGAATTTGAAAATAAAAAGGTGGCCATATTCAAGTAATTGCATATCCCACATCTATTCCATAGCTAAGAGTGTTCCTATGCAAATAATATCTTAGATTTATGCTCCACTTTATCTTCTCAATCTCATGTGTAGAATTCATGTTAGTGCAATTTGTGCTTCAATGGTAAAAAATAAAAATGGGGAAATCTAATAGAGTACATTTTCAAAACAAGCTATGTGTGATTAATTATTGATAAGTGAAACCCTCTAGTTGTTGTCCATATAAGTAATCGGTATATTTAATAAATTGATGTACTTTGCTATTTTTTAAGATGTCAATTTTTTAAATTTGTGGGTGTTTAATTTTCTCTAAAAAAATTAAAACATGATTAAAATGTTTCAAATAAATAAATGGAAATAAAATACAACATGTCCCACACCTATTTCATACTCAAATTCCTTCTAAACAAATAATATGATTTTACCATTACTCCACTTTATCATCTCCATCTTCCACACATTATTCATATACCAATTTTATCTATGGATTAAAAGGAGACTCCATACTACCTTCAAATTAATATCATAAAATAGGTCATGTTGATACAACTACATAAAAATGTATACACCCTCCAATCAATGTAACATAATAGGTCTACTTTTAAGTAACAAAGAGTGTCACTTGTACAAATTTCACTTTATGAAATATCCTTCCCTTGTTTAAGGTAATTTGTAGGGGCTCAAGAAATTTTTTATGTCAAGGTAGAGCTCAAGAAGTGAGGAGATCAAGTGAATGTAATAGTGGAGTTAAGACATGGATAAAGCTCAACAATAAAAATATCACCTCAAACTAAGTGGCAAAAGAAACGTGAGTTTCTAAGCTATAAATGTGTGAAATATTATACTAGCAATCACATTGTGTGATGCTACCATCAAAAGAAAGATGCGGGAGATGGTACATGGAGAATGAAACATATGACATGGTAAAATGCTATTTACACTTGGAAAATGAAGAACAAAAGGAATTAGTGGGAATGGAAGTAGTGGAAAAGATTTGGAGACAAAATTTAGTAGAGGTAAAGACCGAAGACTCCCAAGCTTTGGGGAATAATGCATTAATGTAGAAATAAATATTCTTGTAATAATTTAATATTTCCACGATGATAAATTTGTATAAAATGTTTTTCAAACCTAAATTAGTTGTAGCGAAGTATATTGGTGAGAACTCATTGAAATCGTAGTATACGGGAAAAAAATTCACATTTACAATTAATCTCATAAATCAATTTAATATAAAAAGAGATTGACTAATATCTGAGCACCATTTCTTTGAAAAAAATTTTAAAAGTAACCATGTCATTTTTTGACATTATAGACTATACAATTATATATGAAAGAGTCAACCACTAATATATGTGGATACGTTATGTAGAGATATATGTAGTGATTAAAATAAGGTGATTACAATATTCTTGATATAGATAAGGAGCCCATGAATGTGAAAGTTGCAAGGAGAAGGGGGCAAATGCAATGGAGATTTTTACTATGTTGAGTGGAGAACTATATGCCTCTCAAGCGAGCTTATTCTTGCTTTATTTTGTGTAGGCGACGACATGGTGGACATTTTATAGTAGCATTCAAATGATAAGTGAGGAGATATGCGGAGTTCTTGTAAGGAGGGGACCCTGGAAAGGGTGGTGAATGTGAGGCCGAAACATTATGAAGAACCTATATCAATTATATCTCTAGGAACTGTTAGACCTTGAGACATGTGGATTGTGATGGCCCAGGCCATTTTTAGAGGGAGTTGTCTGCCACTCCCTCTAGAGATTAGGGGTATGAGGATGTGAGTGGGCTTATTTGAATTCAAGGAGGACCACTCTATATGTCGAAGTCAACGACCACAAAAAGATAAAGAGTTGGAGGAGATGAAGAAGGTGAGTAAAAAATGTTGTAAATATTCCCTATAGAGCCATTAACAAGTCCAACATCAACCTAGAGGTTTGAGGTAATCATAACTCTTTGTTTTCTACAAAGTAGAACATTGCACTCTATTTTTATTCATCAGGATCCTCTACAGAATGGATTCTAGTAACATCAACATATATGGAAGACACTGGAGTGTTAAGTGATATGAGCATGTGTATACTGTGTTGATTATTAATACATAAAGAATGTTATTGCTATATAATTTTTCCCCTCAGGTAAAATTGGACAAACAAGAACTTGCACGCAGTGAAAATGGAGGATTTGATTTAGTCATGGAGGCTTGTATTTTGGAGTTGGGAAAATAAAATTAAAATGGTGAGAAAATTGCGCAGAGATATTCAAGAAAGAAGAATCTCTAAAGTTCAAAATTTTCAAACTTCTAAGGTGGAGCGTTTTGGCATTTCAGAGATTTCGGTGAGCGAAAAGGATCAGTAAAGTCCAAATCTTGAATTCCAAAATTCTGAAAGTATGAAATTTTAGACTTTCAGGGTTTTAGAGTTTCAAAGATCTCGATGGGACAAAAAATAAAAAAGCGAGAAAAAACACCAAAATCTAAAACTCCAAAAGTCTAAAATTTCAGACTTTTGGGTTTTGGAGTTTTGGAGGTGCCGAATTTAGAGTTTTGGAGTCTTTGATGGAAAAATAGGAAAAGTGGCCAAAAATGTCCAAAATTCTGAAATTTCAGACTTTTTAGGTTTCAGAGTTTCAGAACTTTGGGTTTTGGGGTTTGGAACTCTCGAGGCGATTTGGGTGATGAACAGTGTAAAAGGTCCAAAAAGGAAAAAAATTTGAAAGTCTGAAAGTATGAAGTTTCAAACTTTCGGGTTTTAGAGTTACGAAACTTTAGGTTTTGGGGGTTTCAAAATCTTGAGGCAATTTGGGTGATGAACAGTGAAAAAGGTATGAAAAGGTAAAATGTCCAAAAGTTTGAAATTTTAGACTTTTGGGTTTCAGAGTTTCGGAACTTTAGGTTTTGGGGTTTCGGAACTCTTGAGACAATTTAAAGGATGAATAGTAACCCAAACTTTGAAGTCAAAATGTCTAAAAGTCTAAAATTTCAAATTTTCAGGTTTCGAAGTTTCATAGTTTTTCGCGTGCCCAAGAAGGATGAACAGTGTTTCAACCTTTGAAATGGAAATGTCCAAAATTCTAAATTTTGGGATTTCAAAGGATGCATGCATTTGGACTCCAAAAAAGGAAGATCACAGTTATTTATTTTTGTAGAATGGCACCCCGACCTTCAGATGGCCATAAATTTTGACTGGGAGCTCGGATTTGCACAAGAAAGGACTTTTTGAAAAGTTTATAGTCTCCTCTACACAACTACAACTAGTTATCTTGATTTAAGTGAGACTAAGTTATTCAAAATGAAGAAATACATTCCGCCATGTTTTAGGGAGTCAGGATTCTCACCTACCAAAATAATGAAGGTATGGTTTCGTTTCTTCTCCAACAACGTAAATTAAATGGAGACATGGATTTTGCAGTGGAACCCATCATTGTTATAGGCAAAATCAATGCATTCTAGGGTGGTTGGAGAAATAATTCGAATTCTTCTCTCCCACCTTCTCTCATTTTCTTCCTATATATTGTAAGGAGGGTCATTTTTCAAAAGGTTGGACAACGTTTCTTTGCACCCTCCCTTCTTCTCTTCTCGAAAGTGAATTTGTGGATTCCAAACCTCCAATTCAAGTCAGTAAATGCAATCTTACCTCCGGCCATTGTAATGGATTGTATCAAACATTTGGAGCAATAAAATAATTTTGTGGATGATTTCAACCCTCTCTTATGTTCATTTCTTTTTTAATGATATCTCATTACAATTTTGGTTATATGTGCATGGTTATTGTATTACATTTTTAATGGTTTGTGTTTAATGGAAAATCAAGTGTTTAGAATTCCTTTTTTATCACCTTTGTTAGTTTAGGTTTATTTTCTTGCATCTTCTCAACATTGTCTCCTTGGCAAGTTAGAGTAGTGTTAGTGAAAATCTATTAACACCCCCTAAATGACCTTCAGATCTGCTGTTCAGAATTGGGTCATTTAGTGTGATTGCACAACATTGAGTTTTCTCCAAGGTGTGGGACCTTGCAATGTGAGAAAAATCTCTAGATTGAAGCTAGTTCTTACTCCTCTGTTTAGGTGTATGCATGAATTTATAGAGGTTTAATACTAAATCCTACTCTAAATTCCAAGGAGATGGAGATAACGGAATAAAAAAGGAAATAAAACTACTTGTAAAAATGGTGATAAACCAAAGGAGTGATGAACTTCTATCTTGCAAATAAAAAAACTCATATAAATGTAATACCAAGCATGCACATGATTTCCAAAATGCAATGAAAGACTAGAAAACAATAATAAACATGTGAGAGGATTGGGGATCATTCACAAAACATGCATTACCATTTCCCAAATCTGATACAATGCATTACACTGGCAGAAAGGAAAAAATGTGTCATAGGTTCCATACAAGGTTTGAAACTCCTAAAATTCATGTGCGAAGGGAAAGAGGGGAGTCTGCAAGAAATAAAACGTTCAACCCTTTACAAATGAGCCAAATCTAGCTTTTAATAATGAAAAACAGAGTCCAGGAAGGAGAAACATGGGAAAGTTGAAAATGAATGTCCAATCACCAACCAAATTCATCAAAATGGCATGAGAACCCTTAAAATTTCATTCCCCAAGATTTTTGACCATGCTGGAGAAGAATGGAAGCCATACTGCATTAAAACTGGTGGTTGAATGTCGGTTCTACTCTTTTTCCCATGCCGAAGGTGTTTTTCATTTTTCTCACACCAAACTCCACCAATTTTTTTTTGAAGATTCCATCATGTAGGGGACTTCAATAGCTTTCCAATGACACCAAAATTGAGAAAAAATGAGCTCTAGATCAAAATTTATGCCCCTCTTAAGATTTAGGCAAAAACTGGCAAAATTAGGGCAAAAAATGGATTCGCGGGCAGAATTTGATTTTTTTCCCGTTTGGAAAATTTTCCAAAAAAACCTCTGCACCTTCACTGCTCTAGGACACATGTTACCTTCCCATTCGCTGATGGGATCACACGCTAAACCTGCCTTTTTTCCTTATATTTCAGTTTGGAAAAAATCCCCAAACACCCCCTCACCTAGCTCCGCCGCTACCATGTGTCGCTTCCTCATTAGCCGAAAGCATGCCCTTCAATATTTCCCCTTGTGCCTTTTACAAATTTTGGTGAAAAACTAAAAAATTCTCCGCCCCTCTGACTTCCGCCTCCGACTAGACACGTGTCGGCTCCTCCTTCATCCATGGGCCCGCGGGAAAAAGTTTTCCCTTTGCACCCTCTGCCAACTCCTTAGCAATTTTCTCAACTTCTCTCTGCCTTCCCAACCCCCTCCACCACGTGGTGCATTCTTATTAGCTGCGGGCTTGTCTAGGGAAGTTTTCCCATTAAAACTCTTCCTGAGCCATAACTTGAAAAGTACAAGGAGTTAGAAGGAAAATTTTACCTTTCTGGAAAGGTGAGAAATTTCTCTATCTGATGGAGCCATTTCAAAAAAATTTGAGTCCCTGAAGCATGTCAAAAATTCATTTAAGTGCCAGCAAAGGGAAAATGAAGGTAAGTTAGCCAAAATAAGTAGGGGCTCATTTTGGATAACAATTTGGTGACTC
Source organism: Taxus wallichiana var. yunnanensis (assembly GCA_018340775.1). NCBI lineage: Eukaryota > Viridiplantae > Streptophyta > Pinopsida > Cupressales > Taxaceae > Taxus > Taxus wallichiana. The sequence continues at coordinate 742,749,515 of CM031238.1, read as the reverse complement.
TCAGGGGTCATCTACCTGCTAGATGAATGATCAGTAGCCTTTGAAGCATCCATTGGGCATGGAGTCATGAACTTAACTATTTGTTACTCTCATTCCATTAGAAAATCTCTAGAATGAATATTGTGAGAGTAGAACATTACTTTGATTTAGAACATGATCTACAAAAGATGTATCCTTGGGGGAACAAAACCTGTGCCAAAGCACTTAGGGAAATGTAAATCTAAGCTACAACAAAACAACATGCGTAAAACAATTGGAGGAATAAAGATCTAAGATAATATATACAAGGTGAGAAGTTTCCTTCTAGTAGTAATGCTTTAGATGGACTCCATTAAATGGAATCTATAGTTCTTCACCATCCAATGTAGACAATTGGAAGGCATTGTTGTTCTTGAATTTTTGACCATGTAGGGGCCACTCAAATGGCATCAAACTTTGAATTCCTTTTGGCTTTTCTCGGTCTGCATACCATTTCAACACTAGATCTCCAACTTGGAAGGTTCTAGCCTTAGCTTTCCTATCAAAACTTCTCTTGATCAAATCTTAGTCCTTCTCCATTACTTGGGTTGTAAGCTCTCTAATTTCTTGGAGTTCCATTAGTTCTGCATATCTAACCGCATGGGTTCAAAATCCAACAATTCAATTTCTTCATGAGTTCCAATATTGGTAACTCAAGTGACATAGGCAAGATTGCCTCTCTCCCATAAACAAGTCTAAATGGAGAGTTACTTGTGGATCTCTTGGGAGTTATCCTATCATCCCATAGAGATGATTTGATCTTAGCATGAGGAGGCCTTTGATTTTCATCAAGAGTCCTCTTGATGATCCTTAATAGATTCTTGTTTGTAGACTCAGCTTGGCCATTACCTTGAGGGTAATAATTTGATGAAGTGCTCAGATAGATCCCATTTCTAACAGCCCATTCAGTGACCCTTGATCCTATGAATGCCAATGCATTATCTGATATTATAGTGGTAGGTATACCAAATCTGGTTGCTATCCCCTCATAGAAGTCTAGAATGTTGGATTCATTTGCCTCTTTGAGTGCCACCGCCTCAATCCATTTAGTGAAGTAGTCTATTGCTGTTAGAATCCACTTGTGCCCTTGGCTTGAGTTTGGATTAATGACTCCAATGAAGTCCAAACCCCATTGCATGAATGGTTGTTCAATTGAGATTGGGTGCAATGGAAGTGTTGCTAATCTCTCCTTGCCTGTGAAGAACGCACAATTATTGCACCTCTTGATCCATGCATAACAATCACTAAAAATTTTGGGCCAATAATATCCAGCTTTCATAATCTTGAGAGCTTTCACTCTTGGAGAAAAATTAGCCCCAACTGATCCACCATGGAACTCTTCTAACATTCTCTCAATCCAATTTGTCCCAATACATCTCAAAGAACACTCCATTGATATCTCTTTTGAACAATATGCCATCAACAAGTGTATATGGAATAACATGCAATTCAAAGCGTCTTCTTTTAGCTTTGTTCATCTCTCGGAGGGCATAGGCCTATTTGTAAGAAGTGCATTATGTCTTGGGTCCAGCAAGGAGTGAGCATGCCACCATTTTCTTCTTGAACATCTCTTTGTTCTTGGTTGCCCGCAACACCAAAACAACATTATTCTCTTTGCTTTCTTCAATTGATTGGCTCAAGGCCAATTGCTCACACAATCCCTTTCCTTAGACCAGCTTGGTGACTTTAATCTCAATTTCATACTCTGTGACGTGAGTAATCCACCCCGCACATTTTTCATTAGATCTTTGTTGAGGAGGAAGTCTTTAACTCCCACATGAGAAACCATCAGTTGAACCTTGTTGTTTGAAACTAGATGCTTAAATTTCTTCAAGCTCCTAATCACTACAAGAACATGCTTATCAATGAAGGAATACCTTACTTCCTAGTCCTCCAAACTTGGGCTAAAGAAGGCAATTGATCGCTCTACATTTTCTTCATTTTTCTATACTAAAATTGCAGAAATTGTATCGTCACCGCCAAATGCATAAAGGATGAAATATTTGGAGAAATATGGGTTAATGAGGGTTAGAGCTTGTGAGATAGATTCCTTGATTGCCTCAAAAATTGCCTTACATTCAGTTGTCCATTTGAATGCCATACCTTTCCTCAACATCATAGTTATTGGCTTGAAAAGGGCTGAAAATTTTGGACAAACCTTCGAACAAAATTGATTCTTCCCAAGAAACTGAAGAGCCTTCTTATGCCTTGGCAATGGTAGTGATCTTATTGCTTCAACCCTCTCTAGATCAATTACTAACGCTTCTTTGGAAACAATGTGGCCTAGTAGCTTTCCTTCATGAGCTACAAAAATGCATTTCTTGGGATTCAAGGATACCCTAGAATCTTCTACATCTTTAAAACACTTGTCTCAAATGAAAGATATGATCTGATACACTTTTAGAAAATACAGTAATATCATCTAGGTATATCAGCACTATTATTTTGATCAATCCCTTAAACTCCATATCCATTTCCCTTTGGAAAGTATCTCCAACGTTAGACAACCCAAATGGCATTTTTCTATATGTATAGGTTCCCCACTTGGTGGTGAAGGCTATTTTAAATTGATCATCTTCCTTCACCATGATTTGATTATACCCTAAATAACCATCTAGTAATGAAAACCTTTCGAAGCCAGCAACAACTCATAAAATTTTCTCCATAGAAGCAAGTGGGTACCTTGAGAGATGCTTTGTTCAAATCTCTAAAGTCCACACACAACCTGATTTCTCCACTCTTCTTTATAATTGGAACCAAGTTTGCAACCCATCTTGAATGTTTGATGGGGAATATTATACTTGCCTCTATTAATTTATTCAATTCCTTCTTCATGAGAGGCTCAATGTGTGGGTTGACCGGTCTCTATTTTTTCCTGATGGGCTTAGCACTTGAATCCAGTTCAATTGTGTATTGAGCTAGCTTGGGATTGAAACCTCTCAATTCTTCATAACTCTAAGAAAACACATCCGAGAACTCTTGGAAAATTTGCATGAGCTCATACCTTTCTTGCTCGGTTTCCACTTTACTAATTTGAAGTGATTTTCCTTCTCCAACTGAGATCGGCTCAGAATCTTCTCCCTTGACTTGGATGTTTGCTTTCTCTTTCCTAAATTGATCATTAGGATTAAAAATGGACTCCAAAGTGACAAGTCCTTTTGGAAGTTTGTTGGTTCTCAATTGTACCACCTAATCACCATCTTGTTGTTCTAAATTTTCCTTATTTTTAGTGAGAACTCAGCTTCTTCTTTGCAATAAATTGATGATTTTTTTGTCACTCTCAAATACTTGCCAACTTACATTATTATCAGAATGATGGCCTCACAATCAAATAAATGTTTGGCTACATTTTATTTGTTGATACTCTCCACAACATCAAAAGTTTCTCCAACTACTACAAGCCTATCAGCAGCTTGGTTTTCTTTCCTAGGGATGGAGTTGATGCCAAAGCCCTCAAAATCCTCAATGAGGTCCCACACCCTATTCTTATAACTCTTGAGCAGTTCATTCTTGGTAGTATGTTGTCCTTTAACTTGATTAACAATCAGCTCACTATCTCCAAAGACTTGTAAGTTCTTGATGCCTCTCTTCCTTGACCAATGTAACCCATGTATCAAGGCTTCATATTCAGTAGTGTTTTAGAACATGAAAACTAGAATGTAAAGTATGAATAATAATTAATTCCTTGAGATGAAACAAGTGTAGCTCCTCCTCCCGTACCTTGTCTACTTCTTTACCCATCAAATAACAAGAGTTACCATACCTCATTGTCATCTTTATGGTCTAGCTTGGTGATGCTATGAATAGGCTGATTTTCTTCATGTATGTAATAAACTCCCACCTAAGATTCCTCTATTTCCCGTAGGGATCAAAAGTATGTATCTTGCTTGCCCATTCATCAAGAGTAAAATCTGGGATGCTTCCAACTTTGTGTCACTCATGTGTGCTTGGATAATTCTCTTGATCAAATGCTAAATAGTTGGCATTGATTGGGATTGGAGTATGTTATCCCCGTTTTGAGTTCACAACAAAACGATCGGATAACTCCTACAAAATTTTTGAAGTGATTTTGCATTATGACCTCTTTTAAAGAAAATCGGGTTTTCGGGTGTTGCTAACAGCTTGACATAAGTTTTAACATGCTGTATGTCTTATGTCCTCCGAAATCCGAAACCCGCCTTGTGTTAAGAAAATCCTTTGTAATCGGGTTTTGGAAGTTCAATACATCGGAACACACTTGAGTTAAAACATGCTTTGTGTCGCATGACTTCAAATCGAGACCCGCCTTGTGTTAAGACAATCCTTTGTATTCGGGTTTTCGGAACTCTAAAGCATCGGGACATTCATGTTCCAAAACATGTTTTATGCGCCATGTTCTCTAATTCCCGAAGTCCGCCCAATCCTTTGTAATCGGGTTTTCGGAAGTTCAATGCATCGGAACATTCATGATTCAAAACATGTTTTGTGCTCCATGTTTCCCGAAGCCCGAAATCCGAAATGCACTAAATCTCTTCGTGTCGGGTTTTCGGACTCCTCCAACACGCTGACGTGGCATTCATGCCGAGTGGTCGGCGAGTTGGCACGTGCCGCGCCAAGTGTATTTATTACGGATTTTCTTATAAATACTCCAAAATCCACGTCATTTTTACCGTTCATATTTTTAATTCGTGGATTTACGCATGCTCTGCCGCTCCCAAAACCCGCAAGCTCGCGTTACCCGACTGGATCGTTCGTTTTCAATTTTGCGTGTCTCGAATTGAAGGTATTTTTCGTTCCTTCTTTATTCTTGATTTTTCTGGATCGACTGCGTGTATTTTCTTTCCAATTTCTTGCCGGTTGTCGAGGGTTTTTCTTCCTTCTTCTTCTTTGTGTTGTTTTGGAAGGGGTTTTGGGTTTTCAGGGTTTATTTTCTTTTTGAGACTATTAATTGGTGCTGTTCCTTCCAAACTCCAATTACTTGCATGATGTATGGAATATGAATAACAAAAAAGAAAGGAAGTTGTGTATTTAGAAATTCAAAGGAAAGACTCTGTTTTTGTTTCCCGGATTTTTGAAGGTTGTGTTGCAGATTCAAAAGTCCGAAGAACATTGGAAGCTCAAGTAATGGGGTTTCTCAACATTCCGACCTCAACACTAAGTGCCGGGCATCTCCTAAGTTACGTCATCGAAAGTGGGTGCGGGCATCTCCTAAGTTCCGTCATCGAAAGTGGGTGTCGGGTTTTCTCCTGTTTCCGCCATTGAAAGCAAGTGTCGGGTTTCGCCAAGATTCCGACATATTAGACTGTCGGGTTCTCAAAGTTTTCCGATACCTTCTTCTACGTGTCGGGTTCTTCTCTTCTTCCAACGCATTGATCAATCGGGTGTTTGTGTGTGCACACCATCTCCGGAGTTCCGAGCCCTTCTCCTTCCAATATTCTTCATGTCGGATCTGGTTCAGCACAGGAGAAGGCCGAAAAATCTAGCAGGATGAAATACAAATTTAAGAAACCAGAATCCCCGTCATATATCGACTGTAATTATGATATCAGGGATACTGAGATGGGCAACATAGATATGGACGATTTTTGGAACAGGGTGAAGAGTTCTTCTCAAACCCCATGGATGGTGGCTTTAGCTAATAGTGGCTTGCCCCTTGCAGCGGGCTTCCCCATGTCTGCCCAATGTCCAGAGCTTGTTTTGGCGTGTGCATCCAGCTACGACTCGGCTTCTCGGTCCGTAAGGAATCAGGCTGGTGAAGTAGTTATCAAACTAGATGGGGCTTATTTGGATGATCTCCTGAAATTACCAAATTTTGAAGAGTATGGGGCCCTAGACATCAAGTTGGCTCAGAAGGCCTGGGACAGTAACCAGGAGAATTGCATTAAGGATTTCAATAAGAAATTCTTGGTCAAGGCAAAACCAGTGATATCTAGATTTCCAAGAACTATCCCTAGATCGGATTTCATACAAGAAATCAACGATATTATCACCCTACTGAGCCGGGTTTTTGGCTTGCCGGAATCAAATTTATTTCATGGATGGATGTACCAATTTATGGTCACCATCAAGAAGAACAAGCAAGGGATTGACTGGGGAACCCTTATCAGTGATGAAATTGATTCCCAGATGACGACGGTCCTGTCAACCGGAAAGTTTTATATGTTCTCATATGTGGCCTATGCAGCAGCTGGGATGAGGAGCTATCCCGGGCTGGAGACTAAAGGAAGCAGAACCACAAATCCAGTCTATAAGTATTATCCTCAAATAACGAAGAAGGGGTCCAAGGATCATTTTAGGAGGGTAAATGACGCCTTTTTCTACGAGAACATCTGCCAGCTGAATCCAGGGCTGAGAAAGACAAGGGTCTCGGACGAGGCATGGGCTGAAGTATCTAAATGGGGATGTATCTTCTTGCAGTTCAAGAAGTTTACCTACCTTCGAACGGTCATGTACTCTGGAGAGCCTTTCCGTCTGCCTCGCTATCCGGGCGATAGATTGATACTAATAGAATTGGTCAGACAGCTATTGGATTTTCACAAATTCCAACAGAGCAAGCATAAGGCAGCTGTATCCTTCCCAATTTCTATTGGGAGATATACTTGCTCGATGGCGCAAAGGCTAAAAATGTTGAATGTGAACTCCAGGAGAAATTAAAGAAGCATATGAAGTCTCGGGATGGTTTTGACATCCGAGGAGTACTGAGAACTTATGGAGCCCTACATCTGCACAGGCCCGACATTGAGGATATCTGGGTGGATCTGCGTAACGAAGTTGCGGTTCGCAGAAAAGATCATAGCAGATTAACTATTGATGAGATTCAGACGCTAGAGATTTCTGATTTGCCAGATGGTACAAGGGACAATGAAAGTGTGTTAGATATGTCCTATGATGGGCTTAATGAAGATCGATACGTTTTCCCGCCTATTGATTGGTCGGCCAGCGAAAAAGCCTCTATCACCGATAGGTCAGCCCTAATTTTGGCTCGTACAAAGAAATGGCTCTCTTCTTGGGGCATGAATTTTAAAGATGACAAGTTTCCAAAATTGGCTGCTTCTGAGGCGGGGCCCTCCAAAAAGAAGAAGGACAAGGAATCTACTGGGGGGTCTATAAAAATCAAGATTCCCAAGAAGAGGAAAGAAAGACAAATCTCTTCAATTGTCTCTCCAGCTCAAACGGTGGATGTGCCAGAATCACCAACACCACCAGAAATAGGAGAAATTAATTTGGAAGAAGGAGGAAGTCAGCCCTTGACTTCACCATTTGCTGATTGCTCAACGGGAGAGACCTTATCTCTTGGGCAGTCAAGGCTTTGGAGACTGAATCTGTGCCTCCCCCTCAACAACCACTTCAGCCTCCTCATTCCCCATCCACTTCTTCAAGCATGGCCAATATTTTCTCAGGACTCTCACCCCTCTCTACTGGAACCCAAGTGATCACCAACACTCCCCCACAACCTGTGCCTCTATTCATTGCACCTACTACCACGTTGACTACTGTTCCCCCTTCAATAGTAGAATCTGCTCCCCTTGAGAGTAGAATACCAGTTACTACAACATTGGCAATTTCCTCTGATACTCCACAATGGCTACTTGAGCAAACTCCGAAGAAGAGGAAAGTGATTGTACCCCTACCAGCCTTTGATTTCAGCTCACTCAAGGCTTCTACTGCGAGATCAGCCAAGAAACCCAAAACAGTTTCAAGGGTTTTGGTAGATGCTTCAGGAGATAAGTTCGCAGAGATTGCCACTCCCTCAGCTGACAAAACTAGGGATGATGTAACAGCTGCTGATTATCAGATCACCAAGGTGGCTCTAGGGAAAGTAACAACAGAAGGAGCGCAACAAGATGCACGGGCTTCCATAGACGTGCTGTGCCAAAAGTTGAAAGAAACAAAGGTCAGCAGAGATGAGTTTAAGGAAAAAGTGGAGCAGTTGACAGAGGTTTTGATTAAACTCTCAACACCCCTGGAATCCATACCATCTGCTTCTGCTTCTGCCGGATTCGATTTCTCATCGGTGCCTACGATTGAGAAGATTACCAGAAAAGGAAGAGTGGTTGATGAATGGATCCAAAAGTTGCTCCAACAAGGGAAGGAAGTAATTCAAGACGTGGTGAAAGTTCATCAGTCCTTGGCAGAGATTCAGAAGGAAGGAGAGAAGATGGATGAGGAATTCACTGAAGAACTTGGACAGCTTGATTTGACTTGTGAAGCTCTCCAAGTGCTAAAGCAAATACCAGCACATCTCTTGGTAGAAGAAGGCATTCTTCCACATACAGATAAACACTTTCAGCTGATCAAGGCCATCAAGTTCAGAGTAAAGATCCTCAACGAAGCCTGCAGCAAGTTGAGAGAATCAAGAGATAAATTGATCGATGGGAAAAGTGATCTGGAAGAAGAATTGCTAAAGATTTGTCCAAAGGTGTCAGTTGGGAACTCAAGTGCCCTATCAGCAGATGATCTCTTCAAACAAGTTCAAGAGACTATTCAGCATGAACCTGTAGATGGATTCGACCTTGAAGTCATTGGTCAGTTTGTAAGGATTGAGCACACTTTAGAGGCCTTAAAAAGCTCAGCAAAAGATTGAAGAAACTTCCCGGCACTGCCAGTGATATCCATGAAACCTGCGAAATGTGGAATGATCATTCCACTGCGCCTGATGAGAATGAAATGCAAGGCATTATTCGGAAGTTCCAGGAGTTCCGGAACAAACAGTCTCAGCTGGAGGAAGAGAAAGAAGAAGAATCAAAAGATGATGACTCGGATTAAGTTCCAACGTCCCATGACATTCCTATTTTTAGAATGACATATCTTTTATTTCCATTTTGTCATTATTTTTAATTCATACTTTGACTTGATCTCCTGCGTGAGAATCATGCAAAGCTGAACTCTAGTTAGCATGCTACTTTTCAGGATCTGTCCTGTTTAATCTCTAGCTTCTTTTGTTATAAATAAGGGATGCTTGTGCATTCTAAAGGGTCGAGAATTTTTGAAGCATTAAGAGGCTATTGGAAAGGAGAAAAACTTTGTGTTTTCTTTCAATCATTTTGAAGAATAGAAGTTGATATTGTTTTGCAGACTTTGTGTTGTGAAATATATCTTATTTAAGACAGTGTTCTTATGTTCATGATCTTAAAGCTATTCTTTGCATAGAATCTCAGTGTTTCTAATTATCTCGGACACTATATCTGTGATCTAAAACTCGTATGATTATTTCGTGCTCTGTGTTTACTCGAAAGAAAATACGTTTCTCCCATTTCTTTTCTACCGTGCTTCTTTCACTGTAACAGTTTCTAACCTATTTCACTTACGAAAGCAATATCCTTGAATCGTGTGAATGTGGATTTCGGGATTTCATCCCAACCCCCAATGGTTAGATTAGTGTGAATATTGTATATATTATTTACATTGTGTTTTAGATTAGCAATAAACAGGCAGCCTCACCTGTCTTTGAGGAGGGATTTAATCCCATGTACTGTGGTTGAACCTCATATTTTGGTTTGACAAAATATCCAACCAACAGTTTTTGGCGACTCCGCTGGGGAAATACGGATCAATAGTACAAAGCTTATCCTCTCGGTGTCTGGCGACTCCATATTTGCCTTATTTTTAATAAGATCTCCTTTCAGTTCAAGCTGGCCAGGAGGATCTTCACTCGGTCCCGCCGAGCTCAAGGTGAAATTGATCCACTTTTTGAGTTGCTGCAACAGCACAATTTCAGCCTTTCTCCCAACAGCGTTGTCTCTAACCGAGCCAGAAGTTCTTCACCTGTTCGGAGAAATCGGATCCCTGAAGAACGGGAAGCATCTGCAACTTGTCGTGCACTACTCTTGTCTGATACCCGGATCCCTGTACGCACTCTTTTCAGAAGGATGGCGGTTCAACCTGTGCCTTGGGGTGCAGTCATTGGTCCTCTTACTTTGACTCCTCCATTGCATGAGTTACCACGTGGATCACGTAAAAACATTCCCAAGTTCAATGGGGATGGGAAGCAGCATCCTGATGAGCATATTGCGTCTTTCTTTGTTGCATGCGGTGTCCTCGGAGTAGCCCACGAAGATGTCTCTGTTCGACTCTTCGTTGAAACGTTGCGAGTGTAGCAATGAATGGTTTTATCACCTCCCGAATGCATGCATTCCAGATTGGGCTACCATGCGGACCAAGTTTGAGGCACGTTTCAAACCAGCCGAAGATTCTCATGCATTGTTAGCTCAGCTTACTCATATGAAGAAGGAATCGCATGAACCTATGCGGGAATTCGTGGCTAAGTTCAATAAGCTGATCCGGAAAATTCCGATTATAATTTGTATCAACTCGGAAAACCAAAAGTGCTTCTTCATCAATGCTCAACCTCCTGATATAAGCTTTTTATTACGAAGGTCGGTTATCCCAGATCTGGCTACTGCTCAGTCAACGGCTACTGAAATAGAGGATGATCTCATCTTAGCCGGAAGGATCAAGAAAGATATACCCAAAATCAAAAATCAAGGTTCTTCTCAAGGTAATACTGACCCTATGTTTCAAAAAATGGCTAATGATTTGATTGCTTTAAAGAAGCAAGTGTCTCAGCAGGGGAGCAATGTTCCGTACCGGGATATCCCTAGGCGGAATTTTAATAACAATGGTGTACCTGCCAGAGATAGGCCACGGTTAGCTCCTGCTCAACCGAGATTAGCAATTGAAGCTCCGCCTGTTAATGCATCAGTGGAAATAATTGAAGAAGATGATGAACCAGAAGAACAAGATTCCCATGAGGATTTCGAAGCTTCAGGATATGCGATGACTCCAGCATTGGTTATTTGGAATATGATGAAGATGAATGTGAGCCAGATGGTCAATCATTTGCTGTTTTCACTCGGTCCCAATCTCAGGTTCCCAGAAAGCCTCTGGAAAATACTAAGGAGAAGAATAAGGAACCTCCTGTATCCATAGTCAAAAGGGGTACCCCTATTTCGGCGCAAACTGAAAGAGAGGTTACTAAAAAGACAGCTGCTCCTTATTCTCCTTCTCCTAAGGTCAGTGCCCCAGCACAAGCTCATATAATTAGAACTGAGCCTACTATCATTCCTTCTTACACTGCTTTCGATATTATTGATCATGCAAAGAGAACCAAAATTCAAATGTCAGAAGCAGAATACCTTCAGTCGAATCCCGAACAATTTGAAAAGCTGGCCAAGTTCATCAGAAGTAAAGCGGCCATTCCATCACCTGCTAAAGGTCTCCTTTCAAATCCTACTCAACCCACACCTCAGAATAATCTGACCTCTGCTTCTTCCTCAGGAAAGATTGAACCATTTTATTTGTCTCTACTTATAAATGGGTTCAAACTCAGCAATTGCATCATTGACTCAGGGGCCTCTGATAATGTTATGCCCGCAAAAGTGGCCCATGCCCTTGGGCTTACTTTGACTAAATCATATGGACGGTGCTATTCCATGGAAACTAAACAAGTCCCTCTGATTGGTCAAATTAAGGACGCACAGTTTGCATTTGTTGCCTTCCCTGAGAAGAGAGTGAAAATGACTATTCTGGTTGCTGATATCCCTGCGGCTTATGGTATTCTCTTGGGTAGAGGATTTTGTAAAGATGTCGGAGGAGAGATTAGTATGGATTGGACCAAAGCCAAGATCCCAGTCAAAGGGGTTCAACAGGTTCTTCATCCTGAACCGCAGGCAAAGTATTTGGTGACCAAATCAGATGATCCGAAAGCTCAGATCCTTTTCGAAGATGCTAGCTTCGGGAATTATTTCATGGCTTCAGAGATACCTATTGTAGATGTTGAAGAGGAAGATCCCAATGCTATTTGGACGCTCGAATTTGATGGTAGCTGCTCAACCTCTGGATCAGGCGCTGGTGTTGTTCTCATATCTCCTAGCTCCGAGATTTTTCCATCAGCTTATAAGTTGCAATTTGATAATACTAACAACATGGCTGAATACGAAGCCCTGTTATTAGGATTAGAATTGGCCAGACAAAAGGGAATCAGAAATCTCAAGGTTCAAGGAGATGCGGAGCTGATTGTTAATCAGGTCAGGGGTATATATCAGGTGAAAAATGATCGGTTGAGACATTACCGAAATAAAGTGTGGGATAGTATAGAATGCTTTGATGCATTTTCTATTAAGGCAGTTTTAAGAGATTATAATGACAAGGCTGATTCTTTGGCCGTATCTGCATCTCTTCTTCTTCCTCATCCTCAATTCAAGCAAGACACGTACTCTATCGAGATTGTGTACCGCCCTAGCGTCCCAGATAATGCAACTCACTGGCAGGTGTATTCAATGATGATCAACAAGTGTTGGCTTTCTGGAAAAGGCTGAAAATTTGAGTGAACCGTATTTTGAAGGTTGAGAATCAGCCTTAGTGAAACTATTTCAGATCCATATCGGGAGGTTGATGGTGAATATATTCATTTGAAAGGCAACAAGATACCCAAAGGTTTGGTTTCTTTGGAGGGCTTGTTTGATAAACATGATCGGTTTATCCAAAACAAAAGGCGAGTCGAAGGAACTTCTTCCTCCTCGAAGTAGATCAAATCAATCTAGGTTCATTTGATCAACCTCGGATGGTGAATGTTGGGAAATGCTGTTCTCCTGAAGAAAAGGTAAGATTCACTTCGCTTTTAAAGAAATACATCGATGTGATGGCTTGGTCTTATGCAGATTTGAAATCCTTCAAACCCAAAGATGTTCACAGCATAGTATTCCTCTGAAGCCTGATGTGAAGCCGTATAGACAGAAGCAAAGGCATTACAATCCGAAGATCTCAGGAACTATTCGCAAATTCGAGAAGATGTTAGATGTCGAATTATTTTCCCAATCCATCACTCCACTTGGATTGCAAACATTGTTCCTGTCAGAAAGAAGAATGGCGAGATCCGGATTTGTGTTGACTTCGAAACTTGAATCAGTCCTCGTTGAAGGATAATTATCCCTTGCCGATCATGGATCAGGTATTGCAAACTGTTACTGGATCAGAAATGTTATCCATGCTCGACGGGTTTTCGGGATATAATCAAGTCGAAGTAACCACAGAGGATCAACACAAGACAGCTTTCACGACCCCATGGGGTACCTTTGCTTACAGGAGGATGCCATTCGGCTTGATCAACGCAGGAGCTACTTTTCAGAGAGCTATGGACCTAGCATTCAGAGATCTGATGGGTAAGGTCATAGTCGTGTATTTGGATGACTTGACTGTCTTTTCTAAAAAACGAAGTGATCATTATGATCATTTAGAACAGGTACTTCAGAGATGCAGACGTCACGGAATTTCATTGAATCCTAAGAAATCCATGTTCGGGGTGACAGAAGGAAAGCTGCTGGGTCATATTGTGACTAGAGAAGGAACTAAAATTGACCCAGAAAGGGTAAAGGCTATTCAGAGCCTTACCTTGCCCACAAGTAAAACAGGAGTTCATTCTTTCTTCGGAAAGGTTAATTTTTTGAGAAGATTTGTACCTGATTTTGCTGACAAGACCAAGGATATCCTTGGAATGATGAAAAGTAAAGTTCCATTTCGATGGAGTACAGAAGGGAAGCTGGCATTTGAAGAAATAAAAAAGGCAGTTGCTAGTGCTCCTGTCTTAGTATGTCCAGACTTCAAGAAAGATTTCATCATGTATAGCTATGCTTCAGCCCACACAGTGTCAGCGATCCTGATGCAAGAAAATGAAGAAGGCATCGAAGCTCCTATCGCATTCATGAGCTGTCCGTTGAAAGAGCATGAATTGAAGATGTCGCAGATTGAAAAACATGCTTACGCAGTGGTAAGAGCAGTAAAACACTTCAGGTACTATGTACTGAATTCTCATACTCGTGTTCTCGTTCCTGATACTGCTGTTAAATCCATTCTAACTCAACAAGAGCTGGGAAGCCAAAGAGGTACTTGGATAGCTAAGGTTCAGGAGTACGACTTGGACATCAAACCTACCAAGTTGGTACGAGGAAGGGGCCTGTGTCAATTGATTGCAGAGAATCATGCTGAAACAGAGTGTGAAAAGAATCAAGATACTTCTTCAGAACTGCCTACGGTGCTTTTTGTCAGTACGACCGATGAATGGTACACGGACATCGCTTTCTTCCTAACTTATGGTGAATGCCCTCCGCATTTAAATCAAAAAGAGAAGAGGACCGTCAAGTTGAGATCTGCGAAATACCTTTTGTGGAATAATGCAATATACAAGAAAGGTATCGATGGTGTCTTCTTGCGTTGTGTTGATAAATCGCAACAGGAAAAGTTATTAGAATCCTTTCATAGCCTAGCATGCGGAGGACATTTTTCGTCTTCTGTAACAGCGTATAAGATCTTACGGGCTAGGTATTATTGGCCTACTCTTTTCCGGGACTCAGCAGAATGGGTGTCTAAATGTGAAGCTTGTCAACATTTTGTTGGTCGTCCCAAGTTAGCAGCTCTTCCTCTGAAGCCTGTGGTGATTGAAGAACCTTTTCGCCAATGGGGGATTGATTTTATCGGAACATTGAATCCTGCTTCCAGTGCTGGACACAACTATGTGCTAACTGCTACAGATTATTTTACCAAGTGGGTAGAGGCTGTACCAATCAAGCAAGCAACTTCTGAAGCTGTTTGCAAATTCCTTAAGGAAAACATAATTGTCGATTCGGTGTACCTCATAAGATTGTAGCGGATAATGCTTCCAATTTCTCGTCACATGAGTTAACTGAGTTTTGCTATGGATTCGGCATTACTTTGGCTCATTCATCTGACTATTATCCCCAGGGTAATGGGCAAGCTGAATCCAGCAATAAGAATCTGGTTACTATAATCAGGAAATTAGTAGACGAAAATCAGAGGAATTGGCACAAAGCATTGTATGATGCGTTGTGGGCTGATCGGATCACTCCAAAGTGAGCCATAGGGATGTCCCCTTTTCAGTTGCTATATGGGATTGATGCTGAAATTCCTATCTCAGTAGAATTGCCACCTTACGATGCGTAAAGCGGTTGAAGATGTAGCTTTTTGCAGTTCATCGAAAAGAGGGTTATGTACCTAACCAAGCTAGAAGAAGAGCGAATCAAGGTGATTGATCGTATAGCAGATCATCAGTGCAGGGTGAAGAAGATTTTTGATAAAAAATCAAAGCAACGCAACTTCCAGATTGGAGATTTGGTGCTACTTTGGGATAAAAGGAGAGAACAGAAAGGAATGCATGGAAAGTTTGATTCTTTATGGAAAGGACCTTTCATGATCCACGAGTTGAATGGTGAAAATATTTTCCTTCTATCATATCCGGATGGAGGGTTACTCCCTTTGCCTTTCAGTGGACAACATCTAAAGCTGTTCCACCATTAATGCAAGATGCTCTCTTGCATTGTACATATTTTGCTTTTGTTGTGTGTTTGCTTTTGGTTTTCTTTCTTTCTTTCTTCGTTTTGTTTTGTTTTGGTTTTCTCCTTGACCCCGTAGCCCATTGGATAAGGCCCTGGTCCGCGAGACCAGAGATTCTGAGTTCTCTTCCTTTGGTATTACAAAGAAAGTCCCCAACTGGAGCCAGCTGTTATCCCCGTTTTGAGTTCACAACGAAACGATCGGATAACCCCTACAAAATTTTTGAAGTGATTTTGCATTATGACCTCTTTTAAAGAAAATCGGGTTTTCGGGTGTTCTTTAATGACTTGACATAAGTTTTAACATGTTGTATGTCTTATGTCCTCCGAAATATGAAACCCGCCTTGTGTTAAGAAAATCCTTTGTAATCGGGTTTTTAGAAGTTCAATGCATCGGAACACACTTGAGTTAAAACATGCTTTGTGTCGCGTGACTTCCAAAATTCGAGACCCGCCTTGTGTTAAGACAATCCTTTGTATTCGGGTTTTCGGAACTCTAAAGCATCGGGACATTCATGTTCCAAAACATGTTTTATGCGCCATGTTCTCCGATTCCCGAAGTCCGCTCATTCCTTTGTAATCAGGTTTTCGGAAGTTCAATGCATCGGAACATTCATGATTCAAAACATGTTTCGTGCTCCATGTTTCCCGAAGCCCGAAACCCGAAATGCACTAAATCTCCTCGTGTCGGGTTTTCGGACTCCTCCAACACGCTGACGTGGCATTCATGCCGAGTGGTTGGTGAGTTGGCACGTGCCGAGCTGAAGTGTATTTATTACTGATTTTCTTATAAATACGCAAAAATCCACGTCATTCTTACCGTTCATATTTTTAATTCATGGATTTTTCGCATGCTCTTCCGCTCCCAAAACCCGCAAACTCGCGTTACCAGACTGGATTGTTCGTTTTCGATTTTACTGTCTCGAATTGAAGGTATTTTTCGTTCCTTCTTTATCCTTGATTTTTTGGATCATTGCGTGTATTTTCTTTCCAATTTCTTGCCATTGTCGAGGGTTTTTCTTCCTTCTTCTTGCTGTGTTGTTTTGAAAGGGGTTTTGGGTTTTCAGGGTTTATTTTCTTTTGAGACTATTAATTGGTGCTGTTCCTTCCAAACTCCAATTACTTGCATGATGTATGGAATATGAATAACAAAAAGAAAGGAAGTTGTGTATTTAGAAATTCAAAGGAAAGACTCTGTTTTTGTTTCCCGGATTTTTGAAGGTTGTGTTGCAGATTCAAAAGTCCGAAGAACATTGGAAGCTCGAAGTAATGGGGTTTCTCAACATTCCGACCTCAACACTAAGTGCCGGGCATCTCCTAAGTTCCGTCATTGAAAGTGGGTGCCGGGCATCTCCTAAGTTCCGTCATCGAAAGTGGGTGTCGGGTTTTCTCTGTTTCCGCCATTGAAAGCAAGTGTCGGGTTTCGCCAAGATTCGACATATCGGACTGTTGGGTTCTCAAAGTTTTTCGATATCTTCTTCGTGTGTCGAGTTCTTCTCTTCTTCCGACGCATTCGATACCAATCAGGTGTTTCAAAGTGTGCACAAAGACATCTCCGAGTTCCGAGCCCTTCTCGCTCCAATATTCTTCATGTCGGATCTGGTTCATCACGGGAGAAGGCCGAAAAATCTAGCAGGATGAAATATAAATTTAAGAAACCGGAATCCCCATCATATATCGACTGTAATTATGATATCAGGGATACTGAAATGGGCAACATAGATATGGACGATTTTTGGAATAGGGTGAAGAGTTCTTCTCAAACCCCATGGATGGTGGCTTTAGCTAACAGTGGCTTGCCCCTTGCAAAGAAGCTTCCCATGTCGCGCCAATGTCCAGAGCTTGTTTTGGCGTGTGCATCCAGCTACGACTCGGCTTCTCGGTCCGTAAGGAATCAGGCTGGTGAAGTAGTTATCAAACTAGATGGGGCTTATTTTGATGATCTCCTGAAATTACCAAATTTTGAAGAGTATGGGGCCCTAGACATCAAGTTGTCTCGAAGGCACTGGGACGATAACAGGAGAATTGCATTAAGGATTTCAATAAGAAATTCTTGGTCAAGGCAAAACCAGTGATATCTAGATTTCCAAGAACTATCCCTAGATCAGATTTCATACAAGAAATCAACGATATTATCACCCTACTGAGCCGGGTTTTTGGCTTGCCGGAATCAAATTTATTTCATGGATGGATGTACCAATTTATGGTCACCATCAAGAAGAACAAGCAAGGGATTGACTGGGGAACCCTTATCAGTGATGAAATTGATTCCCAGATGATGACGGTCTGTCAACCGGAAAGTTTTATATGTTCTCATATGTGGCCTATGCAGCAGCTGGGATGAGGAGCTATCCCGGGCTGGAGACTAAAGGAAGCAGAACGACAAATCCAGTCTATAAGTATTATCCTCAAATAACGAAGAAGGGGTCCAAGGATCATTTTAGGAGGGTAAATGACGCCTTTTTCTACGAGAACATCTGCCAGCTGAACCCAGGGCTGAGAAAGACAAGGGTCTCAGACGAGGCATGGGCTGAAGTATCTAAATGGGGATGTATCTTCTTGCAGTTCAAGAAGTTTACCTACCTTCGAACGGTCATGTACTCTGGAGAGCCTTTCCATCTGCCTCGCTATCCGGGCGATAGATTGATACTAATAGAATTGGTCAGACAACTATTGGATTTTCACAAATTCCAACAGAGCAAGCATAAGGCAGCTGTATCCTTCCCAATTTCTATTGGGAGATATACTTGCTCGACAGTGGCAAAGGCTAAAAATGTTGAATGTGAACTCCAGGAGAAATTAAAGAAGCATATGAAGTCTCGGGATGGTTTTGACATCCGAGGAGTACTGAGAACTTATGGAGCCCTACATCTGCACAGGCCCAACATTGAGGATATCTGGGTGGATCTGCGTAACGAAGTTGCGGTTCGCAGAAAAGATCATAGCAGATTAACTATTGATGAGATTCAGACGCTAGAGATTTCTGATTTGCCAGATGGTACAAGGGACAATGAAAGTGTGTTGGATATGTCCTATGATGGGCTTAATGAAGATCGATACGTTTTCCCGCCTATTGATTGGTCGGCCAGCGAAAAAGCCTCTATCACCGATAGGTCAGCCCTAATTCTGGCTCATACAAAGAAATGGCTCTCTTCTTGGGGCATGAATTTTAAAGATGACAAGTTTCCAAAATTGGCTGCTTCTGAGGCGGGGCCCTCCAAAAAGAAGAAGGACAAGGAATCTACTGGGGGGTCTATAAAAATCAAGATTCCCAAGAAGAGGAAAGAAAGACAAATCTCTTCAATTGTCTCTCCAGCTCAAACGGTGGATGTGCCAGAATCACCAACACCACCAGAAATAGGAGAAATTAATTTGGAAGAAGGAGGAAGTCAGCCCTTGACTTCACCATTTGCTGATTGCTCAACGGGAGAGACCTTATCTCTTGCAGTCAAGGCTTTGGAAACTGAATCTGTGCCTCCCCCTCAACAACCACTTCAGCCTCCTCATTCCCCATCCACTTCTTCAAGCATGGCCAATATTTTCTCCGGGCTCTCACCCCTCTCTGCTGGAACCCAAGTGATCACCAACACTCCCCCACAACCTGTGCCTCTATTCATTGCACCTACTACCACGTTGACTACTGTTCCCCCTTCAATAGTAGAATCTGCTCCCCTTGAGAGTAGAATACACCAGTTACTACAACATTGGCAATTTCCTCTGATACTCCACAATGGCTACTTGAGCAAACTCCGAAGAAGAGGAAAGTGATTGTACCCCTACCAGCTTTTGATTTCAGCTCACTCAAGGCTTCTACTGCGAGATCAGCCAAGAAACCCAAAACATTTTCAAGGGTTTCGGTAGATGCTTCAGAGATAAGTTCGCAGAGATTGCCACTCCTCTCGGTGACAAAACTAGAGATGATGTAACAATTTGCTGATTATCGATCACCAAGGTGGCTCTAGGGAAAGTAACAATGTGAAGGAGCGTAACAAAATGTATGGGATTCCATAGACGTCTTTGTGCCAAAAGTTAAAAGAAACAAAGGTCAGAGAGATGAGTTTAAGGAAAAAGTGGAGCGGATTGACTGAGGTTTTGATCAAACTCTCAACACCCCTAGAATCCATACCATGTTCTTCTGTATCTGCCGGATTTGATTTCTCATCGGTGCCTACGATTGAGAAGATTACCAGAAAAGGAAGAGTGGTTGATGAATGGATCCAAAAGTTGCTCCAACAAGGGAAGGAAGTAATTCAAGACGTGGTGAAAGTTCATCAGTCCTTGGCAGAGATTCAGAAGGAAGGAGAGAAGATGGATGAGGAATTCACTGAAGAACTTGGACAGCTTGATTTGACTTGTGAAGCTCTCCAAGTGCTAAAGCAAATACCAGCACATCTCTTGGTAGAAGAAGGCGTTCTTCCACATACAGATAAACACTTTCAGCTGATCAAGGCCATCAAGTTCAGAGTAAAGATCCTCAACGAAGCCTGCAGCAAGTTGAGAGAATCAAGAGATAAATTGATCGATGGGAAAAGTGATCTGGAAGAAGAATTGCTAAAGATTTTTCCAAAGGTGTCAGTTGGGAACTCAAGTGCCCTATCAGTAGATGATCTCTTCAAACAAGTTCAAGAGACTGTTCAGCATGAACCTGTAGATGGATTTGACCTTGAAGTCATTGGTGGTCGGGTTTGTGAGGATTGAGCACACTTTAGAGGCCTTAAAAAAGCTCAGCAAAAGATTGAAGAAACTTCCCAGTCGCCGGTGATATCCATGAGACCTATGAAATGTGGAATGATCATTCCTTTGCGCTGATGAAAATGAAATGCAAGGCATTATTCGGAAGTTCTAGGAGTTCTAACAAAAGCATGATCTCAGTTTGGAGGAAGAGAAAGGAGAAGAATCAAAAGATGATGACTCGGATTAAGTTCCAACGTCCCATGACATTTCTATTTTTAGAATGTCATATCTTTTATTTCCATTTTGTCATTATTTTTAATTCATACTTTGACTTGATCTCCTGCGTGAGAATCATGCAAAGCTGAAACTCTAGTTAGCATGCTACTTTTCAGGATCTGTTCTGTTTAAACTCTAGCTTCTTTTGTTATAAATAAGGGATGCTTGTGCATTCTAAAGGGTCGAGAATTTTTGAAGCATTAAGAGGCTATTGGAAAGGAGAAAAACTTTGTGTTTTCTTTCAATCATTTTGAAGAATAGAAGTTGATATTGTTTTGCAGACTTTGTGTTGTGAAATATATCTTATTTAAGATAGTGTTCTTATGTTCATGATCTTAAAGCTATTCTTTGCATAGAATCTCAGTGTTTCTAATTATCTCGGACACTATATCTGTGATCTAAAACTCGTATGATTATTTCGTGCTCTGTGTTTACTCGAAAGAAAATACGTTTCTCCCATTTCTTTTCTACCGTGCTTCTTTCACTGTAACAGTTTCTAACCTATTTCACTTACGAAAGCAATATCCTTGAATCGTGTGAATGTGGATTTCGGGATTTCATCCCAACCCCCAATGGTTAGATTAGTGTGAATATTGTATATATTATTTACTGTGTTTTAGATTAGCAATAAACAGGCAGCCTCACCTGTCTTTGAGGAGGGATTTAATCCCATGTACTGTGGTTGAACCTCATATTTTGGTTTGACAAAATATCCAACCAACAGAGTATGAGGCTCAATGTGAAAGTTTACAATAGGTTTGGACCTGATTGTGTACTTGGCTCCATATCTTGTCCTAAACAACATGTGTGACCAATCAAGATAAGTAGCCTTCAATTCTAGTGTGAAATCCCTTGAAAAACATATGGAAAAAGTGGTGGTAAATCTATCACCGACACATCTTACAAAACAGTGACATTGGGGCATGCATGCAAAGTAAGGCTCAAATATTTAATTACCCCATTGTTGTTACTATTTTCCCATCTAATTACACCACCCCCTTGGATATGACTTCATATTGAAGGCCTAGATGATCAGCTATTTGCTTTAGCATCACGGAAGTACTTGCCCCAGATTCAATCATATAAGTATGTACTAGTTTATTCCCAATGATCAATGAAACATAGAATGGAGGGGGCTTCAAAATTTTACCTTGCTATCCTCCAAGCCTTCCCTTGGGCTACATTGCATTTGTGGTCACCTTTTCTTGCATGTGAGCTTTCTGATTTGAGGTTGACCAATTCTTCATGGAAGCTTGTAGTAGATCCCTTTGGCCTAGGATGGATAGTGACTCCCACATAGATATGTTCATATTTGTCTTCTTCATTTGTTCAATGATGTTAAATGGGGATGAAACATCTCTTTCTTTGCACATTCTTTTCTTGTACATGGGCTACAACAGATGGCATTTGAGCTAGTATAGAAGGTGGCTTGGGTTGTCCTTGCACATTTGGAACTACATTTTTCTTTCCAACACCTTGTGGAGTGATGGAAGGTTGTGGATCACTTGGTGTAGACACTAAAATTAGGTCACACTCCCCTTTTGTCCCTCAACATATAAGCACCCTTTATTACATTTACCTAGCCATGACCCCCTTCACCCCACTAATATTAATTTAATTAAATTAATGCATTATCCTCACTATATTTATTATTTAAATAATATCTACACATGCAGTTCACTTAGACACCTCACCAAGCCAACTCAACCTAAGACCTATTCTTAGTAAGTTCCCATAACTAACTAAGACTTACCCAAACCCTAAAAATCAATGCCTACATTCCCTCTAACCACATTCCCGCATCCTCACAAGAGGCTCCGAGTCTAATCCATGGGATAACGACATGAGATCCAAGGAAATCAGGAGGATCTCCCTAGTTTAGTAAACCTAGGAAATCTTGCTTCGACCGATGTCGGTTACCCCTAACCATCACCGGTTAAGCTGGAATGCCATCGGTTACCCCTTTTAACCCAAAACAACCTTATTCTCAAGGTTGGAAGTTGGAAGAAAAAGAGGTTGACAAGAAAGAATGCATCTCAGAGAGTTAACGCATCTTCAGAGAGCCAATTCCAGTGAAAACTCACATCCAAGGAATGAAATTGAGCATCTTCTCCCTGCATGACCATCCTAGCCACAATCCAATCTATCAAGCAAAGAGGAGTGTACATGCAGCCCATGCGAAGCTTTTCTTTAGTTTGTGATCACTTGCAACCTTGAAACCTATCATTAGCACCTCCATCCCTCACACACGGGACTTTAAGAATGGAATCCAAGTAAGTACAATATAATACTTTCTGGTTATTTCATTTCATCATCATTTATCATCTATTGTTTATCTTTCTCCCTATTGACCTTCTCCTTATTTCCACCTCTATAGACCCATTAAAACCTTGCAAAAGCCTACTCCAATCACCCAATACACCATACTTGACCAACCAAAGTCCTTTGTGCAATCGCAAAGGAGACTAAAATCTCGTTCGTGAGATTTCTAGATCTCACGAAGAATCGGCACCGATTATACCTAACCACCGTTGGTCACCCCACGATCGACACCGGTCTCGTGTTTTACCACACAGCCCACGAAAAGAGACCTACCCACCTAATTCTATCTCACCCTCATTCACCTGTGACCTACCTGAGACCTTTATCAGACCTGCAAAGACCCAGAACCAATCATTTGACCTTTGGATTCTATTCTAGCTTAGCTTTGTTAGATTAAATATATTTTCTTATTGTGTTTTGAGTGAGATACCTAAATCATTTCAAAATAATAGTAGGATTTAATTTGTTTACAGCATTGAATTGTTTAAAACTATGGATGGATGTGACAGCCATCTAGGAAGTATCATACTTCCCAGATCTAGCGTACGCTAGGCAGTTCACTACCCATATTGTCTAATTCCTTATGGTGGTCTTGTTTTCATTACGAGGTAGTTCCTCCTAGCCAAAAGGAATCTCCACGATCAGCTATGGATTCAAAGTTATACGCGCATAGCAACCAATCGGGTAACATTTGAGCAGGTATTCCTCCTATGCCCGTTACCCTATCTATTTTGTTAACACTTCAAAGAAACAATCTAAGAAAAAGGTGAAACACCGGAGCTAATGACTTCCCTTCACCAATATTCCTCTTCATTGACCATGTGTTAGCTGCTACACTCTAAGAAGGTGTTTGATTCATACCCCAAAAATCTTCAACTCCGCCAATTCACAGGTGTAGCCTCATTTGGAGTTGTATTTTCTTTGAGATGTTCCTTGTTGTTGGTTTGTTTCTTGACTCACTTCACTCTCTATACTAGTTGTTGTCACCATCGAGCTTAGTTCAAATCACCATTGAAGCACATAGATTGGTTGTGAGGTTCACTACACGAGAAACACTAGTCATACTCTTGAGCTACATTATTTTGCACTAGCACTAAGGCTTTAGAGGTAGATGCAACATTGGGGTTATAGGGATGAAATATTCTATTGGCGGGAGGCCTTACTTGATTTTGATTTGCAACTAGATTGGGTGGCCTATTAGGCTGATATGGTTGCCTATTAGGATGAGTTTTAGACTAATAAGAAGCCTAAAACTTTGGAATTGCTGATTCTTGAGTGTAACCAGCTCATTGCCTAAATTTTGTAATTGTTTCATAACTTCTTGAAGCTCATTTGAGGCACTAGAGGATGAAGTAGAAGTTTCATTTGAACTCTGATTTCTGAGAGTGGGAATAGGAGCTAAAGTAGGTGCTTGACTAGTGCTTGGGATTTCCAAGTCTGGACATAAGGGCATAGGAGGTCTAGGTGTAAGTTTACCAGCTTGGATCAAACAATTCTCAGCCCTAATGGCAATGTTATAAGTTGTAGGTATAGTTGCACCTCCCATGGATTGGATTAACATAGAAATGTCAGAATTTAAAGCCTTGAGATAGTAAAAGAAATCAACTTCAGCTATTGGCCTTACTGTCACTAGGATTCTATCCCATGTCTTTTGAAACCTAAAATTGAAGTCTGTTAGCTACTCATTGGGAGCTCTCTTGATAGTTGTCATTTGTTCGAATAGAGACAAGTTTTTCCCCTTTTCTCTAAACTGGTCATGGAGAGCTATGCACAACTAGATCCAATTTTGGATAGAGCCTACCCCAAGGCTCCTGAACCATTGCAAGGCTTTCCCTTTGAATGAAGATGCCAACAATTTGACAGTAATTTGAATCTCAAAATCTCATGGATTGCAAAAACATTAGCAATGTCTTTGACATGATCACCAGGAGTGGTCTAATTTTCCCCAGTAAAGTAGGGGATATTCTTCAATGCTGCAATTGGAATTGGGTTTTGTGCATTTAGAGAAAGTGGGATGCTACCAGTGAATTTGACATAAGGATTGGGTTGTGCCATTCGATTGGCTTGAGAACCCTTATTGATTGGGTGAAAGGTCTACTAGGTGGAGGAGTTTCTAGAGTTCTATTTATTGGAGATGGAGACCTTTGAATCCTTCTTCCCCTCTCTCTTCTTCCAGGGATAATTGCGAGATACTCAGACAATCCCTCTTCTCTAGCCCTTAACCTTGTTTGGACTCTTCTCATGAATCTTGGACTTCATTGCTATTGAAACCAATTGATTTTATCCTTTTGGAGTCCTCATATGTGTAAATCAAGGCTCTTTTCAAGAAAGAAAGTTACAAAAATGCACATTAACTTGTTGTAATGAACATGAAGACCTCTAAGGTCCCACCGAGCATGCCAAAAATATTAGTGCAAATCTACAACACCCCCTAAATGACCTTCAGATCTGTAGTTCAGAATTGGGTCATTTAGTGTGATTACACAACATTGAGTTTTCTCTAAGGTGTGGGACCTTGCAAGGTGAGAAAACTCTCCAGATTGAAGCTGGTTCTTACTCCTCTGTTTAGGTGTATGCATGAATTTATAGAGGTTTAATACTAAATCCTACTCTAAATTCCAAGGAGACAGAGATAAAGGATGCAAAAAAGGAAATAAAACTAAGTAAAAATGGTGATACACCAAAGGAGTGATGAACTTCTAGCTTGCAAATAAACAAAAATCATAGAAATGTAACACCAAGCATGCACAGATTTCCAGAATGCAATGAAAGACTAGAAAACAATAATAAACACATGAGAGGATTGGGGGATCATTCACAAAACATGCATTACCATTTCCCAAATCTGATACAATGCATTACACTGGCAGAAAGGAAAAAATGTGTCACAAGTTCCATGGAAGGTTTGAAACTCCTCAAATTCATGTGCCAAGGGGAAGAGGGGAGTCTACAAGAAATAAAACATTCAACCCTTTACAAATGAGCCAAATCTAGTTTTTAACAATGAAAAAAGAGTTCAGGAAGGAGAAACGCAGGAAATTTGAAAATGGATGTCCAATCACCAACCAAATTCATCAAAATGGCATGGGTACCCTTAAAATTTCATTCCCAATATTTTTGACCATGCGTTGGAGAAGAATGGAAGCCATACTGCATTAAAAATGGTGGTTGAATGTCAGTTCTACTCTTTTTCCCATGCCAAAGGTGTTTTTCATTTTCTCCCAAAAAACTCAACCAAAAAACAAAATTTAATATTCCACCATTTAGAGGACTTCAATATCTTTCCAATGACACCAAAATCAAGAAAAAAAAATCTCTAGATCAAAATTTACACCCCTCGAAGATTCATGCAAAAAAATGGCAAAATTAGGGCAAAAAATGGATTCGCGGGCCAGAATTTGAATTTTTTCCCTTTTGGAAAATTTTCAAAAAACCCTCTATGCCTTTGCTGATCTCTAGGACACGTGTTACCTTCTCATTCTCTAAGGGGATTGTGGGCTAAACCTGCCTTTTTCCTTCTATTTCACTTTGGGAAAAAATCCCCAAACACCCCCGCAGCCCCCGCTCTACGCTGCCACATGTCGCTTCCTCATTAGCTATGGGCATGCGCTTCAATATTTCCCCCTTGCGCCTTTTACAAATTTTGGCAAAAAACCAAAAATTCCCCACCCCTCCAACTTCTGCCTCCGACTAGACACGTGTCGGCTCCTCCTTCATCCACGGGCCCACGGGAAAAAGTTTTCCCTTTGCGCCCTCTACCAACTCCTTGGCAATTTTCTCAACTTCGCTCCGCCGTCCCAACCCCCACTGCCACATGGTGCATTCTTATTAGCCACGGGCTTGTCTAGGGAATTTTTCCCACAAAAATGTTGTTGAGCCATAACTTGAAAAGTACAAGGAGTTAGAAGGAAAATTTTACCTTTCTGGAAAGGTGAGAAATTTCTCTATCTGATGGAGCCATTTCCAGATATTTTGAGTCCCTGAGGCATGTCAAAAATTAATTTAAGTTCCAGTAAAGGGAAAATGAAGGTAAGTTAGCCAAAATAAGTAGGGGGCTTATTTTGGATAACAAGTAGGTTTTATACTATATCCTATACAATTTGTATGTGTGCATCAGAATAGAGGAATAAGAACCAACCTTCACTAGGAGAGATTTCTTGATTGCAAAGTCCCAAACTTTTGGAAAATCTCTATGTTATGTAATCACACTAAGAGTTTTAACCCATCGAGTTGAAGAAATTCAAGGGTGTTGTTATTAGGCATCAATAGTTATAGTTCATTGGATGGTTGTTAAATGATCAGATTTGTACATATATACATTTGTTTATGAAGAAGGATCCCAATAGAAAAATATAGAGAGTTGGAAGGTCAACACACACTGTAGAGAAAGGTGAATAGTTTTCTCAAATACTAAAACATTCCCCTATTATTCCATTGTTTTTATAAAAGTAACCCCAAAATAATCATCATCATCTTCTCTAGATTCATCATCTTTTTATGTCACAATGTGTCCTATTTGTTTCCTATGAGAAGGACTTTGTCTAGATTTCTTGAATCTCTGTGAAAAAATTTGTATCGTTTGTAAAAAAGAAAGCGGATTAAGAAGTCATCTTAGATGATCATGTAATATGAAATCCATGTGCTTGAGGGTATTTTATCATGTATTCATCATCTGTATTGTAGCCTTCTACAAGCTTGAAAATTCTTCCTCATCCGAAGGCGTCGAACAAGACTCAGTCCACTATGTCCTCAAATTGTAATTTTTTAAAATTGCGTGAGTAGATATCGGTGCTCTCGTGTGCTTGAATGTAATTTTGCTATCATCTCTGGGCACAATGTTTGGTACTTTAGTCTATTGCATGGGATTATAGGTTGGTTATTCGTGTTTATATTTGATATCTTTACAGAAAAATTGATGAACAAAGGGGGTTTTTCTATTCTTTTTTTACCCCCTATTAAAGGATCTTTAAAATATTTTTGAAATAATTCCACACCTTAGTTGTGTTGTTGTAGTTGCTAGATAGGATCATGGGCTGCCCTACCATACATATATCTTGTCCTACTACTGAGAAAAGAAATGACAGAGGAATTGTGTTATGCGAATATTTTAACTTGGGACCACTCATTTCCTTATTTTCCCCCTCGCCCACAACAATGATGGTTCCTCGTTTTTAACTTGGACACTTTGCTTTCTTCCAATTTTTTAACACAGGCGGGATGCTCTACATAGATCATTGGTAATGCTTGGAGGTGGAGCACCTTGATAGCCAAGTGGATGGGAGGTGGTCAATGTTTCCTCTTTCTAATTTTTCCCCTTTTTCTAATTTCCATAAAAGAATCTTGAATATTTTAAAACTTATCACTTACACTATACTTTGCATACAAAAATAATAATAAATCTATAATTCTAAAATATTTTCTCACAAGGTGAGTGAACTGCTAGGATGGAGAGAAATAAAATTACTTTTTTCAAATCGTCTTGTTATTTTGTTGTGCGTAGAATCTGAAGAATAATGATTACATTTTCTTGGTGCTCAAAATAGTCTTGCCCCAATTTGCCTTTGAAAACCTATTGATTTATGACCTCTATCACTTTATTTTTCCCTTGTTGTACTGGTTAAATCTTTGTCACCATTTTCAATTTGTTTATGGGTCGTAGATCACTCATGGGTCCATGACTTGCTCCTTGTTTCTCTATTCCTCGGAAAAGTTCTATAATTTAGATCTCCCATATTTTTGGTCTCCATAATTGGGATTTGTCTTCCTTGTCATTCCTACCCTAAGTACTTGAATAAAAATGAATGGATGTATCTCGAGAAACATATTTGAGACCTATAACATTTCTAAATTCTCTACCCTTGAAGAAATTTTCATTTTCAAGTTCTAATGATCATTTTTGTGTATTTTAAGGTTTGATGGTGTTTCTCTGGTCCAATTTGCATCCTTACATCGCAGGGGACATGGATTATTTTGGTTGGTAGGGGATGGTGGGTGAATACTTTAACTTATTTTTTACTTTTTTGGTGAAAATTTAAATTTGGTCCCATGACTCGCTTAATTCTGATTGGTCCATTTAGTGCTTACGTGGCTTCTTCGATTGTGTGGGACACACGGCGGGTTATTTTTGAAATTTTTCTTTTTGGCTACTTTGGAAAAAAATTGAACCCACCCCACGGCCCCTGCAAGATCGATTGAGAAAAATTAAGAGATAGGGAAAAAGTCACACTTTGACCCCACAGAAGGACACATGGCAAAGTTGATGGTGGAAAAGCCTTAAGGTTTTTGAAGGAGTGCCGCAATGACACGTGGTGAGCTAGCACTCGTTCAATGTCTCAACTTTTGGGGATCATTTCAATATGGGCCATTGTGACACGTGGGAGTTTGAAAATTCAAAGAGTGGGGAAGCATACCATCGAAGGAAAATTGGATTTTTTCCTCTTGACATCAAAAGGATTAAAATCCCAAAATGGCCTACAAGCCCGATAATGGAAAATTCAAAGCTTGCTCCAATCAATGGTGGAGGTGTGAACTCTTGGGGGAAATTTGAAAAAAATTACTTTGGAGAGAAAAAAGTTAAAAGTGAAAAAGGGAAGCACGGTTCTGCTGAAACCCATATTGGGACAAGTGTCAAGCCCATTTCCCAAGGGATGGAACTGAGGAAAACTTGGAAAATTTTCCCTTTCCAAAAAGGAAGTAAAATGGTAGAATTTGGTCGCGGTTCTGCTAGGGCCCACCTTAGGACATGTGTCAAGCTCATTTCCCAATGGCAAAGGTGAGAGAAAAATATGAAATTTTTCCATTTCTCCAAAAGTTGTAAAAAGTTAGAGAGAGCCTCGGGTCTATTTTTAAGTTTGAATCTTCCACGTGGACGGCCCAAATTGAAAGTAAAGATCAATGAAGGCGAGAGTCGAATTTGATTTTTCGCCCCATTTTTCTAAAACACACCTAGAAGTGTGAGTCTTCATGATTTATTAGTTTTTTCTACATGTCAGATAGATGAGGAAGTTAATGTTTATATCTGAGTTTGTTGGGGAGATCTAGAAGACATCTCTCGCCATTAAAATGGTCTAACTATCGAGCCCAATAAGATTTTCTATTTTTCTTCTCCCAAGCAGGCAAGGAGCCAGATTTGATAGATTTGGGGCGAAAGTGGTTGAAAATTGAAGAAAGAGTGATCTATCAGAGGAAGGAGTTGAATGTGGGAGATATTTGAAGAAATCTTCCCCCTCGAGCACCTAATGAATTTTTGCATATTTGATCCCAGAAATCAAGATTGTGATCATGGCGAGCATGGGTGCACTAAATTTTTGGATTTTTGGGGAAAGGGGCTCTGTTGTAAATGTTATAAATGGCATGAATTTTTTTCATGTAAAGGGTTGTTGGAGGTTGGAGTGTTAGAGGTCAAAGAAATTTCCTAAGAGGAAAATTTGACAAAGCCTAGCTTTTGAGAATCCGTCTGAGAAACTTGATTATCTCTTTTTGTATTAATTTATATTGTTTCAAGGTGGTTGCAATTGTACAACCATTGAAAAGCTCTGAGACTATTCTAAAAACTTTCCCCTACTAATAGACTTAATCAAATTCAATTTTTTCTGTGTTGTCTTGAGAAAGATGTGTTTGTTTATTTCTGAATGTATGCAAGTGGTTTTTCTTGTTTCTATCGCAATATTTTATTAAAATCTGATTCAATCACATAGAAGTCAATCCTTGTGATAGTCTAGTTGTATCTGCAATTTCATTTCTTAGAAGATATTTCATTTGGCGTTGGAATAAACAATTAAAATCACTCTTCTTTCATCTATTGATAGAGGTAGTCTGTAAGCCTTTGGGTGTACCTTAGGCGTGATTTGACTCAAATATTGGTGCTTTGTTTGGTTTTCTGACTCGAGCCTTCATGATAGAATCCCAAATATTGTGTGAAAGAGTGATAATCTGGGCCTCCATTGAAGCACATATTCTAGTTAAAGAAAACATTTTAGCTATTATGTGGCATTTATTTGTTTAACTTTCCATTTTGTAAGGTTCCTCAAAGATATAGTGAATCAAGTTCACCCTGGCCCACCTCCCATCAAACTTCATTCAAAAACAACCAATCCTACTTGTACTACCACTTTTTGTCCTATGTGTGAACAAATCCATAATCTTTGTTACCAAAACATGCAGCAACAATTAGGGTCTTAAATGTCTTTAGTAACCTTCACCTTATTGTGAAAATATCTCCATGATCTGGAAGTGACAACTTGTGAGAGTCGAGATATGGTGTGTTGATCATATTTTCCTAGGGTCTTTTCTATAAAATTTATGCAAAAGAAGGATTTATCATTGTTCTTCAATAAACACAGGTTACAAAATAGGTTATCTACCTTGGTTAAAAGGCACAACCTAAAATAGTGAGGATAGATCAAATCCTCTTAAAGGTGCTATCCATTTCTCCACATTTGAGTGAAAAAGGGCCAGTTAGATCTCATCCCCAGCTACAAAATGAATCATCATTATCTAATCTATCTCTAAGTTTCTTGTTAAACCAGTGATGCTTCTCATATTTTCTTCAAGGTATCCTTAACAACTTCATTAGGAAGGATATCTCCATCTCCTCCATAAATAACAGGTTATGAAAAGGTTCTCTTACCTTGGTTGAAATGCATAACCATAAAGTAGTGAGGATAGGTCAAATCCTCTTAAGGTGTTACCCACTCTTGTTCAAATCTTGGGTGCCTAAAAGTCAATTAGATATCATCCCCGGCTACAAAACGACTCATCATGATCTAATTTATCTCTAATTTTCCTGTCAAACCAGTGATGTTTCTCACACTTTTAAGGGAGAATCAATTTGTATACCAACACCTAAGTGGCATCGCTGCAGGGGACTTATTTGAGTTGTTGAGACTATTTTTGATTCACTTCCAGTTCATATCTATTTAGCCCGTCAAAAACACCTAAGTGGCTCCACTTAGGGGACTTATTTGAGTTCTTTGAGACTATTTGCTGATTCACTTCCATTTCATATCTATTTATCCCATCAAAAACTCCTAAGTGGCACCATTTTGGAGACTTCGGTTTAAAAACAAGACCCCAGCAAAACACTTCTTGTATGCTCCAAGTGTTGTGTGCTGTTCTTTCATTTTCACACCTAGTGCACTAGCTTTCATTTGATAAATCTGGGTAAAGAAAGGTTAGAACTTTTCATTTCTAGTTTCTAGCATTGACAGACATTTGATAGATCATATTTAGTGCATTTACACAACTAAGGTGGAAATCCTTAGTGGAAACTCCCTGTTGATCGATTTTTAAATGAGTACCAATGTCTTAAAACTTTGTCAAAGTCAGATTTGTTACTAATATTTGTAAAGCTAGAAGGAAGAAGATATTTCTTTGCTAGGGATCCTGCTAGGACATTATTTCCAGAGCTAGGAAAAGAAAAATAAAAGGAAGAAAATCTTGGAGAGTTGTGGGAGATCAAGTAGACAAGAAGAGGGATCTCCATTGATGAAAGTGATCGGCCCATCATTGAAGACTTCCATTCAAGTGACTCTGAATCAAGTAGCCTCTTTGTGGAATTGAACTCTCAGATGGAGAGTGGCCCTCATTTGATTATGAAAGGTTTTCTTCACATTTTCACCTGTCTTTTATAAGGTTGATAGGGATTTCCAAGAGGGAAGGCCTTTAGGGGATCCCCATTTTTAAAAGTATACTCCTATGTTCCAAGGACCCTCAGCCCCTTATCAATTTTTCACCACTCTAGGGTCACCTTCTCAAATCAACATGGCCCATCCCCCACCTAGACCCCCTTTTGTTGTAAACACCTTTAGAACTATACATTTTTGGGAATGGTTGGATATCCAAATCCGGTGCCTCAAGATATAAGGAACATAATGCCAAGCGTTATAGGAAACAATGCTATGCGGTGATCAACATCTAAATCTTTTTATCAATATGATGGAAGAATTTGATATTGAACATGAGGATGTATCTATCAATTGTTTATCCATACCTTGGAAGAGGATGCTAGGGACTGGTATAAATAATTTCTAGATAATTCTATTGATTCTTGGATGAGAGATGAGCAATGCATTTAGATTGTAGTATGGTGATATAATTGACCCTAGGTTTCTCTTGAAAGAATTTGAAAACATTAAAAATAATCCTAATGAATCAAGTACATGATTTCAACACAAGATTTAATAATACCTTGAGGAGACTTCTTGTTAGGATAAGGCCATGTGATGAGTCATGTTTGATCAAATATACTGATGCATTTGATAAAAAGGTTACATATTATTTAAGAGACAAAAACCCCACAAATTTGAGGTAGGCCTTCACTATGGATTTGCAAATAGAGAACAATATCAAGGAAATTGGAAATCCTCCAAAGAGGGAAGGTGTGAAGTTGGTTAACCCAGAAAAACCCCAAACAAGAAAGGCTGCTGATTTGGAAGAAGTTGTGAAGACTTTGGCAGGGGATGTCAAAGAAATTTCCTACAAACTAGCTCGGGATGAGAAAGGAATTGGGTAGAGCTCACAAAGTCAACACAAGAAATAGGGCCAAGAGAGGTTTACAAATCACAAAATAGATGATGATAGAGGCAAGGGACTGTTGGATTTGGAAATAGAAAATCCAAAGCTAGGGAAAATAGAATAGTGCACGATCCTTTTGCCAGAGTTGTTGTTGTGGAGGAGACAAATGTAATTGATTGGTGTGACAAATTTTTCATGCCTCATACTCCTTGTGAAGAAGATCAAAACCAAGAGGAAGATGTTGATGACAATGATTATGATATGTATGATGGGTTGCTCCACAAGCTTACAATAAGGGGCAACTTAAATTGAGGTGATAAGTGCCCGGATTTGTTACCAATTTTTGGGACTACATTCATAGGGTACATATTCTTTCTCTCTCTCATACTTTAGAAGTAGATGTTGTACAAGCTTTTGAATTTCCCACTAATGACTTTGAATATTTAAGGGCTTTAATGATAAATAAGTATGATGGAGGAATCCCATCTGAAGAAGATAGACAGTCGCTGATGAATGTTGTTGTGGCTCAAGAGAAGGAATATAATACAAGAAGTAAGGTTGTCAAAGGGCAAGGCCTCAAGCCAAGCCAAAATCTCCCTTACTTTCAAACATTCCTAAAGAGGATCCTAAAAAGGATGCACCTGCTAAAATCCCTACAGTTCAAAACAAAAATCATACCCCTCCTCATGCCCAAGTTGTCAAAAATCCTGTACCACCTAATGAGTGTGTTGGATTTCCTTCCAATATTGCCTTGCCAAGGAATTCCCCATATGATATTTCCCAAGTCTTGAGTCAAATCAAAGTATTTGTTCCAATTTTTGAGTTGCTTAGGATTCTTGAGCACAAAAAGAGAGCATTTGAATACTTGGGGTTGAAAGAAGAGAAGAATGCCCTAGGTAGAAACATAAACATTGTGGAGATCCCACTAGTCATTGAAAAACCAGAAGCACCATCAACATAGAAGAGATAGATGAACCACCTGAGGTTTATTTGGGGACATCCTTTGTAGAATCTCATATGAATTTGGATCCATTATTTACCACTTTGATCATTAAGATCAACAGACTACTACACAACTGCATGTTTGAATTAGGGGCATCATGCAATGTCATGCCTTTAGAAGTCATGAATGAGATAAATATCAAAGTGATAGCAGCATATGGGAAGTGCACTACCATGGACTCCATAGAAGTGCCAGTAGTGGGATGTGTGAAGGTCCGGTGGTATAGCTTGTTGCTTACCTAAGTAAACACTTAAAACTTGATGTTGTCATTTTTGACCGCCCTACCAAGTTGGGGATGTTGTTGTCAAGAAAGTGGGAAGCAAGTGTTGGTGGTAGTGTGCAAATGGACATGTCTTATTCCACTATCCCCATTTAAGGCAACTTGGTGAAATCATATGGAGAGAAGAAGATGATGTACTTGATTGAAGACACAAGCAATGCATTTTATGAAGTTTTGTAAGCAAGATGTTGATCTTAACAACTTTGTGAGTTTTGTGGATTTTAGGGAGTATGAAAGTGTTGAAAATAGAGCTCCTAAGTATGTTTTTTTTTTGGGAATTTGGTCTATGATTCAGCCTTGAAAAATGTTAAATAATTTGACTTAAACACAATGGAGGAGCTTCAGAGAAAATGGATGGTTTACAAATTTGAGAGAAGAAAAAGAGGTATATTTCCAGTTGATGAAAACATATTAGAACCTCTTGGCATGGTCATATCCAGGATGGTAGATGCTTGAAATTTTTCCTTGATTTTTTTCTCTAAATCAGGGTAAACATCTTTTTGTACAGTGTATAACTGCTTGTTTGTTTCCTATTTTTGTGTTTTGACTATTCTGGTCCCCGATGGGCTGTTTTTGCTAATTTCTCTATTTATTTTTGAGAGATGCCTCTGTTTCTCTACTCTACAAGATAAATCCATTTTCCAATGGTTATTCTTGGTACTTGGTCTACCTTTATTCTTGTGGCACTCATAGGGAGTGCCCATCCTCAGTTAGAACCGATGTTGGTGCTCAAAATAGTCTCGCCCCAATTTTCCTTTGAAAACCTATAAATCTATGGCCTCTATCACTTTATTTTTCCCATGTTATACCTGGTTAAATATTTATCACAATTTCCAATCTATTCCTAGTTCGTAGATCACTCATGGGTCCATGACTTGCTCCTTGTTTCTCTGTTCCTCTGGAAAAGGTCTGTAATTTGGATCTCTCATTCTCTGTTCATCCAAAAACTTAGGTTCTCCCATATTTTTTGGTCTCCACAGTCAGGATTTGTCTTCCATGTCATTCCTACCCTAACTACTTGAAGAAAAATGAATGGATGTATCTCTTAGATTCATATTTGAGCTCTATAATATTTCTAAATTTTGTCTTCCTTGAAGAAATTTTCATTTTGGGTTCGAATGATTGTATTTATGCATTTTACGGTTTGATGGGTGTTTCTCACAGTAAAATTTGCATCCTTACATCAATAGGGGAGGTTTCTTCTTTTGATTGGTCAGGGGATGGCAAGTGAATACTTTAAGTTATCGCTTTTTGCTTTTTTGGTGAAAAGGCAAAATTGGTCCCGTGACTCCACTCAATTTTGATTGGTCCTTTTGGTGCTTACGTGGCTTCTTCGATTAGGTGGGGCACCGGGTCTATTTTTGAACTTGTTATTTTTGGCTACTTTCAAAAAGTTTCAACCCACCCCATGGCCCCGCCAAGCTCTGATTGGAGCAAATTTAAGAGATAGGGAAAAAGTCACACTTTGAGCCCGCAAAAGGACACGTGGAATAGTTGATGGCGAGAAAATCCTTAAGATTTTTGAAGGAGCACCACAATGACACGTGAGCTTTTCGTTGAAGGTCCCAACTTTTGAGGATAATTTCAAGATGTGCCATTGTGACACGTGGTAGTTTGAAAAGTCAAAGAGGCAGGGAAGCGGACCATCAAAGGAAAATTGGATTTTTACCTCTTGACATCAAAAGGATTAAAATCCCAAAACCGCCCGTAAACTTGATAAGGAAAATTCAAATCTTGCTCCAGTCAACGATGGAGGTGTAGACTATCGGGAAAAATTTGGAAAAATTTCCTTTGGAGAGAAAAAAGTTAAAAGTGAAAAAGGGAAGCACATTTCTGCTAAGACCCACATTGGGACACGTGTTAGGACCATTTCCTAGAGGATGGAGCTATGGGGAAAACTTGAAAAAATTCCCTTTTCAAAAAGGAAGTAAAATGGTATAATTTGGCCCTAGTTATATTTGGGCCCACCTTAGGACACATGTCAGGCTCATTTCCCGAGGGAAGAGATGCGAGCAAAATGTGAATTTTTTCATTTCTCCAAAAGTTGTAAAAATTCAGAGGGAGCCCCTGGGTCTATTTTTAAGTTTGAATCTTCCACGTAGATGACCCAAATTCAAATTAGAGATCAATGGTTTGAGAGAATCTATTTTTCTAAAACACACTGGAAGTGCGAGTCTTCATGATTTCCTTGTTTTTTCTACATGTCATGAAGAGAAGGGAGTTAATGTTTATATCTGAGTTTGGTGGGGATATCTGAAGATGTCTCTCGCCATTAAAATGGTATGACTATCGAGTGTGATCAGATTTTCCATTTTTTTCTTCTAAGCACACAAGGAGCCATATTTGAAAGATTTAGGGTGGAAGTGGTTGGAAAATTGAAGAAAGAGTGATCTATCAGAGGAAGGAGTTGAATGTGGGAGATATTCAAAGAGATCTACCCCCTCGAGCACCTGGAAATGTTTTGCAGATCTGATCCCAGAAATCATGATTGCGATCATGGTGAGCATGGGTGCACTCAATGTCTAGATTTTTTGGGGGAAAGGGGCTTTGTTGTAATTGTTATAAATGGAATGCATTTTTTTTGTGTAAAGGGTTGTTTGAGGTTGGAGTGTTAGAGGTCGAAGAAAATTCCCAAGAGGAAAATTTAACAAATCCTATCTTTTGAGAATCCATCTGGGAAAATTGATTATCTCTTTTTTTATTAATTTTTATTATGTCAAGGTGGTTTCAAGTGTACAACCAATGACAAGCTCGAGACTATTCTAAAAACTTTCCCCTACTAATAGACGTAATCAAATTCAAGTTTTTCTATGTTTTCTTGAGAAAAATGTGTTTTTTTATTTCTGAATGTATGTAAGTGGTTTTTCTTATTTTTATCGCAATATTATATTAAAATCTAATTCAATCACATAGATGTCAATCCTTGTGACAGTCTAGTGGCATCTATAATTTAATTTCTGAGAAGATCTTTCATCTGGGGTTGGAATAAACAATTTAAAATCACTCTTATTTCATCTGTTGATAGAGGTAGTCTGTAAGCCTTTGGGTGTACCTTAGGCATGATTTGACTCAAATCTTAATGCTTTGTTGGGTTTTCTAACTCAATCCTTCATGATATAATCCCAAATATTGTGTGAAAGAGTGCTAATCTGGGCATCCATTAAAGCACGTATTCTAGTTAAAGAAAACATTTTAGCTAATGTGGCATTCTATTGGTTTAACTCTCCATTTTGTAAGGTTCCTCAAGGATTTGGTGAATCAATTTCACCTTGCCCCACCTTCCACAAAATTCATTCAAAAACAACCAATCTTACCTGTACTACCCCTATTTGTCTTGTGTTCACACAAATGCATAATCTTTGTTACTAAAACATGCAGAAGTAATCAAGGTCTTAAATGTCTTTAGTAACCTTCACCTTGTTGTGAAAATATCTCCATGATTTGGAAGTGACAACTCGTGAGAGTCAAGATATGGTGTGTTGATCATATTTTCCTAGGTTCTTTTCTATAAAATTTATGCAAAAGAAGGATTTATCATTGTTCTTCAATAAACATAGGTTACAAAATAGGTTCTCTTACCTTGGTTAAAAGGCACAACCTAAAATAGTGAGGATAGATCAAATCCTCTTGAGGGTGTTATCCATTTCTCCACATTTGAGTGACAAAGGGCCAGTTAGATCTCATCCTCGGCTATAAAACAACTCATCATGATCTAATCTGTCTCTAAGTTTCCTGTCAAACCAGTGATGCTTCTCATACTTTTGAGCGAGAATCAATTTGGATACCAACACATTTAAAAGTAGAAGCTACATTTTATTAAGTATACAACTGAAGAATAAGGAAACCTACATCTTAACAAACATGTATCAATCATTTTAAAATCTAAGTGTGAAGATGCAACAGTTTACTAACTGGAATTAAAAGCATGACTGAAATTAACTGAAGTTATTAATTGAAGATGTTGTAGTTGATCGTGCATCCTTCATTCCCCACCTACATGAGTAATAAGGATGAATTCTAACTGATTCCTCAAAGTAAAAAAATGGTTGTATGTAGAGTTTTGGTAAAAATATTAGAAAATTCCTCAGTTGTAGGGAAAAACTATAATTCCACTATCCCATCTTGAACTAAGTCTCGAATGAAGTGATGTTGGATCTCAATGTGCTTTGATCTAGCATGAAACACTGGATTTTTGGTCATTTCAATGGTACTAGTGTTATCACTATAAATAGTGATTGGATGCTCCTAAACCAATTGAAAATCTTCCAAAATATGTCAAATCTATATGGATTGAAAAATAGAACTTACTGTTGTAATATACTTTGATTCAGTAGAAGAGAGAGCCATGGTTTCTTTATTTTTACTTGCTCCATGATAAAAATTCATAACCAAGTGATAAAATATAACATTAGGTGGATTTTCTATCATCCATTGAACCATCCCAATCAGAATCGGTGTAACCACATAGCTCAAACTTATGTGGGATAATAATGAATGCAAATTTTTTTTACCACTCACATACCTTAAAATTATTTTTGCTACACACCAATGAGACTCAAGTGTATCTTGTATGAACCGAGAGATGAGGCT
Organism: Taxus wallichiana var. yunnanensis; assembly: GCA_018340775.1. NCBI lineage: Eukaryota > Viridiplantae > Streptophyta > Pinopsida > Cupressales > Taxaceae > Taxus > Taxus wallichiana. Next base: position 742,710,514 of record CM031238.1, on the reverse strand, counting down.
CAAACATATATAATATTAGGTCTATGGTAGTGAGGTACATAAGGTTCCCAACCAAATTTTTATATAAAGTAGCATCTACTTTGGAACTTGCATCTTCTTTGGTTAATTTTTCACCAAGCAAATAGGAGTGGAAAATACGGTGCATGACATCATTTTAAAATGCTTCAATAGATCAGCCACATAATTTTTTAATAAATGGATATTCCTTGATTATTTTGCACATCCAATCCAAGAAAATAATACATGAGTCCCAGATCATATATCTCAAATTCTTGTTTCATTTCTTCTTGAAATTTCTCTATGAGAGATGCACTATTACTGTATAAATGAGCATCAACATAAAGACAAATAATTAGAATATCATTACCAAGATATCTTTGGATAAAGAGGATTGGCTTTGAGGAACTTCAAATTAATCCTTTCTTCAATAAATAACTATCAACCCTTGCATACCAAGCACAAGGTGCTTACTTCAACACATAGAAATCCTTTTTAGCTTGTTAAAAAATGTTCCTTTCCTGGAAAATCATAGCCAGGAGGTTATTCCACATAGACTTCCTCATCAATAAAAACATTTAGGATGTCTAATTTTACATCCATCTGATAGATTAGCCACTTTTGTTGTGTAATAATAGCCAACATAATATTAATTGTATCAAATCTCAAAACTGGAGGGAAAGTCTCTAATTAATCTACTCCAAGCATTTGTGAAAATCCCTTGGAATTTTTTTTTCCTTGTGTCTATTCATAGAACCATTATCATGATATTTCACTTTATATATATATTTCACACCAATAACTTCTTTATCTTTAGGTAGTTGCACTAATTCCCATGTATTGTTTTTAACAATTGCACACATCTCTTCATTCATAGCATCAATCCATACTTTTATTTTCATGGCTTCTTCATACAAAAAGGTTCGACTTGAATGGTACTAAACAAAGAAAAATTGGAAACTAGATTCACATTAGATCTCCTTTGATAAATTTCATTTAAACTTTGTACCTTTCATGAAGAACTTGGACTTGATTATAGACTAGAACTATCACCTGAAGAGGAACTTGGTGAACTTAGTGAACTAGGGCTTGAAAATCCACTTGAGCTTGTTGGGAGAGGATGATCTTGATCATCTTCAATACCCATAATTAGTGGTGTAGTTTGTTGAACAAATTTTTCCATTTCCATACTCCCCCTTCATCAAAAACCACATCTCGATTAATAATCCATTTCTTTGTATCAAGATTATATAATTGATATCATTTTCTAAAATCTGAATAGCCCGTAAAGATATAAAGTTGGGATTTTGCATACAAATTATTTTTCTTCTTTTATGGAACATGAACATATGCAAGGAAACCAAATACATGAAAGTTAGATACTCGAGGGCTTGTGTCATGTTGTCATGCGGGGTCATGCACCCATTGAATCTCTACGAGTCATTTTGTGCAACATTGGAACATCCCCAAGGTGTGGGACCTTTTCGCCTTAGGATGAACCTCCGGATAAGGCCACATTCCTTTGAAACTTGGATCAATTTATTTAAGATCAATATGCAAGGCTAAAACATTTGAAAATAATTCTAAGTGTCTGAACTGATGAGCTTAAAGTCGAGATAAAAAAATCATAAGTTGATGCATCAAGTATATTAAACAAATAGACCCACTTAAATGCACAATCAACTTCAAAAAATATATATGATATGCACATGTCTTTAAATATTCCTTTATCCATGACTATAAATAATAATGCAAATTTGTAACAGAAAGGAAATTTCTTTTCCACAACTGATATCAAAGTAACTATATCACTTTTCACATGAATTAAAACAAGATAATTAGGATAAAGGAAGATTAACCAATCATATCAAGGATATAAACATTCACAAGCTATAAATTGATCAATGATTAACACAATAAACCAAAATTTTCATAGAAAAATATTGTTTTGAATATAACTAAAAGGCTCAAAGTATATGAAGCACTCTTCCAAGCTTGAAGAGTAACTTCTCCAAATGATCTATCTATATCTAAACTTAATGCATTTTTAACTATTTATAAGTTCCAAAGGTTGAGCCATTACAATTTGAACCTTAACTAACAAATTACTAAAAATAGAGTATAATAAGTTCAAAGGAACAGGCTCCCATAAAAATAGTAAAGTTATTGTAAATGTTTGACTAAGTCAACCCTAAAATTTGACTGATTCGAGCTTAGAACCATCCCAATCATGGCCACCTGGCTTAGCTTGGACCTACATCATCTTTCTCTTGTTTGGTTTTCCCCTGATCTTCTTCTTCCCACATAGCCATCTAGTGTTTGTAGTCAATGAAACGTTTGATGATTCCTTGTACCTCCCCTTCCTCTGGTCCGTAAGCATAATGATTCACCACATATGTTGTATCAATATCCCATGAAATTTTTCTAGAAACCTTTTAAACGTATTCACTACTTTCTTCAAATGACTTATAAAATTCAAGCACGAGACCAACATGTCAATTGAATTACTATTGAAAGTTTTAGTTATTTCATCATATTTAATTACCAAATATGTAAAATTTGATTTAATTTTTTCTTCTAGAAGAGCATCAATATTCTCATTGAAAAACTTACATTTGATATTATCAAACTCTTCTGAAATATCATTTAGACCTTCCATTATTTCCAGGTGTTTATCGCCCAATTTATTAATCAAATCATACAACACATGGGATCTAAATTCCATATACTTTTTAAATTCAAACAATTTAGAAACATCATCAATTAATCCTTCTTGAAGGAGTAAATCTAGGTCCACATCTCTAATCTCACTCCATGTAGTTAAATTTGGATTCAAATTATTGTTATCCTCGGGAGAATTTTATCTATCCCGTGAATAGAAGTCCTCTCAGTTTGTAAATCATTATACAATTCAACAAATGTTTTAACCAAAGGATTAGCTTCTTGAAGCATTCACGTTCTATTCATCCATCCATTGATCTTCCATTTTGACCTATCATCTCAATTTCAAGATATGAAATATCATCCAAACCAAAATAAACTCTTAGAGTAGTTGTAGTTGAAGGATCAATAGTTGGAGTGGGTTGTGTTACTTTCCTTAATAGAGAAGTGAGTTGTTTAACCTTTGACTTCAATTCATATTTGGAATCTTTATCTTTATCATACTTCTCCAACAAATTTCCAAGGGCCACGTGAACATCTATTTTGGTGCCTTCATGTGTTACCTTCCCTAGTGAAAACCTAGAGATTTGATAATTTGATGTTGTAATAGTTTCTTTATTTTTCCCTCATCGGGGGTAGCTATTTCCATGACCCTTTCTCTTGATTGGTTTATCGATAAACTAGAGATGATCTTTGGTTATTTGGAATGTCTCTTTGGAGTAGGTTCTAGCACACTTAGATCTATCACATCTATAAGAGGCACCTTCTTCTTTTCTTTGGGATTTGGTGATATAGCCACTCAAATATAGTAAATGTAGATGAAAGTGGTATGGTTGGTATGGCACTTGGAGCACTAGATAAAAATAGAACTGGTAATATCACTTGGAAATGAAATGGAGGTGGTAAGGATAGAAGGGGTGGAAGTGAGAATAGCCTCGAGAGTGGATGCAATGAGACGGAAGTTGAAATGGATGGAATTGAAAGCTTGATACAATGGAGTGGAAACCGAAGACAAAATCATTTCCCCTACTGAGAGGACAGGAAGGGATGAAAACACTTGGGCCATGGATGGAGATGGAAAGTAGAGATGAGTGAAGGTGTAGTGAATAATGATTGGGAAAGTGGATTTGAAGACAGTGACAATGGTAATGAAGAAAGGGTTGGCAAATATTGTGACACAATTGGAGAATCACTAACTTCGAAAACTTTTTCTACTTTTATTGTAGAGGACACAACCTTGGAAATGGGAAATTTTTGAAGAGAGGAACTCCCAACAACAAATGAGATCTTCGTTGGAATTATATTGGCTTTTTTAGTAGACCTTTTAGCTTTCATGGGTGCAAGGATACTCATTGTTGGTGTGGTTTCTATTCTTATAGATTGATCTATCCCTTTGGGTGAAATTCCCAAGGTATCCAACCAATCATATGTCTTTTGAATAATGGGCCCTTTCATTTCATTAGTATTGCAATGTTCTTCCTGATACCAATCAATCCATGAAAAGGGTTGATCAACAACATTATTTTTCCTATACACTATGGATCCAATACTTCATCATCATCCTCCATTCCTTTCGGAATATCTACAATACTGAATTGTTTAACCTCATTCAAAGTAAAAAATTCATATTCTTTTTTTCTGATGATAACCTCATCCTGATAATGAATCTAAATATCCTCTAGCTGAGGCACGTGAGAAGCGGCCAACTTTTGTTTCACTTGAACTTTGATAATCAAATTTGGTTCTAGGATGGAAAGTTTGCAAAGTAACTTCAGAACATTTCTCCATCCACATTCTTCACTTTATAAATATTGGCACAGGTATACCTTCCTATTGAAATAGGAAACTAAACTCCCGACTTATGTCATTTGTTTTGAATTTTGTGATAATCCAACAATTGCCGAGCTAATTCTAATAAAACCCATTATTCGGTAGCACATCTTGGTAAATTTCTTGGGGGAACCCAAGAAGCCGGGAATCCAAATGTATGTAAATGTTGGGAATTGAAGATAGATGTCTCCCTATCCCCGTAACTCTTTAAAATATTCATCAGAAATCCTTCAATTATACAAATCTATGTCAAAACGATAAAGGATGACAAAAAAAAGGAATCATTAACTCTACAAAAATGTTTTTTGCCTTCTTCTATTGTAATTTTAGTATAAAAGTGATAAATTTGTGACACACTTCTGACACCTTTTGTGTTTAAATAATTTGATTCCCCCATGGTAGTGACAACATAAACAAGGAAGGAAGTCATGAAGAAGTTTTTAGACGTCAAAACATTGCTAAACGGAAAACAAATTTAGTTGTTGATATGTTCCCCCCATCGTATGAATTCTTTATTCTTCTTTATAGTAGCAATATAGAGGAACATCCATTCTTGAAACTCCTTCATGGGAGAGAGACCTGAAATTCTACTCAACAATACAATAATACCACTTACTTCCTGGATGAAGTCTGAGTGGAACAATGTTTTAGGAAGCTTGATGACACTCTTGGCCAAGTAAATCTTCATTATGACCTTTGTACATAGTTCAGTTTCTTTATCCCAATGTTCCACAATGGCTTCTGGTGAAATTTTTACATATCCTTCAAAATATGGAAGTTTAAATAAATCCTCAAAGAAATTGGTGTCCAACTTGATTACGACCTTACCATCATCATCTTTTACCGATTCAGAATCCTTATCAAAATGGGTTGTTCGCAGCTAAGACAAACTCAAGATAGTGTATGGATGAAGGAAAACCTATAGTGAGAGTGAGCCCACTATCGAATATGGCATGCATCCAAGGATTCTTATTAGGGATTTTAATCTTTCCCAGAAGTCTAGAAAATCTATTTGTCCAAGGTCAATATCTCCAATATTCCCAAATATGAAGATAGGCATGAGTGAGGAGAAAATCCTAAGAATGTGTACTTCATCTTTCCCTTTCCCCTTAATGAAGAAGTTGACATTAATTCAAAATTTACAATTCGAATAGTCTTTGCAAATTTTGTAAGAAAACTTAAAGGTTCTAAAATCCCCAAGTTCGAAAGTCTAAAAATGATAACTCTGAAAAGGCTTCAACTCCAAAGTACAAAATTTTGAAAGCTTGAAATCCTTAAAGTCTGAAACCCCAAAAAGTGAATCTTTGCACCCCAAAACTACCATGAAATCTTTGAAAACCAAAATTCCCTCGAAAAATTCAAAACTGACTGTAACTGAAAACTTTGAAACTTTTTCCTCCTAAAACCTAAAACTATGAACTCCAAAATTATGAAATACATAGAACAAAAATTAAAGAAATGGTTTCTAAATTATTGGACTTGATAAAATTTGATGCCTGCATGAATTAAAGTTTACAGTATTGAGAAAAGAAATGGATGACATGGTTAAAGGAATGAATGGTGGATGATAAGGGTTTCCATGTCATGCAAGAAAATAAGAACAAATATAAAAAAAAAAACAAACAAAACCCTGATCAATCATAACCAAAAATAAATAACTTTAAAAATTACCTTGAAAATGATTCCTTGAAAGTACAAAAATGGTGCGGTAAAAACAGAGTGTCAGATCAAAAGCTAGGTGAAAATGATAGGTAAAAATTTGACTTTATATAAGAAACCTTGGAATTAATGCCCATAAGCTAACACATGTGGGGGTTGTTGAAATTATATTTTGTGGAAGGTCATAAATTACAAACCCCGAAACTTTGAAATGAAGCACGATCATTGCAATGTGAAACCCAAAGTCTGAAACCCCAAAATTCTAAAGTTCCAAAATTTTGGAAATTTAGAGTTTTTGGAAATCTGGATCAAAATTATCCACAAAAACAACGTGAGACTCCAAAACCCAAAATTCCAAAGTTATGAAATTTCAAACTTTTGGGCTTTCAGATTTCGTAACTTCATAACTCTAAAATGAAAATAACAAAAAATTATAAAGAGGATTCGAAACCTGAAAGTCTAAAATTTTGGACTTTCGAGATTTTGGAGTTCGGAACTCCAAATCAAAATATTATTTTGCAATCAACAAAACTCCGAAAAGATAAAAATCCCCAATACCTGGTATCAAAAATTTGGACTTCAGATTTTTGGAAAACTTCAAAATTTTAAAAGCACGTTCAGGAAAGAAGAATTCAAGAAGGTTTAAGGAATTTTGAAAATTTTTAACAACACCTTCCCGTTAAGGTAAATTCTAAAGGTTAACATTTTTGGCAATCCAGGGAATGCTTTCTGTTAAGCTTTAGGCCAATAGCCTTAAACAAACCATTGGACAAAATATTCCTAAAAATAAAATATTTAGAACACACACCAAATGAAAATAAATAGAAAAACAAACATCACAATGTGAAAAAATTGGAGGAAAAGACAAAACAAACATTATACAAAAGTAAAAAATTGTTGTCAAAAGAAAGCTTTGAGATGAATCCCATTCACATGGATGGGAAATTATTCTCCATTGAGTCTTGATAAGAAAAATGAGTTTTTTCCTTGTAACTTGTGATAATATATGGTCCGCTCTAGAGGGAGTCAAATTTAGCATGCATACGGCTTGGCTCTATTAACATCCCATTTGAGAACCAAATCTCCTTCATGGAACTCTTTTTGGATGCCCTTTTGTCAAAATATATTTTAACTTGATATTGATGTTGTTATAGAGTCTTCATTACTTTATTCCTTGTTACTTCTAGATCCATTAGTTTGGAATGCCTGACTATCATTGAATCACTTTCCATAAGTTTTAGTTGATATGCTAATTCCAAGGAAGGAAGTTCTAGAGATAGTGGGATATTTTCTTCCCTTCCATATACTATCATAAATGGTGAATTTCCAATATCCCTTTTGGGTGTGATAAATTTCTCTCACATGGTCGTTTTAAGTTGAGTGTGCTAAGTTCTTCTATTGGTTTCCATTATACGCTTGATGATATGAATGATATTTTTGTTACTGGGCTTAGCTAATCCATTTCCTTGTGGGTAGTAATTTGATGAGTTTTTAGATAAACCCCATTCTTGACAGCCCATTCATTTAAATTCAAACCCAGAAATGCCATTTCAATGTCTGAAATTATTGTGAATGGAATACCAAAATGTGTCATTATTCCTTTACAAAATCAAGAACAACCTTTTCATTTCCTTCTTTAAGTGCCATGGCTTCGTCCAATGAGTGAAATATTTTGTTGCAGTGATAACCCATTTATGTCCATCACTAGATGGAGGATTAAGCATTTCGATGAAATCTAGTTCCCACTGAACAAAAGGTTGATCAACTTGAATTGGGTGAAGAGGAAGGGCTTCCAATCTATTTTTTCCTATGAAAAAGGCACATTCCTTGCATTTACTTACCTTTAAATGAGTATCCTTGAATAAATATGGCCTATAGTAACCAACCCTCAAGATCATTACTGCAGTAGTCTTTGAAAATTAATTTCCTCCAGATAAACCATTGTGAAATTCTTGCAAAATCCTACCAGTCTGTTTTGGTCCTATACATCGAAGTAGAACACCATTTAAATCTCTCTACAAAAAGAACATTAACCACCAAAACATAAGGAATGGATTGAAGATGGAAGCTTTGCCTTTGAGTTTTATCCATGTCAGCAAGATATACCCCTAATAGGAGAAAAAATTTCATCTTTGACAACCAATCAACCTGGTCATTTTCTTGAGGATCATTCAAGAAACTTACACCCCCAAACCAGGATATATCCTGTGTCTTTTTAGCCTTTGTCTCCAAATCCATAGCCAACTATTGACATAAACCCTTACCCCTAACAAGACTTAGTGACCTTAATGTGTACATCATATTCCATAACTTTAGTAACCATCTGGCACATTTTTCATTCATGTCTTTATTTAGCAAAAAGTCTTTAACTCGGGATGAGACACCATCAAATGTATTTTGTTATTGGATAACATATGTTTGAACTTCTTCAAATCTCGAATGACATAAAAAGACTTGTTTCTCATAAAATGAATAATTTAGCTCATAATCTTTTAGGGATTGGATAAAGAAGGCAATTGGTTATTTCATCAATTCATTATTTGGGTGTTATTTGAAACTCTCTCTTGGGTGAGGATACCTAAAATATTTATCAAACTTAGGGTTCTTTAATGTGGGATCTTGAGAAATTGGTGTCTTAATGGCTTCAAAAATATCTTTCCCTTATTTTTTCCATGAGAAAGGCATATTCTTCTTAAACATTGTTTTCAGTGGTTTAACCAATGCTATGAATTGAGGGATGAATCTCCACACAAAATTGTTGTCAGTGGTTTATCCAATTGTCTTCTAAGAAAACTCTAAAGACAATTCTTGTGACTTGGGAGAGATAAAAACACAATCAAATGAATCCTGGTTAGATCGATTGATAGTCCTTCCCCTAAAACAACATGCCCCTAACAACTTCCCCTTGTACACTATAAAAATACATTTCTTAGAATTGAGTGAAACCCTAAATTCCCTACACCTTCATAAAACCTTCCATAGATGTGTGATGTGATCTTATGAATGTTTATAGTATATAGTTATATCATCAAGGTAAACCAAGATGATATCATTAATTAGCCCCTGAAATTTCATGTCCATATCACTTTGGAAAGTAGAACCAACATTGGATAATCTGAATGGCATTTTATTATATGTCATACATACCCCACTTAGTATTGAATGTTGTCTTGAACTGATCAAATTATTTAACCAAGATCTGATTATATCTAAAATATCCATCAAGAAATGAAAACATTTGCACTCTTACTACTGTTTGGAGAATATACTCCATCGACGGAAGAGGATAATGATCTTTCAATGAGGCATGGTTCAAAATCTTAAATCCACACATAGTCAAATTTCTCTATTCTTCTTCCTTACATGGACTAGATTGGCCACCCAAGATGAATGCTTGATAAGAAAAATTATACATGCCTCGATGAGTTTGGTTAGCTCCTTTCTCATTAGTGGCTCAATTTTGGGATTAATTGGCCTTTTTGATGAACTAGCTTGGCGTGAGGATCCAGTTTGATAGTATGTTGTGCTAGATCTGGATCAAAACCATGGAGGTATTTTTAGCTCCACACAAAAATGTCATGATACTCTTGACAAAGTTTGATGAAATCTTATTTTTCTTCGTGAGTGCATACTTTTCCAATCTTCTAAAACTTTTCATTTCTACCTTGACTTCCTCAAAATATTATTCTTTGAAAACCATGTTAGAGCTTTGTCTTTTGGCTTGATCGTATGAATTGAAGATGGATTCTAGAGTAACTAAGCCTTTTGGTAGCTTGTTTATTTTCAATTGTATGATTTGATCACCATATGCTTCTTGCAACTTAGCTAGACCTTTTGTGGAAAAATCTTCCTCTACTTGTAGAAATAAAGCAATTTGTTCATCACTATCAAACACTTTCCAGTTTCTTACCTTATCAAGTACTATAGGTCAAACCACCATTTTCATAGATTACTGTGCTTATTTTTGATATCATTGGTATGTCGTATTTTGAGCCAATTGTAGCAAGTGTATCAGTATCTTGATTTTTTATTTCTAAGAACCACATGGATCCCAAAATCTTCCAAATATTCAATAAAATCCTAGACTTAGTTCTTCTATGATCTTAAAAGATCATTTTTGGATACATTGTGATGGCATCACTTAATGAACTACTAACTCAGTATCTCCAAAAATAGTAAGGATTTGATTCCCTTCTTTTGAAAAAGCTTAATTCCTTGTACAAGGGCCTCATATTTTGTAACATTGTTAGTACAAATAAATTGTAACTGAATTGAAACTGAAAATATGAGAAGTATTTATCTCCTTCTGGAGAAATAGCATAACTAGCACCAGATCCATTCTTACTCCTTGATCCATCGAATAACAATTGCCATAGTCCTTCAAGATTTCTTTGTGTTTTGAAAAGTTGTGGTATGATTGTTCCTTCTTCATGGATGATATGTGATCAATCTCGTCTCTTCTAATACAATAGAAAAACAACTTTTTCCTATGCTAACACATCAATGTAGGGATTATACTAATGGTCTCCACTTACCTCATCAACATAGTATTGGGGAATTCTTCCATAAGAGTGGTTGGTTCATGATCAACAACTTCTTCCTCTCGATCATGGATGGTATAATTCCCATTTATAGGACTAGTAGTGTAGGGTTCTACATGATTATGGAAGATTGGTTTTACCCTTATAGTTACTTTGGTTCTATATCAAGTCCATGAGAATCATATGTGACCAATCAGCTAATAGATAACCACCCATTTTGGCAGTGAAATATCGTGATAGGAAGATGACAAAGAGAGGAGGGAGATCAATGACTGATATGTCTTGGGTGAATGAAAAAATTGGGCATGCATGGATGGTAAGTTGAATTCCTTTGATGACTCCAATAGTTTTAATGGTTGTGCCATCCAGTTTAACAACTCCTCTTTACAACTGGCGTATATTGTATTCCTAACACATGTCTATAATTTTTTGGGCATAACTGAGCTACTTACACCAAAATCGATCATGCAGTTATGTACCAAATGATCACCAATGATCAAATAAATATAGAATGGTGGTGGTTTATTCACCTTAGGAATACTTTTCCCTTCCGGTTGACACAAACTTTTGCTGTAATTTTGCTTCATGACTTGATGATCCATTGGTTGTACAAAACTATTCAAATCCTCTCGCAACAAGTTTCTCTGAGAAGGAATTGAGAGTGTGTCCCACATAGTAACACTCAGGTTGGTCTTCTTCATTTGTTCCACAATATTAAAGGAATTTCTCCTAATTTTTGATGTTTCTTTGAGCATCATCTTTTGGAAAGTTCTTGTTGGGTACCATGATGAGTGAAGATCCATATTTTCTTGCAAACTTGGCTAACATTTGTCTTTAAATTTTTTTCCGCATCTTTATCAATTTTGATCCTATAGCTGAGGATGTGAAGTGGATATTTGATCAAATTTGGAAGGTTGAGATTCCATTTCTCTCTTTTTGGAATGAGTATTTGTTTCCAGTGATGAGGAATCTGTATTCAATCAGCAAAAATCTTTTACTTGCAAATTTAGCAAAGTGGTTTCTTGAGTGCTTGTGGTTGATCTATTATTTCCTGCGTAGATGAATTTTCTATTGGCTCCGAAGGGGAAGATACACTTTTAACCATAAGGGCCTAGATAATAACTCCATTGGGGAAAATATTTTGATTGTGAGGTTGAGAACAGGGATAACACCATTCATATTCTTGAACTAGATTATTCTAGACGAGTACAATAGATTTAGAAGAACTTGCAACAAGAGGATTCCTAGAATTCAAAGGTCTAACATTCATAGTTTGACCTATAACTTGGTTTTGAGGCTGATTTTTCCCTTGAAAAGGAGAACAATTAGCCTGAGATTTCTATTTTTGGCTGGTATGGACAATTATATTGAATTTTTTTCCTTTTGAGTGCAATGGGATAATTCCCAAAAGTTTACAGCAATGACTTGAATTCAAATAGATCGTTTGAAGGGGTGGGGATAGACTCAACTAGCTGTTTTGGAAGTTCTTTGGAATAGAGAAATGGTAGGTTGAGCATTTGTAAGATCTAGACACAACGACATTGGCGGTCATGGATCTATATTTCCATCCTCGATCAAGGAATTCTCTTCTCTTATGGTAACTTCATAGGCATTAGGTAATATAGTCCCTCTCATGGACTGGATCATAATCTACATCATTGTTTAAGGCTCATAAATATTGAGGAATGTGTTGTTAGAGAAGGCTTTATGAGTGCAGAATCCTATTCTAAGTCCTTTGGAATTAGAAATTGAAATCGCTCAAGTATCCTGGGAACTCTCTTTATGGTAGTGTTTTTTCCAAGAGTGATAGGTGATCTCTCTTGTCTTCGAACTATTTGCAGAGCTTCTCCCCAACTCATCCCAAGTGTTAATAGTTCTAGCCCCTAAACCACGAAACCACTGAAGCACTTTTCCCTTGAAGGGAGTAGCTAGGGTTTTGACCACAACATTGTCTTTTGTAACATTATAAAATTGTGTAAATGTTGGCCACATCAAGAATATGTTTCATAGGAGTGATATGAGTTTCCCCTATGTAAAAGGGTAAAATTTTGAGTACATTGGTAGGTATAGGATCTTGTTGGGATAATATAAGAGGGTTACCCACATTGAATGTAAGAAATATTTGTTCCTAGCCATTCTACCAAGAGGTTGATTGTTCCTAGGTGGAGGGAATCTTCTGTAAGGAGGATTAGAATGACCCCTACATGGTGATGTTGTAACTGGTGAGTTTGAAATGCCTCTTCTTCTTCTTGGAGGAGATAAGGATAACTCAATAGGTTGATAATTTCCTTCTCCTCTCGTATAATCTCTTTTTTGAATTCTTCACATATGTTAACACTATGAGATATGAAATCCAAGATATATGAGTTCCAGGTACTTTGATTCATGCAAGTATGAAGAGAAGTACCAACTCTCTCTCCCACCAGGGTGTGCCAAAAAAAATTTCACGTTGATCATGGACCTATTGAATCTATGAATGATATCATGCAACATTGGAACATCCCAGGGTGTGAGACCTTGTCTACTTGGATGAACCTCTGGATAAGGTCAAATTCCTTTGAAACTTGGAGCACTTGATTTAAGATCAACATGGAAGGCTAAAAATTTGAAAATAATTCTAATCTACTCAAATGATGAGCTTAAAGTTAGAGATAACAAAAAATAATAAGGTGATGTACCAAGTATATTGAACAAATAGACCCACTTAAATGCACAATCAACTCCTCACAACAATATATGATATGCACATGTCTTTCAATCTTCCTCTATCCATGACTATAAATAATAATGCAACTTTGTAATAGAAAGGAAATAACTTTTCCACAACTGATATCAAAGTAACTATATCACTTTTCACATGAATTGAAACAAGATAACTGGGATAAAGGTAGATTAACCAATCACATCAAGGAATTAAACATTCACAAGCTATAAATTGATCAATGATTAACACAATAAACTAGACTTTTCATGGAAAAATATTGTTCTGAATATAATTGAAAGGCTCAAAGTATATGAAGCACTCTTCTAAGCTTGAAGAGTAACTTCTCCAAATGATCTATCTATATCTAAACTTAATGCATTTTTAACTATTTATAAGTTCCAAAGGTTGAGCCATTACAGTTGAACCTTAACTAACAAATTACTAAAAATAGAGTATAATAAGTTCAAGGGAACAGGCTCCCATAAAAATAGTAAAGTTGTTGCAAAGGTTTGACTAAGTCAACCCTACAACTTTGACTAATTCAGAGCTTGGAACCATCCCAATCATGGCCACTTGGTTTAGCTTGGACCTACAACATCTTTCTCTTGTTTGGTTTTCCCTTGATCTTCTTCTTCCCATATAGCCATCTGGTGTTTGTAGTCAATGAAATGTTTGATGATTCCATGTACCTCCCCTTCCTCTGGTCCACAAGCATAATGATTCACCATGTCCATTGTATCAATCTCCCTTGCAAATTTAGTTGGAAACCTTTTCAACTTATTCACCACTTTCTTCATCGACTTATAAAATTCTGGCACAAGACCAACCTGTCAATTGAATTGTTATTGAAAGTTTTAGTTATTTCATCATCTTTCGTTACCAAATATTTGAAATTTGATTTAATTTGGTCCACTAGAAGAGCATCAATATTCTCATTGAAAAACTTACAATTTGATATTATCAAACTCTTCTAAAATATCATTTAGACCATCCATTATTTCCACGTGTTTATCATCCAATTTCTTAATCAAATCCTGCAACACTTAGGATCTAAATTCCATAGCCTTTTGAAACTCAAAAAATTTAGAAACATCATCAATTACTCCTTCTTGAAGGAGTAAATATGGTCCACATCTCTAATCTCACTCCATGTAGTTAAATTCAGATTCAAATTATTGTTATCCTTAGAAATAATTTCATCTATCCTATGAATAGAAGTCCTCTTAGTTTGTAAATAATTATACAATTCAAGAGTTTTTTTAACCAAAGGATTATCTTCTTGAAGCATAAATTCTATCCATTCATCCATTGATCTTCCCTTCTGACCTATCATCTCAATTTCATGATATGAAATATCATCAAACTGGAAGAAATCTCAGAGTAGTTCCAGTAGAAGGATAGTAGTTGGAGTGGTTGTATTTCTTTCCTTAATAAAGTAGTGAGATCTTCAACCTTTAACATTTATTCATCTTTGGAAGCTTTATATTTATCATATTTCTCCAAAAAATTCCAAGGGCCACTTGAACATCTTGTTTGGTGCCTTAATGTGTTGCCTTCCCTAGTGAAAACCTAGAGATCTCATAATCTGCTGTTGTAATAGTTTCTTTAGTTTTCCCCTCAATGGGGGTAGCTATTTCCATGACCCTTTCTCCTTATTGGTTTATCGATAAACTAAAAATTATATTTGTCTATTTGGAATATCTCTTGAGTAGGTTTTCAGACACACTCAGATCTATCACGTCTATAAGAGGCACCTTCTTCTTCTACTTTGGGGTTTGGCGATATAGCCACTCAATTATAGTAGTATAATATAAAAGTGGTATGGTTGGTATGACACTTGGAGCACTAGATAAAAAAATAGCACTTTTAATATAAGTTGGAAATGATATAGAGGTTGTAATGATAGAAGGGGTGGAAGTGAGAATAGCCTTGGGAGCGGATGCAATGAGACTGGAAGTTGAAATGGAAGGAAATGAAATTTATTAAGACAATAGAGTGGAAACCGGAGACCCAATCATTTCCCCTATTGAGAGGATAGGAAGGGATGAAAACACTTGGGCCATGGATGGAGATAGAAAATCATATATGAGTTAAGGAGTAGTGGATAATGATTGGAAAGTGGAGCTAAAGATAGTGACAATAGTAATGAAGAAGGGGTTGGAAAATCTTGTGACACAATTAGAGAATCACTAACTCGAAAACTTGTTACTTGTATTATAGAGGACACAACCTTAGAAATGGAAATTTTGGAAGAGAGAAACTCCACACAACAAATGAGATCTTCCTTGGAATTATATTGGCCTTTTGAGTAGACATTTTACCTTTTGTGGGTGTAGGGAGACTCAGTGTTGGTTGGGATTCTATTCTTATAGATTGATCTATCCATTTGGGTGAAATTCCCAAGGTAGCCAACCAATCATATGTCCTTTGAAGAATGCCCCCCTATTTCCTTAGTGTTTTAATGTTCTTCTTTATACCAATCGATCCATGGCAAGGGTTGATCAACAACATTATTGTTCATGTATACTAGATCCAATACTTCATCATCGTCCTCCATTCCTTATGGAATATCCACAATACTGAATTGTTTAATCTCATTCAAATCAACCTTTCATATTCTCATGGTCTAATGATAACCTCATCTTGAAAATGAATCCAAATATCCTCTAGTTGAGACACGTGAGAACTAGCCAACCATGTTTTACTGAACTTACCCCAGTAATCAAAGTTGGTTATGGGATGGAAAGTTCACAAAGTAACTTCAGACATTTCTCCATCCACATTCTTCACTTTATAAATACTAGCACAAGTATATCTTCCTATTGAAATAGGAAACTGAACTTGGCCTTATGTCATTTTAAAAATTTTTGATAATCCAACAATTGTCAAACCAATTCTAATAAAACCCATTTTTCAATAGGACATCTTGGTAACTTACTTGGGGCACCCAAGAAACTAGGAATCCTAATGTATGTAAATGTTGGGAACTAAAGATAGATGGCTCCCCATTCCCATACCTTTTTAAAAGCTTCATCAGAAATCCTTTGATTATACAAATCTTTATCAAAATGATAAAGGAGCATAAAAAAAAGGCATCATTGACTCTACAAAAATTTTTGTTTCCTTCTCCCATTGTAATTTGAGGATAAAAGTGATAAATATGTGACAAAATTTTGACACCTTTTGTCTTCAAACCATTGAATTCCCCCATGAAATGACAACATAAATTAGGAAGGAAGCCATTAATAAATTTTTAAACGTCAAAAAAATTCTCAACTTAAAGCAAATTGAGTTGCTGATATGTTCCCCACATCGTATGAATTCCTTATTCTTCTTGATAATATCAATATAGAGGAACATCCATTCCTAAAACTCCTTTGTGGAAGAAAGACCTGAAATTCTACTCAACAATACAATAATATCACTTACTTCTGGATGAATTATGAGCGAACAATGTTTTAGGAAGCTTGATGACACTCTTGGCCAAGTAACTCTTCATTATGACCTTTGTACATAGTTCAGTTTCTTTATCCCAATGTTCCATGATGTCTTTGGTGAAATTTTGCATATCCTTCAACATCTAGAAGTTTATATAAATCCTCAAAGAAATCAGCGTCCAACCTTATTACGACCTTACCATCATCATATTTTACAATTCATAATCCTTATCAAAATGGGTTTCCACAACTAAGACAAACTCGAGGATAGTGCATGGATGAAGGAAAACTTGCAGTAAGAGTGAGCCCACTTTCGAATATGGCATGCATCCAAGGATTTTTATGGTCTTTTAATATTTCCTGAGAAGTCTAAAAAATCTATTTTTCCAAGGTTAGTATCTCCAATATTCCCCAAATATGAAGATAGGCATGAGTGAGGACCAACGTTTAAGAATTTTTACTTCATCTTTCCCTTACCCCTTGATAAGGAATTTGACATTAATTTAGAATTTGGAATATGAATAGTCTTTGGAAATTTTGTAAGAAACCAGTAAAGGTTCTGAAATATCGAAGTCTGAAAGTTTGAAAATCGTAACTCTAAAAAGGATTCAACTCTGAAGTACAAACCTCCAAAATCCTAAACTCCTCATATTCCCAAAACCGTGACTACCAAAATCCTGAAACTCCATAAAAGTGTTGTTAACTCCGAAACACTGTCCTCCAAAAACTTAAAACTGTGAACTCTAAAAACCCAAAACTGTAAACTCCGAAAACTTGAAACTGTAAACTTGAATACATGAAAACTATGAACTCGAAAACCCAAAGCTGTGAACTCTTGAAAATCCAGAAGCTGTAAACTTAAAAATTTTCGAATGGCACAAAACAAAAAATTGAAGGAAATGGTTGCTCAATTATTGGACTTGATAAAACTAGATGCTTGCATGAATTGAAGTTTTCATTATTGAGAAAAGAAATGAATGACATGGTTAAAGAATGAATGTGGATGATAAGGATTTCCATGTCAAGAAAGAAAATAAGAACAGATAAAAAAGAAAAACAAACAAAAAAACCTTGATCGATCATAACCAAAAAGAAATAAATTAAAAATTTACCTTCAAAAGTATGCCTTGAAAGTATAAAAATGGTGTGGTATAAAATAAAGTGTTAGAGAAAGAGCAAGGTGAAAATGACAGGTAAAAATTTAGTTTTTATAAGAAACCATGGAATTAATGCTGGAAGCTGAAAAACGTGTGGGGTTGTTAGAAATTAAATGTTTGTGGAAGGTCCAAAATTGTAACCCCTGAAACTCTGAAATGAAGCATGATCATTGCAATGCGAAACCCATAAATTCGAAGTTCCAAAATTTTGAAACTTTGGAGATTCAGACTTTGGAACTTTGAAGAAAAATTATCCACAAAAAAACATGAGACTCTGAAACTTGAAAGTCTGAAGTTCTGAAATTTTAGCCTTTCAAAGTTTGGAACTTTGGAACTCTAAAATGAAAATAAAAAAAATGCTAAAGAGGATTCCAAAACCCGAAAGTCTGAAATTTCAAACTTTTTGGCTTTTGGAGTTCGGAACTCCAAATCAAAATTTTATTTTGCAATCAACAAAACTCAAAAAGTGAAAAATCCCGAAACTTAAAATCTAAAAATTCAGACTTTGGAGTTTTGAGAAAAATTCAAAATTTTAAAATCACGTTCAATTAAGAAGAATTCAAGAAGGTTTAAGGAATTTGAAAAAAACAATTAACAACACCTTCTCGTTAAGGTAAATTTAAAGTTTACCATTTTTGTGATCTCAAGGGAATGCTTTTCTGCTAAGTTTTAGGCTAGTAGCCTTAAAAAAACTATTGGGAAAAAGAGTCCTAAAAATAAAATATTCAAAACACACACCAAATGAAAAAATATAAAAAAAAAACATCACAATGTGTGAAACACTTGGAGGAATGGACAAAACAAACATTATACAAAAGCAAGAAAATGTTGTAAAAGAAAGCTTAAGATGAATCCCACTCACATGAATGGGAAATTCTTCTCCATTGAGTCTTGATAAGTAAAATGATTTTACTTCCTTACAACTTGTGATAATATGGTCCGCTCTAAAGGGAGTCAAATTTAGCATCCATACCAAGCTTGGCTCTATGAGCATCCCATTTGAGAACCAAATATCCTTCATGGAACTCTTTTTTCATGCCCTTTTGTCAAAATATATTTTAACTTGAGAATGATGTTGTTCTAGAGTATTCATTTTTGTATTCCTTGTTTCTTCTAGTTCCATTAGTTCGAAAGACCTGATTATCATTGAATCACTTTCCATAAGTTCCAATTCATATTATTATTCCAAGGAAGGTAGTTCTAGAGATAGTGGAAGACTTTTCTTCCCTTCCATATACTAGTATAAATGGTGAATTTCCAATAGCCCTTTTGTGTGTGATCCATTCCACCCACAGGGTGATTTTAAGTTGATTGTGTCAAGTTCCTCTATTGGTTTCCATAGTACACTTGATGATCCAAATGATATTTCTGTTACTGGACTCGGCTAATCCATTTCCCTATGGGTAGTAATTTGATGAAGTATTTAGATAAACCCCATTCTTAACAACCCATTTAGTTAATTTCACACCCATAAATGCCATTGTATTGTCTGAAATTCCTGTGAATGTAACACCAAAACATGTCATTATTCCTTCCAGAAAATCAAGAACAACCTTTTCATTTCCTTCTTTCAGTGCCATGGCTTCCATCTAGTGAGTGAAATATTACATTGTAGTGAGAACCCATTTATTTCTATCACTAGATGGAGGATTAATAATTCCAATGAAATCTAGTCCCGTTAAACAAAAGGTTGATCAACCGAAATTGGGTGAAGAGGAAGGGATGCCAATCTCTGTTATCCTATGAAAAAGGCACATTCCTTGCATTTCCTTATCAAGAAATGAGTATCCTTGAATAAATCTGGAAAAAAGTAACCTCGCCCACATGATATTTACCATAGTAGTCTTTGCAGAGTAATGCCCTCCAAACAAACCATTGTGAAATTATTGAAAAATTCTATCAGTCTATTCTTGTCCTATACATCAAATTAGAACACCATTTAAATCTCTACAAAAATAACATTATCCACCAAAACATAAGGAACAAATTGAAGATAGAAGCTTCACCTTATATTTTTATCCATGTTAGTAGGATATACCCTAATAGGAGATAATTTGTCATCTTTGACAACTAATCAGTGTGGTCATTTTCTTAAGGTTCATTCAGGAGCAATGTTCTTTTTCATCCTTTGTCTCCAAATCTATATCCAACTGTTAACAGAAACCCTTACCCCTAATGAGCTTAGTGAACTTAATTTGTACATCTTATTCCATAACTTTAGTAACCCATCTGACATGTTTTTCATTCATGTCTTTATTTATAAAAAGTATTTAACTCTCGGGATGAGACACCATCAAATGTATTTTGTTATTGGATAACATATTTTTGAACTTCTTCAAAGATCAAATGACAACAAATACTTGTTTCTCAACAAACAAATTCTTTAGCTCATAATATTTTAGGGATTGGCTAAACAAGGAAATTTGTTGTTCCATCGATTCATTATTTTTTGGGTGAGGATACCTAAAATGCTCTCTTGAACCTGCAAAGGCATAAAGAATAAAATCTTTATCAAACATGGGGTTCATCAGTGTGAGAGATTGAGAAATTTTATCTTAATGGATTTAAAAATCTCTTTCCCTTATTTTTTCCATGAGAAATGCATATTCTTATTCAACATGGCTATCAATGGTTTAGCCAATGCTGCAAATCAAAGGTTGAATCTCCACATGAAATTTATGGTTTCATGAAAACTGCGGAGACCCTTCTTATGACTTGGGAGGGATAAATACACAATCAAACAAATCCTAGCTGGATCGATTAATAATCCTTCCGCTGAAACAACATGCCCTAACAAATTCCCCTTTTGCATTGCAAAAATACATTTATTAGGCTTCAATGAAACCCCAAATTCCCTACACCTTCAGAAAACCTTACTTAGATGCGTTATGTGATCTTCTACATTCTTAGAGTATATATTTATAATATCAAGGTAAACCAAGATGATATCATTGATTATCCCCTGAAATGCCATGTCCATTGTTTTTGGAAAGTAACACCAGTATTGGATAATCCAAATGGAATTTTATCATAGGCATACATACCCCACTTAATAGTGAATGTTGTCTTGAACTGATCAAATTATTTAACCAAGATCTGATTATATCCAAAATATCCATCAAGAAATGAAAACATTTGCAATCTGCTATTGTTTGGATAATCTGCTCCATCAACGAAAGAGGATATTGATCTTTCAATGAGGCATAGTTCAAATCTCTTAAATCCAAACATAGTCAAATTTCTCCATTCTTCTTCCTTACATGGACCAGATTGTCCACCCAAGATGAATGATTGATAGGAAAAATTATACAAGCCTTGATGAGTTTGTATAGATCCTTTCTCATTAGTGGCTCAATTTTGAGATTAATTGGCCTTTATTTTGATGAACTTGCTTGGCGTGAGGATCTAGCTCAATAGTATGTTGTCTTAGGCCACGGATCAAAACCATAGAGATATTTGTAGCTCCACACAAAAATGTCATGATACTCTTAACAAAGTTTTATGAAAGCTTATTTTTCTTCATGAGTGCATACTTTTCCAATCTTGAAAATTTTCATTTTCTACCTCGACTTCCTCAAAATATTATTCTTTGACAACCATGTTAGAGCTTTGTCTTTTGGCTTGATCATCTGAATTGAAGATGGATTCAGAGTAACTAATCCTTTTGGTAACTTTTGTATTTTCAATTATATTATCTGATCACCATATGATTCTCGCAACTTAGTTTGACCTTTCGTGGCAAACTCTACATCCGCTAGAACAATTTTTTTCACTATTGAACACTTATCATCTACTTACATTATCGGGGACTACGAGGTTGAAACACCATCTTGACATATTGTCACCCTTATTTTTGATATCAACTGGTATATTGTATTGTAAGACAATCATAGAAATCCTATCCAAATATTGATTTTGATATCTAGGAACCACATGGAACCCAAAAGATTTGAAATATTTAATAAAATCTCAGACTCAGTTCTTGTATGATCTTAAAATATAATTTTTGGATGTAGTGCATTCCATCACTTGATTAATTACTAAATCGTTATCTCCAAAAAATAGTCAAGGATTTGATCCCCTTCTTTTTAGCAAGTTGATTTCCTTACACAAGAGCCTCATATTCTGCAACATTGTTAGTGAAACTGAATTTTAACTAAAAATATGAGAATTGTTTATCTCCTTCGGATAAATTATCATAACACCAACAATAGATATATTCTTACTCCATAGCAAATGAAAAACAATTTCCACAGTCCTTCAAGATTGCTTTGTGTTTTGATAAGTCGTGGTATAATTGTTCCTTTTTGTGGATGCAATATGTTTCTAATCCCATATCTTCCAATAACAACAAACCATATTCTTCCTCTTGAACACATCAGCATAGGGATCGTATTGATGGGCTCCACTCACCTAATCCATCACAATATTGGGGACTTATTCCAAAAATTGGTTGGTTTATGATCAACAACTTCTTCGTCTCGATCATGGATGGTATAATTCTCATTTATAGGACTAACGGTGTAGGATTATACATGATTATGGAAGATTGATTCCACCCTTATAGTTACTTTGGTTTCTAATCGAGTCTTGAGAATCAAATGTGACCAATCGGTGATAGATAACCACCAATTTTGGTAGTGAAATCTCATGATAGGAATATGGGAAAGAGAGGAGGAGATCAATGACCGATATGTCTTGGGTGAACAAAAAACTTTGGCATGCATGGATGGTAATTTTAACTCCTTTTATGACTCTAAAAGTTTTAACAGTTGTTCCATCCAACTAAAAAAATCCCTTTTCAATGGGCATAAATTGTATTCCTATTATGTTTGTAATTTTCTTGGGCATAAGCGAGATATTGGCAAAATAATCGATCGTGTATTTATGTACCAAATGATTGATAATGATATAAGAAATATATAATGGTAGTGGTTTGTTTTCCTTAGGAATACTTTTCCCTTCCAGTTGACACAAACTTATTGCAATTTCTACTCCACGACCCGATGATCCATCGATTGTACTAAAATTGTTCAAAGCCTCTTTGTCGCAAATTTATCTCGAGAAGGAATTGAGAGTGTGTCCCACATAGTAAAACTTATGTTGGTATTATTCATTTGTTCCACAATACTAAATGGAATTACTCCTAATTTTATGATGTTTCCTTGAGCATCATCTTTTGGAAAGTGCTTGTTGGGTATTGTGATGCCTTAAGATCCATCTTTTCTTTGCAACTTGGCTAGTATGTGTCTCTGAATATTTCGTTCATGCATATTTATCAATAGCCACCTATAGCTGAGGATGTGAAGTGGATGTTGATCATCTTTGGAAGGTTAAGATTCCATTTCTCTCTTTTTGGAATGATTATTTGTTGCCACTAATGAGGAATCTATATTCAACCCAAAAAAATATTTTTCTTGCAAATTTTACAAAGTGTTTTCAAGTGACTTTGTTTAATCTACTATTTATTGCGTAGATGAATTTTTGTTGCCTCCATAGGGGAAAATACGCTTTGAACCATAAGGGTTTGACTAATAACTCCTTTGGGGAAAGTATTTTTATTGTGAGGTTGAGAACAGGATAACACCATTCATAATCTTGAACTAGATTATTCTAGACATGTATAATAGCTTTAGAAGAAATAACAATAAGAGGATTCCTAAAATTCAAAGGTTTGACATTCACAGCTTGACTTGCAACTTGGTTTTGAGGCTGATTATTCCCTTGAAAAGGAGGATGGTTAGCCTGATACTACTGATTTTGTGGTTGGTATGGACAATTATATTGAATTTGTTTCCTTTTGAGTGCAACGATCTCATTCCCAAAAGTTTATAGCAGTGACTTGACTTCAAATAGATCTTTTTAAGGGGTGGGGATAAACTGAACTAGATTCTTTGGAAGCTGCTAGAATAGGAGCAATGGTAGGATGAGCATTTGTAAGATCCGGAGACAACAAAATTAGCGGTGTTGGAGCTATCTTTCTAGTATGGATCAAATAATTCTCCACTCTTATGGAAACTTCATAGGCATTAGGTAATATAGTCCCTCCCATGGACTAGATCATAACTACTACATCGTTGTTCAAGGCTCGCAAATAGTACAAGAATGTGTTGTTTAGAGAAGGCTTTATGAGTGCTAGAATCCTATTCCAAGTCCTTTGGAATCGAAATTGAAATCACTCATGTATTCTTGGGGAGCTCTCTTTATGGTAGTGAGTTGTTCTAAGAGTTACATGTGATTTCTCTTGTCTTCTAGCTGTTTGCATAGCTCCTCCTCCAACTCATCCCAAGTGGTAATAGTTCCATCCCTCAAACCAAGAAACCACTTAAGCTCTTTTCCATTGAAGGAAGTTGTCGGGAGTCGACCGCAATGTTGTCTTCTAAAACATTATGAACTACACAAATGCTTTCCACATCAATAATATGTACCAATAGAGTTATATGAGTTTTCCCTGTGTAAAATGGTAAAATTTTTAGTGCAGCAAGAGGTATAGAATCTTGTTGGGATAATACTTTTCCTAGACATTCTCTTGAGAGGTTGATTATTCCTAGGTGGAGGGAATATTTTGTAAAGAGGAGTAGAATGAATCCTACATTGTGACATTAAAGCTGGTGAGTTTGAAATGCCTCTTGTTGGTGCTTAAATTAGTCTTGCCCCATCAACCTTTGAGATCCCTCAGTTTTTGGCCTGTGTTATGTTTTTGTCTCCCTGGGCTCAAATGGTGGCTCTCCTGCATTTTATGGTTTGACTGGTGTAGTTTCCCAGTCAAAAATACTTCTTGGCTTCAGTTGAAAAGTGGTCCTTTCTGGTTGGATGCGGCTCTACGGGGCACTTTAAAAAATATAAGGCTCACTTCAACCCAAAACATGTCCATGTGGAGGCTTCCGTCGTGCCTTCCCGTATTTAAACTTTTCAAGAAACTTCCTAAAGGGTCCTATGACACATGCAGGAACAGTGCATGTTTGGGGTCTCTGATTTTTGGGACCATCTCAAAATGCGCCATTGAGACACATAGCAGGTGGGGAAATGGAGAAATGGAGCTTCGAGGTCATTCAAGATTTATTGCCTTTTGTAAAAAGGGGATAAAATTTGCAAGTTGAAGCGTAGGTCCATTGGGACCCACATCAGAACTCGTGTCAACCCATTTTCTGAGGGTGGAGGGGTGGAGAAAAATGTTAACCTTTTACTTTTTTCCAAAAAATTATAAAATGTCAAAAGGTGCCCCCAAACCCATTTCCAATCACATTTTTCCATGTGGAGGGCTTAAATTAAAAGTTGAAACACAGGATCAACAATAACTGTGCATTTCATTTGAAGCTCCAGGATGTTTGGAGATGCTTTTTTACATCATTCTTCATCAAATTTTTGGCAAAATTGTGTCCTTTGAGTCTATAAAATT
The DNA here is from genome assembly GCA_018340775.1 of Taxus wallichiana var. yunnanensis. Classification (NCBI taxonomy): domain Eukaryota; kingdom Viridiplantae; phylum Streptophyta; class Pinopsida; order Cupressales; family Taxaceae; genus Taxus; species Taxus wallichiana. Next base: position 742,685,129 of record CM031238.1, on the reverse strand, counting down.
TAATTAAATAAATTTGGGAGATCAATTTGTAAATATGAAGTACTCTTGAAGTGGATTTTTCTCGGGCTCATGGAAAAAACGTAAGATGCCGGATCCAGAAGTTGTAGAGTAAAATTTCAGAGGGAAAAAGGATGAAATGATGAAAGTGCATGCGTAAAAGGTGAAAAAGGTGTTGCCTCGAGAGCAAAAGGGATGACCTATCAATTCCAGCTACGTAGAGGCTCTGAAAAATGATTAAAAAGGGGATTTATCGCATGAAAAAATCAGAATGATTAAAGGGACTCCCGAAAAGTTGTGGCATGGCATCCTAGTCAGTAGTTGAGGGCCCAAGAAATGTGATCTGTTCACAGTTGGTCCACCTAGCAGATTTCAGATCTGAATTTGTTAAATGTCTCTGTCTGAAACAAATTGGTAACAAGCAAAGGTCCCTTGAATATTCTTCTCTTTTGAGGGGAAAAGGTGTTACAGGCACCAAGGGTGAAGAATATGCCTCTAGTTAGAAAAATGATGCAAATATTTGCAATGATTCATCTTTTTGAAAACACTTGGCAACCTTTTGCAAATCTATTGAATGTCACTTTCTGCAAATCATGATCTGATATGTGCAACAAAGGTGCTTCGAATATTCCTCTTTTTGGGGAAAATTGGATGTAAAGGGTGTATTATAAATGCAATGAGATTACTCTTGCAAAGGTCGAGTTCATTTTCTGAGGAAATTTTGAAAAAAGCTCATCTTACGAGAAAACTTTATAGGAAAATGGGTTAACTTCCTCTGTGTTAAATTTTCATTCATTTTGAGTTGGTTATGAATGTATAGCCATCAACAAGCTCTGAGATTTTTTAAAATAACTCTCCCCTGTTGATGAATCTGATAAACTTTGAGTTAATTTGTGTTAAATCTCTAGCAAATTTTGTGTTTATTTCACTTTCATAATGTCTGCAGTATCTTTTCTTGTTCTTATTACAATATTGTATCAAAATATCTTTGAATCACATAGATCTCAATTCTAGTAATAGTTTAGTGGCATCTGCAATTTCATTTTTAGAAGAGCTTTCATTTGGGAATGAAATAAGCGATTTAAAATCACTTTTCTTTCATCTATTGATAGATATTTTTGTTAAGACTCTGGGTGTACCTCAGGCATGATTGATCTTAGATTTTGATGTTTTATTGGGTCTTCTAACTTGATCCTTCGTGATAGAATCTCAACGATTGTGTGAAAAAGTGCAAATCTGGGCCTCCATTGATGCACACCTTCTAGTTGAAGGAATGTTTTAACTATTTTGAAGCTTTATGTTATTGAGTTCTCCATTTGTTGTGAAGTTTCTCAAGGATCTGACAAAGTCCAATCTATCTTGTTGATCTCCCACCAAAAAATTATTCAAATAACCAATCCTACCCGAACTACCCTTGTTTTGCTCTATATATCCATCAGAAGAACAAAATCCATTTGCTAAAGTATGCAGAACAGATCAGGATTCCAAATGTCTTTAGTAACCTTTTCCTTGTGTTGAAAATATCCCCATAATCTGGAAGTGACAACTCGTGAGAGTCAGATTTGGTGTGTTGATCATATTTTCCCAAGGTCTTCTCTATAAAATTTGTGCAAAAGAAAGGTATCTACATCTCCTTCAATAACAGAGGTTACAAAATAGGTTCTCTTACCTTGGTTGAAAGGCACAACCTAAAATAGTTAGGATAAGATCACATCCTTTTAAGGTGCTACCCACTTCTTTCAAATCATGAGTGCTAAAAATATAGATAGACCTGCTTCCCCAACTACAAAATGACACACATAATCATCTATCTACCTCTGAGTGTCTTATAAAATCCATGATGCTACTCGGCCTTTGAAGAAGATTAAATCCGGGTACCAACCCCAAAATTGGCACCATTGTTTGGGATTCCTTGAAGAATTTAAATTTTTCCAAACATTGGTAATGTTTCTTGTTGTTCTGTGTGCAAATACATTTTGTAAACATCATTCTCTGGTCATATTTGTAAGAATTGAACAAATTTATAAGTTCTTGCATGTTGTCTGTCCAAGTTTTCCAACAGTTATTGTACTAAGTCTGCCTCACCATTGATAAATTTGGGTAAAAGAAGATCAATCTAATAAGTTTTACAAGATTCCACTACTAGAAGACATCTAACATATTATCTTTTATTGCATTCTTGCACATCTAAGGTGAAAATACTTAGTGGTGACTCTATGTTGATTTATTTTGATAAATGCTAGTGTCTTAACCTCTGTTAATGTAAATTTGTTAATAATATTTGCAAATATGGAAGGAAGAAGATATTTCTTTGCTGCGGACCCTAGTAGAAGGTTGTTTCTAGAGTTTGGAAAGTCTAATTTAGAAGGAAGATGAATTTGGAAGGTTGTTGGAGATCAAACCTCAAGAAAAGAGGTGTCCATTGGTGGCCCGATCGGCATGTTTGAAGATTACATAGCTTCCTCAGCTGCTTCTAAATCAAGTAGTATCTTTGTAAATCCAAATTCTCCATCCGGAGAGGGATTTCTCATTCTACCCCTATATTTGGAATATTTTCAACTCATTCTACCCATGTATTTTCCAAATCTAGTAGTGTCTCGCAATGAAAAGAGTCACTCCTCATCACTCTATTTCTCCTGTAAGATCACCTCCTCATAATAACATGGCTTAGCCTCTACTTAGGCCTTAATGTGTCATTAATAATTTTGGTCCCATCAGTTTTATAGGTATGGATGGCTATCGAATGTTGTGCCACGGGATGTAAAAGCAGTTGCCTAACTTTCAAGGAAATAATGCAATAACTATTGATTAGCACACAAACGCTTTGTCAATATGATGGAGGATTTGAAGTAGAGTTTGAAGATGTATACATTAAATTGTTTATTTATACTCTAGAAGAGGATGCAAGGGATTGGTATAAATCTCTTCCGATAACTCTATTGATTCTTTGGTGAAATGAGGAATGTATTTAGATTGCAATATGGTGACAGAACATACCCTAGGTTTCTTTTGTCGGAATTTGAAAATATTAAAAAGAATCATAATGAATCATTGTATGATTTTAATACAAGATTCAATAAGACATTGAGAAGATTACCCATGAATTTGAGGCCATGTGATTAATCTTGTCTTATAAAGTATGCCGATGCATTTGACAAGAAGTTTGCATACTATTTGAGGGATTAAAACCATGGAACTTTGACTTAGGCCTTTACCATGGCTCTGCAAATTGAGAACAACATCAAAGAAGTTGGAAAAAATCCTACGAGGGAGGGTGTCAAACTGATAAACCAAGAAAAATCTCAAGTAAGAAAGAGTGTGGATCTTGAGGAGGCTGTTAAAACTTTGGGAGGGGTTGTCAAAGAAATCTCTTACAAACTAGCCCAAGTAGAGAAAGGTGGGAAGATTCACAAGGTCGCAAAGGCAAAAATCATGACAAATTTAGAAATCATCCGGGGGTGATCGGAGGTCGAGATGATAGAGGTAGAGGACCCATGGGATCTGAAAATAGACATCCCTAAGCACGTGAAAGTAGAATGGTACATGATCCTCTGGTGACCAAGTTGTTGTTGTTTATGAAGCCAATGTGATTAATTGGTGTGATAGATACTTTGCCCCATCTTCCATGTGAAGTAAATCAGCAAGAAGAAGAATCGATAATGATGATGGTACGATGATGATGTTTACATGATGGGTTTCTCTTCAAGATCACAACAAGGAGCAACTTCAACGAAGTCATAATTGCTTGAAGCTACTGTTGTAACTTTTTGGGATTTCATTCTTTTGGGTACCACTTCTTCCTCTTTCTCATAATTTTGAAGTAGATGTAGTGCAAGATTTTGATATACATAATAATTAATTTGAGTATTTAAGATCTTTAATGATAAATAAGTATGATGGAGGAATCCCTTCAGAGGAAGGAGGAAGATAGGAAGTTATTGATGAACATTGTTGTTGCTCAAGAAAATGATTATAATACTAGGAGTAGAATTGTCAAAGGAACAGGGCCTCAAGCCAAACCTAAAAATCCATTTCTTGCTAGTATTCCTAAAGACACTCCTAATAAAGATACACCTTCCAAAGGCCTTGTTGTCCTAAAAAGGGTTCATACATCTCCGCATTCCTGCATGTCAAGAATCCCATGCCATCTGATGAGTTTGCTAATCTCCCTTCTAATAATTCCTTGCCAAAGAATGTTCCATATGACATTTCCCAATTTTTGAGTCAAATCAAAGTTAGTGTTCCAATTTTTGAGTTTCTTAGGATTCTTGAGCACAAGAAGAGAGCATTTGAGTACTTGGGATTGAAAGAAGAAAAGAGTACCCCAGGCAGAAATGTAAACATTGTAGAAACTCCTCCTCCAACCATTGTAGACCTTGAAACACCACCAGCATTGGAAGATCTTGGAGAAGCACCGAGGTTTACTTGGGGACATATTTGGTTGAATCCCAATTAAATTTTGATCCATTTTTTACAACTTTGATCATTAAGGATAGACTGCTGCACAATTATATGTTTGATTCCGGGGCATCATTCAATGTCATGCCTCTTGAGGTCATGAATGAGATGGATATCAAATTGAGAGAAACATATGGAAGATGCACTACCATGGACTCTAGAGAGGTGCCCATTGTTGGATGTGTGAAAGGATTAGTGGTACAACTTGCAGCTTATCCAAGTAAGAACCTAAAACTTGATGTTGTCATTGTTGATTGCCCTACCAAATGGGGCATGTTGTTATCAAGAAAGTGGGTTGCAAGTGTTGTTGGAAGTGTTCAGATGGATATGTATTTTTCCACCATTTTGAATTGAAGGAAGCCTCGTGAAGTTGTATGGAGAGAAGAAAATGTTGCACCTCATTGAGGATTTAAATAATGCTTCTTATGAAGTGTTATATGCTGATGTGGATACGAGATAACTTTGTGGAGTTTGCTTATTACAGGGGAGCACAAGATTGATCAATGCGAATGTCTTGAACATGTTGGTTTACCTTGAACCTTGTTATTTGATAGATCCTGTTCCAAGTTTGGAAATGGTCTTGGCATTGTTCCGATCTCCCAAGCCAAGAAGAGTTTGTATTTTCTTTCAAACTTAACTTTGAATGCACTAATAACATTTTTGAGTATGAATAATTATTATTAGGTTTGAGAACTTCTTTGAAGTATCATATTAAAGATATCATTGTCAAAGGAGACTTAGAATTGATTTTCAAACAAATTAGAAAATTGTATGCCACTAAAAATCGAGAGAATGAAACAATACAAGCATGTAGTTTGGGATTTGATTGAAATGTTTGACTCATTTAATATTGTGCATCATGATATAAATCTCAATGTTGTTGGAGAACAACTTACGGTCTTGGGATCTCGGTTTTATGTTTTTTTAATGTCCCCTAATTGTAAATATAATTCTGAAGTACTAACAAGGCCATTTGTCACTTACAACGTAAAAATTTGGCAAGTATTTGATTGTGATGTCTAGGTGAAATGGTTTCTACAAAACAAAGGGGAGTTTGTTGATCAGTGTATTTATTGGGAGCCAATGGTGTGTGCAACAAAGGGAAAAGAAACTTTGTTTGGCAAAGATATCATCAATTGAAAACTAATAACATTCCTAGAGGGATGGTTGCTCTTGAATCAAACTTTGATAACACGATTGCATTATTAATAGACATGTAGCAGCCTCAAGGTATGTTGAAGAGCATGACCTTGCAGAAAGGAAAAACCAAGGAAGATCTGGTTAGGAAGCAATCGAACAAAAAGAGAAAGCAGTCCTATGTCCAATTGTTAAAGAAATATCACAAATACCTTGTTTACTCCTATTCGATCTGAAATCATACAAAGAGGACTTATTTCAACATGATATTCCTTTGGAATATAATGCAAAAGAATTCAAAAAAAAGTAGAGGCTGATTAATCCACTCCTCTCCATGAAAATGCAAGATGAATTCAAGAAGCTAAGAGATGGAGGGATCATTTAGCAAACAAGGAATTCTTCTTGGGTTGAAAAATTAGTACCGATTAGAAAAAAGAATGGTGATATCAAACTATGCATGGATTTTAGAAATATGAATAGAGCATCAATGAAAGATAATTATCCTCTGCTAAACATGGAAAATATTATACAATTAGTTCTTTGGATCTCGAGTTGCTTTCTACTTTGGATGGTTTCTCCGGATACAATCAAGTTATTGTGAAGGAGTCGAAAGAATAAATCGCCTTTACCACTCCATGGGGCACATATGTTTATGTCAAGATTCCATTCGGTCGATGACTAACTTCCAAAGAGCAATGGATGTTACTTTTGCTGATTACATTAATGATTTTATTGTTGTTTACGGGATGATGTGACTATGTTTTCCAGAAGAGAAGTGATCACTTGCAACACCTGGAAAATATGTTGATAAGATGCAGAGAGTATGGAATTTCACTCAATCCAAAGAATTGACATTTTGGAGTGCAAAAGGCCAAGTTGCTTGGTCACATTGTATCAACGGATGGTGTCATGATTGATCCCGAAAGGCTAGAGGGTATCAAAAACGTTCCAATTCCAAGAACCAAGAAGGGAATTCAATCCTTCTTTGGGAAGATCAATTTCATTAGAAGATTTGTGTCTAACTTTGCTGAGTTGACCCTCCCCATCACTTGCATGTTGAAGAAAGACCAGATTATCAAGTGGGAAGAAGAAGCCTTTCAAGATTTTGATGTGATCAAAGATGCACTAAAGAATGCCCCTGTTTTTGCAGCCCCAAATTACAAGAAACCTTTTCAAGTATTTTCTTTTGCTTTAGAAAACACCATTGCCTCTGTTTTGTTACAGAAGGATGATGAAGGGGCTAAGAGACCAATTTCCTTTTTCAAGTAAGGCATTGCAAGGAGCTGAGTTAAAATACACCATCATGGAGAAGCAGAATTTTCCTTGGTGAAAGCAACAAATGTTTTTAGACCCTACATCTTGAGTTCTAAAGTTTTTGCTTTTGTTCCCACACCATGGTGAAAGACATATTATTAGAGATGGAGGTCTCAAGAAAACGATGCATACTGGTGAACGAGTCTTAGGAGTATGACATTGATATCCAAACCAAGAAATTGGTAAGAGGTTTGGGTCTAGATAAGCTTATGGTGAGAGCAACCTGTAAACTATTGAAGTAAACGAAGTAGAAGGAGAAAGGGTGGATGTCCTTGAAAAGTGGTAAGTTTTTCATGGTACAAAGATACAATATTTTATCTCGAGACATCTATGCTACCCTAAAAATGTTAATAAAATCATAAAAGAAATCTTAAGTTATCCTCTCAGAAATATGTCATTACGGATTTTGGGTTAGCTTGGAAGAACCCGAGGGAGTTCTCTTGAGATGCATTACTGAAAATGAGGCCCCCAAAATAATTGTTGATCTCCATGGAGGGGTCTGTGGGGGACATTTTGCTGGAAGAGTTACAACACATAAAATCTTGAGGGCTGGTTATTGGTGGCCAACTCTCTTCAAGGATACAACTCTAGTGGTGAGGAAATGTGAAAATTTCCAGCATTTTTCTAGAAGAATGAAGGATTCAAGATCCCTCCTTTGCATCCTATGTCGGTTGAAGCCCCATTCAGACAATGGGGAATGGATTTCATAGGGGAAATTTGATCCTTCCAGTGCTGGTCATAAATGGATTCTTGTAGCCATTGATTATTTCACTAAGTGGGTAGAAGCAATCCCCACCAAGAAGGAAACACACCAAGTGGTCATGGACTTCATGTTGAATCAAATCATATGTAGATTTGGAGTGCCAGCTAAAATTGTTGTTGATAATGCCATGAGTTTCAGAGCCAAACCTTTGGTGGCAATGTGCAAAGAGTATGGCATCAATTTGACATATGCTTCTAACTAAAATCCCCAAGGAAATGGACAAGTTGAGTCTAGTAATAATAACTTGTTGAAGATCATTAGAAGAACCTTTGATCGAACAAGAATGTTGCAATGAAGGGGAAGTGGAAGCGTAATGGCACAGGATGGTCCTTTTTTCAAATTTCAAATTTTGCAACGGTCGGTCGGCTTCCCCCTAAGATTCTCGGGTGTTCTTCATCGTAGGCCTGGTCTATCTAAGCATCGTAGAAACTTCTAGGGCCAATATTTATAGATGTAGTCTATGTTCCCAATGAGAATATCACAAGCGACCCGCCTTGTCTTGATCTGGTTCAGACATAGTTTGTATCTGTCTCTCTAGTTGACTCGGCTGGCCCGATTGCACAGCTCACCCTTCTTGGAGAAAGAGAAATCTTTGCTAAATTTGTGGGTCATCATCTCTCGGTAGAGGGCATTCGTAGCTGGTGTGATACTTAGTGGGGTAGCGGTCTCCGCATTCATTTCCTAGAGAGAGGTTTTTTCTCGTTATCTTCCGTAGCTTGGCGCAGAGGGACGATACCTTGGAGAGGAAATATTTTCTTTTCGTTGAGTTGGTCTGCATATTCGTGAGTGGTCTGCCCACTTCGATCCAGCACAAGTGGAATGGATGGCTTACATGTTTGGATCAGACTATATTCACTACCTAGTGAGTTTTGGTCCTCCTCCATTCTATCTAAAATCTGCTCCAACTTAGGCCACGTCATGTGCATTGACCCTATTACTTTGGAAGGCACTCTTTCATCTTTTTCAGGATCTGCATCTCTATTGATCCCTCAAAAAGTTATAGGATTTCATTGTCATATCCACCCCTTTGGGGAAATGGGTGCAGAAAGTGGATTATGAGGCAGTTTCTAATAGTTGCTTTAAATGTAAACAGCCTGGTCATTTACAAAAAGCATGTAAAAACCCTCCCATCTCCAGTGCTGTCACTTAGAGGAAAAAGATCCCTCGTCTTATGTTTCCAACTCGCTTCTCCTGGTAAGGATCTCTCAAAGGATGTTGATCTCCCTGGGTCTATTCCGTGAAAGAGCCGCTAGTTCTTGATCCGAGTACAATCTCCCTGGTAAAGGAAACTACGTTTGTTGTACAAGACTCTACTCGGATTCTTTCTCTATTCCAAGAAGGCATTGCACTTGGTCTCAGTGCGGATGCAACCTCCTTGGAAAAATGGGTAAATGAGAAGGATGAGTTGATCCACTCCATTGATGGAGATTCCGGGGATCTTAATAACTATTCAGACAATGTTCCCGTCAATCTGCCTTTGGAAAACTTTTAGAAGAGCTCAATTCTTCGACTCCAGCCATTCTAAATATGGATAGGGGGCCAAAATCTCAGCCTAGTCGCCCCTCCAAAAACATCCTTTCCCTCAAAGATATTTGTAGGTAAGCAGCTTCAGCTCCATTCCTTTTTTCCATCCTCAAGTAGGAGAGGTGGGTCCTCTCTGAAGATCAAATGATCCTTCTTTCTTGGAATGTTAGGGGTCTGAATGCCCCTAACAAACAACATCTGCTGAGATGCTATGCTTTTGATTCAAAAGCCTTTTTATGTCTTATCCAAGAAACTAAGATGTCTAAAGTGGATTGTAAGAATGGTTGGTTTCGCAAATGGAAAGGTTGGGAAGGGTGCTTCTCGGACTCTAATGGTGCCTCTGGTGGTTTGGGAGTTTTGTGGAATTCCAATTGTTGTAGTCTCGAGCCTTTATTGGTCGATCCTAATTTCATTTGGTGTAAAGTCTATATCAAACATTCTGATGTGTCCTTCTTTTTGTGTAATGTTTACGGTCCTAACAATCCGTTAAAAAAAAGGGAGCTTTGGTCGAGGATTCAGACAATCCTTGACACAGTCTTGAACTTCAAGACAATTGTGGTTGGGGATTTTAATGCTACCCTCTCCGATAAAGATAAACGGGGGAATCCAATGGCAGCCTCGCTCTCAAGTGGATTTCACCTCCTTTGTTGCCTCCACCAAGTTAATTGATGTGGAACCAAGCTCTGGGTGGTTTACTTGGAATAATCAGCGTATCGGGTTTAGTTCCATGGCTATTTGTCTGGATCATTTTTTGGTCTCCAAATATTGGCTTCAGCACAAATTTCTCATCAAATGCTTTATTCTTCTCTCTCTCGGCTCTGATCATTTTCCTGTCTCTCTCAACATTTCCTTTGACCTCCGCCACACCGCTCTCCTTTCAAATTTGAGTCCATGTGGATGCAGGATCCCTCTCTTAGGCTCTTGATGTTCAAACTATCTAAGAAACTTTCTTTTCTAAAAATAGATTGCTGGAATGGAATGTCTCTTGTTTCAAAAATATTTTTGGAAAAACAGAGGGTTGAGAAAGAATTATGTCATCTTAATGAATTGGTTTCTCTCGAGGTATGTTCTAGGAAGACTTCATCAAGGAAAAATCTTTACTCAGTGAGCTTGGTGATCTTCTTCTTAAAGAGGAAATTCATTGGAGACAGAAATCATGTGAAATGTGGTTAGCCGATGGGGACAAAAATACCAAATTCTTCCATGCTTCTGTCAAAGCTAGAAGAAATGTTAATTATATCTCCTCCCTGAAGTTGGATGATGATACGGTTTTGTCCTCTCAATCTCAGATTAAAACCGAGTCGGTGTCTTTTTTTCAAAAGCTTCTGAATGGTGATTCGGCCTCTCCTTTAGATGCACAGCTTACCTTTTTAATCAGATTCCTATTTTGGTCGATGATTTTGACAACGCTAAACTTCTTTCTCCTTTTTCTAAGGATGAAGTTTGCAGGATCGTTTTCTCTATGCAGAGGGATAAAGCACCCGGTCTAGATGGTTTTCCAACCTCTTTTTTCCAGGACTTCTAGGATGTTATTGGGGATATTGTTTGGCACTCCGTGGAGGAATCTTGTTGTTCAGAAAGCTTCTTTGTGCTCTCAATCACACCTTTATTTACATGTTCCCCAAAAAGGTGCTTTGACGGTTTCTCTTGATGACTTCAGGCTGATCTCCTTATGTAATACGTCTTATAAAATCATTTCTAAGGCTATTGCTTCAAGAATGAGTGCTCTTCTTCATAAACTTGTGGCACAGGAACAAAGCAGATTCATCCTAGGGAGGTCTATTGCTGATGGTATAATCATTTCTCATGAATTGATCCACACTCTCCATTCCTCCAACCGCTCTGTATGATGATTAAATTGGATTTTAGCAAAGCTTACGATCGTATCAATTGGAGATTCCTTTGTAAGTCCCTTCTCACCATGGGCTTTAACAAGCATTTTTGTAATTGGATCTTCAATTGTATTTCTTCTCCATTTTTCTATTCTGGTTAATGGCTCGGTAGAAGGATTCTTCAGCAGTAGTAGGGGCCTGAGGCAGGGAGATCCTCTTTCCTCCTTTCTTTTCATCCTAGTTGTTGAGGCTCTTAGTCATAGTATCAAAGCTTCTCTTGGTTGGGGTTCTTAAGGGTATCTGTTTAACCACCAATCTCCCTCCCCTTTCACACCAGCAGTTTGTTGATGATACTTTCCTTTTCGGTCAAGCGTCTATTCTAAAAGCCCGATGCTTTTCTTCCATTCTGGATTCTTATTCTTCGTGACTGGCCAGGTAATCAACTTCCACAAATATGTTATTTTCTTCTTTAATGTCACACCCAGGTTGCAACGAAGGATCAAGGCAATTCTCGGCTTTGTGGTGGGCTCCCTCCTCATAAATATTTGGGCATCCCTCTCTTTTCTGGCATTGGTAAAGTGAATCTATGGGATGGGCTTCTCAATTCTCTATCATCAAGGCTGCTTTTGTGGAAAGGGAAATGGTTGTCCTTGGCTGGTAGAGCTCTTCTGATCAACTCCGTCCTCCTGGCCCTCCCGATTTATATGTTGTCGGTCTTGCTGATTCCAAAGACCGTCTTGCTCAAAATTGAGAAAATGGTCAGATCTTTCCTTTGCAAGGAATAATGAAGAGAGAAAATTTCACTTGGTGAAGTGGGAGACTGTCAAGCTCCCCAAGCCTTTAGGTGGCCTGGGCATTTTGGATCTGGCTCTTCAGAATTCGGCTCTCGGTGCTAAACTTGTTTGGAACTTTATTTCTGATGCCAAGTGGTTGGATTTTCAGTGCTTTCTCATAAATATTTGGTGCCCCAAGCTCCTACTTTCTAGCTCGAGCTCCCTAAAGGTTCTCATATATGGAACTTTATATGCAATTACAAATCCATGATCGCTGACTCGGTCTCCTAGAAAATCAACAATGGTCAATTGGTTGCCTTTTGGGAGGATAGTTGGAATGGGTCTCATCCGCTTAACCTCATTCCCAATCTTAATAGAGTTATGAACGTCTCCAGTGCTTCTTGGGGAACTAAAGTTGTTGATTTTGGTCGTCAACATCTGAATGGCTCACCATCCTAGCAATGGAAAAATATTTCCACCATTGGTGCCTCCCTCCAAGAATCTTCTACCCTTTCTGAAGCCCTACAGGCTAGGCATGTTCACTTCAATGAAGGAGAAGATAAATTGTTATGGCTTGGTGACAACACAGGCACTTATACGGTGAAAGCCGGTTATGCTCAACTCATTTCTCGGTCGAGTTTGGGTTCTCCCTGCTCCTATGGCTGTTGGCACCCTAGTCTCTTGCCTAAGGTGGCTATCTTTGGTTGGCTGGTTTTTAAAAAGAAAGTTCTTACTCAGGAGAGGAGAAGATCTTGGGGTTATGCCGATCCCTCTAAATGTGTGCTGCTATGCGGTGAAGCCGAGGAGGATCTGGATCATCTTTTTCTTTTTTGTTCTTTTTCTTCCAGATGTTGGCATTGGCTTCTTTCCAAATTGAATCTTGCTTGGGCTCCCTGTAAAAATATTGGTGACACTCTCCTCTCTTGGCCTAGTGTGGACAAGATAGTTCCCTCAGCTCTATTTGGTTCATTGCTCCTTTTTTCCTTATTTGGCACATTTGGTGGGAACGTAATTTACGTTTATTTGAGATCAATTTATTGAGCTCCCTATTTTTCTTAATAAGTTGGAAGTGGCCATTTCATAAAACTGTCAGCAAAAACAATCTCTCGAATCCCATTTTCTCTTCTAGAGATGTGATAATCAGAAATTCTTGGCCTCTCATCAAACTCCCCAGTCCTGGTTCCATCATCAAAAAAGGCCTTTCCCAAGTTGAGAAATTAATCAGAAGAAAAAGGGCCAAATGGCGACCTCCCCCTAAGGGCTTGTGGAAACTAAATTTTGATGGGGCCTCAAGGGGGAAACCTGGTAAATCTGGTGTTGGTTGTATTATCAGGAGTGATTCAGGCACTCTCATTTCTATTGGTTCCTTTCCTATTCTGGATTGCTCCTGTAATTTGGCTGAAGCTCAAGCACTTTTGGAAGGAGTCAAATTGGTTGTACACCTTGGTTGTGAATCCCTTTTCATTGAAGGTGATTCCCAAATTATTATTCATGCAATCTCTAGTGGGTCTTCCCCTTCATGGAAAATTAACCCTTTCATTTCCAATATCCTCTTTTGGCTAGGAAAATTACACACATGGCACATCAATCATATTTTTCGTGAAGCCAATCAAGTTGCGGATCTTCTTGCTAACTTTTCCATTGATTAACCTATCGTCACAGTCATCACGATTCATGCAAAAGCATGACAAGGCCTCTCCTACATCATATCACATGAGCTGTAGGGTACTCTGCTGCAGTATGGATTTTCCCTCCACACTTGTAATGCCTCTTTTAGGCATGGGCAAGGGCTGGTGGTGGATTCTTTCCCTGTTCCAGTGATTTTTGTGACTTACTCATTTTTTTTATGTTCATAGAATTCTTAGGCTTTCCTTTTGTTTTTCTTGAGCTTGGTTCTAGAATAAGTATCACCATTTGATATTGATAGAAATCATCTATCTGAAGTCTTTCATTACTCATCTCATGAGGAAGCTGAAGCAATTGAATCCATCTTGGGTGATTCCTATCGTTTCCGGTCTTGGCATGCCGTTCCAATTCGGAGATCGCTTTGGCCTTTATCTCCTTTTGTTTGTTGTTACATTGGGATATGATAGTTGTCGAATTCATCACCAATGATGAGATATACCCTGCTCACAGGGTCGGTATCCATGAAGAATTGCTCAATTTCTCCCTCCCTAATCCTCTTCTGTGGGTCAAAGAGGTGGATGAGCTCACTATTGGGTGCAGTAAGTAGTATATAGTGGCTTTGCGTACAATATAGAGACTTCCTTCGCTACTCTCAAAATGTCTAGTCTTTGTTATCGCGGGATGTCTCGACTAAAGACTCCTCCCCGAAGTGCATGTTGATGAGGCTATGTTTCCTGTACACTCTGCTACTGAAAAATGGCAGGAGCTTAAGGACAAGGCTACTGGTGCCTTTCACGTCCTTATGCACGAGGAAAAAATGCATGCGGGCACCCAAATTGGCTGATTTTTTTAGGTTTCGGCCTTTGCACTTGATTTTCTTAGTTTTCTTTCTCTTTCATCTTAGTGTTTCTTGTTCCTTTCCTCTCTCTTGTAGACGTTGGAATTTCTTCTTTTTACCTCCCTCTTTCCTTCTTCCTTTCCTCATCTTCTTCATCTCCTCTATTGTATCATTGAGGCATGAACCTCTGATTCATAGCTCCAGTCAAAAGAATTTAATAATAAATAAAAAAAACCTTGGAGTTAAAAAAAAGGAGGTGGGGTGAGAAACTGAAGTTTGTTGTTTGGGTTGACAGAATCACTGTTAAAAGAGCTACTGGTAAAAGCCCATTTAAATTGGTATATGGAACTCAAGCTTTGCTGCCCCTCCATTTGTAATTGTTTTCATTTCAATTTTTTCAACAGATTGAAGACCAAGAAGTTAGTTCATATGATGCTCAAATCAATCAGATTATTGAGCTGGATGAAGAGATAAGGGCATCCCATCAGCAACATGTGAAGTTCAGAGAAAAGTTGAAGAGGCTATTTGACAAAAAGGTGACACCCAGAGCTTTCAGCATTGGGGATCTTGTGCTTTTATGGGATAACATGAATGAAGATAAGGGCAAGCATAGTAAATTCAATGCATTGTGTATGGGCTCTTATTCAATTGATATTCGAATTGGTGAAAATACTTTCTTCCTAAAAGACGTAGATGGGGAACTACTTGAATTACCTAGTAATGCTAGGCATTTGAAGCATTTCCTTGATTGATTTCTCATAATCAAGGTATATTCCATTTGTATAGTGTATAGTTCTTTGTTCTCGTTTGATTTTGTGTTTTTGTTTGTTCTGGTCCTTGGTGACCTGGTTTTGCTAGTTTTATAGTTCATTTTTTGGAGGATGGTTATGCTTATTCTACTCTGCAAGATTTTTCTTTGACTCCATTTCCTAATGGTATTTTTTTGGCACTTGGTCTAATATTTTTTCTTGTGGAACTCATGGGGAATGCCCATCCCCGATTCAGAGCCTATGTTGGTGCTCAAATTAGTCTTTCCCCATCAACCTTTTAGATCCCTCGCCATACTGACCTCTGTTATGTTTTTTGTCTCCCGAGCTCAAATGGTGGCTTTCTGCATTTTACGGTTTGACGGGTGTAGTTAACTAGTCAAAATTACTTCTCGGCATCAGTTGAAAATTAGCCCTTTCTAGTTGGATGCAGCTCTATGGGGCACTTTAAAAATTCTAAGGCTCACTTCAACCCAAAACATGTCCATGTGGAGGCTTCCGTCGGGCCTTCCCATACTTAGACTTTTCAAGCAACTTCCTGAAGGCGCCTGGGACATGTGGAGGGACCGCACATGTTTGGGGTCTCTACTTTTCAGGACCATCTCAAAATGTGCAATTGAGACATGTAGCATGTGGGGAAATGGAAAACGGAGCTTTGGGGCCATTCAAGATTTTTTGCCTTTTGTGAAAAGGGGATAAAATTTGTAAGTCAAAGTGCAGTCTGCTTTGGGACACACATCGGGACACGTGTCAAGCCCGTTTTCTGAGGGTGGAGGGTGGAGAAAAATGTTAACCTTTTACTTTTTTCCAAAAAATTATAAAATGTCAAAAGGTGCCCCCAGACCCGTTTCCAATCGCATTTTGCCATGTGGAGGGCTCAGATTAAAAGTTGAAATGCAGGATCAATGGTAGTTGTGCATTTCATTTGATTTTGCCACCATTGAAGCTCCAAGATGTTTGGAGATGCATTTTTGCATCATTCTTCATCAAATTTTTGAAAAAAATGTGTTGTTTGGGTCTGCAAAGTTTAATTGAATCAATTTGGGAGCTCAATTTGTAAATCAAAATTACTCTTGAAGTGGATTTTTCTCAAGCTCATGTAAAAATGCAAGATTCCATATCCAGAAGTTGTAAAGTAAAATTTTAGAGGGAAAAATGATGAAATGATGAAAGTGCAGGTGCAAAAGGTGAAAAAGGCGTTACCTCGAGAGCAAAAGGGGATGACTTATCAAGGAAAACTACGCAAAGGCTCGAAAAATGATTAAAATGGCATTTCTCACATGACAGATCCAGAATGATTAAAGGGTCTCCCAAAAATTTGTGGCATGACATCCTAGTTAGTAGTCGAGGGTCCAAGAAACGTGATCTGCATTCACAGTTTGTCCACCTGGTAGATTTTGGATCTGAATTTGTTAAATTTCTTTATCTAAAACACATTGGTAACAAGAAAAGGTCCCTCAAATATTCTTCTCTTTTGAGGGTAAAAGGTGCTACAGGCACCAAGGGTGAAGAATATGACTCCAGTTAGAACAATGATGTAAATATTTGTAATGATTCACCTTTTATGAAAACACCTAGCAAATTTTTGCAAATTTGTTGAAAGTCACTTTCTGCAAATCATGATCCAATATGTGAAACAAAGGTGCTTCCAATATTCCTCTTTTGGGGGGGAAATTGGATTTGAAGGGTGTATTATAAATGCAATGAGATTACTCTTGCAAAAGGTCGAGTTCATTGTCACGAGAATTTTTTAGAAAAGCTCATCTTCTGAGAAAACTTTCTGAGAAACCAAGTTAACTTCCTCTGTGTTAGATTTTCATTCATGTTGAGTTGGTTATGAGTGTATAGCCATCAACAAGCTCTGAGATTGTTTTAAAATAACTCTCCCCTGTTAATGAATCTAATAAACTTTGAGTTAATTTATGTTAAATCTCTGGAAAAAAAAATTTATTTCACTTTCATAATGTCTAGGAGTAGTTTTTGTTGTTCCTATTGCAATATTGTATCAAAATATCTTTGAATCACACATATCTCAATCTTTGTGATAGTTTAGTTGCATCTGCAATTTCATTTCTCGGAAGAGCTTTCAATTTTGGGAATGAAATAAATGATTTAAAATCACTTTTCTTTCATCTCGTTGACATCGATTGTTTGTAAGCCTTTAGGTGTACCTCGGGCATGATTGATCTTAGATTTTGATGTATTATTGGGTCTTCTAACTCGATCCTTTGTGCTATAATCTCAACGATTGTGTGAAAAAGTGTAAACCGGGCCTCCATTGATGCACACCTTCTCGGTTGAAGGAATGTTTAACTATTTTGAAGCTTTCATGTATTGAGTTCTCCATTTTTGTGAAGATCCTCAAGGATCGACAAAGTTCAATCTATATTTTTGATCTCCCACCGAAAAATTATTCAAATAACCAATCCTACCCTGAACTACCCTATTTTTCTCTCTGTATATCACAGAAGAACAAAACCCATTTTCTAAAGTATGCGAAGAGATCAAGATTCCAAATGTCTTTAGTAACCTTTGACTTGTGTTGAAAATATCCCCATAATCTAAAAGTGACAACTCGTGAGAGTCAGATTTGGTGTGTTGATCATATTTTCCCCAAGGTCTCTCTATAAAATTTTGGCAAAAGAAATTTATCTGCATCTCCTTCAATAACAGAGGTTACAAAATAGGTTTTCTTACCTTGGTTGAAAGGTACAACCTAAAATAGTTAGGATAAGATCACATCCTTTTAAGGTTCTACCCACTTCTCCAAAGCTTGAGTGCTAAAAAAGCCGGATAGATCTGCTTCCCCGACTACAAAACTACACACATAATAATATATCTACCTCTGAGTGTCTTGTCAAATCAATGATATTGCTCATCCTTTGAAGAAGAGTAAATCTAGGTACCAACACTTCTTCTTCTTCTTGGAGGAGACAATGATAACTCAATATGTTGATAATTTTCTTCTCATCTCGCAAAAGCTCTTATCGGAATTATTTTCATATGTTAACACACTGAGATATGAAATCCAGAGATATGGAGTCATCAGGTACTTTGATTCATGCCATTATGAAGAGAAGTACCAGCTCTCTCTCCCACCTGGCATACTAAAAACTGTTGTCACGCGGATCATGCACCCATTGAATCTATGAGTGATCCCATGAAACGTTGGAACATCCCCAAGGTGTGGGACCTTGTATCCTTAGGATGGAACTCTGGATAAGTCTGAATTCCTTTGAAACTTGGAGCACTTGATTTAAGATCAATATGCAAGGCTAAAACATTTGAAAATAATTCTAATCTACTCAACTGATGAGCTTAAAGTTAGAGATAACAAAAAATAATAAGGTGATGCACCAAGTATATTTAACAAATAGACACACTTAAATGCACAATAAAATCCTCAAAACAATATATGATATGCACATGTCTTACAATCCTCCTCTATCGATGGCTATAAATAATAATACAACTTTGTAAAAGATAGGAAATATATTTTCTACAATTGATATCAAAGTAACTATATCAGTTTTCACATGAATTAAAACAAGATAACTGAGATAAAGGAATATTAACCAATCACATCAAGGAATTAAACATTCACAAGCTCTTAATTGATCAATGATTAACACAATAAACCGGACTTATCATGGTAAAATATTGTTTTTATATAACTGAAAGGCTCAAAGTATATGAATCACTCTTCTAAGTTTGAAGAGTAACTTCTCCAAACGATCTATCTATAGCTAAACTTAATGCATTTTTAACTATTTATAAGTTCCAAATTTTGAGCCATTACAGATAAACCTTAACTAACAAATTACTAAAAATAGAGTATAATACGTTCAAGGGAACAATCTCCCATAAAAATAGTAAATTTGTTGCAAATTTTTAAATAAGTCAACCTTGTAACTTTGGTGATTCGGTGCTTGGAACCATCCCAATAATGGTTGGTTGGCTTAGCTTGGTCCTACATCATCTTTCTCTTGTTTTTTTCCTTTGATATTCTTCTTCCCACATATCCATCCAATGTTTGTAGTCAACGAAATGTTTGATGATTCCCTATACTTCCCCTTCCTCTAGTCCGGAAGCATAATGATTCACCACATCCGCTATATCAATCTCCATTACAAATTTAGCTGGAAACCTTTTCAACTTATTCACCACTTTCTTCAGCTGACTTATAAAATTCTAACATGAGACCAATCTATCAATTGAATTGATATTGAAATTTTTAGTTACTTCATCATCTTTCATTAGAAAATATTTGAAATTTGATTTAATTTGGTCCATAGGAAGAGCATCAATATTCTCATTGAAAAAATGCAGTTGATAATATCAAACTCTTCGAAATATCATTTAGACCCTCCATTATTTTCACGCGTTTATCATCCAATTTCTTAATCAAATCCTACAACACTTGGGATCTAAATTCCATAGCCTTCTGAAACTCAAACAATTTAGAAACATCATCAACCAATCCTTCTTGAAGAAGTAAATATTTTTCCAAATCTCTAGTCTCACTCCATGTAGTTAAATTAAGATTCCAAATTATTGTTATCCTCAAAGATAATTTCATCTATCTTGCGAATAGAAGTCCTCTCAGTTTGTAAATCATTATACAATTCAACAATTGTTTTAACCAAAGGATTAGCTTCTTAAAGCATATGTTCTATCCATCCATCCATTGATATTCCCTTCTGACCTATCTTCTCAATTTCATGATATGAAATATCATCCAAACCGGAAGAAACTATCAGAGCAGTTATAGTTGAAGGATCAATAGTTGGAGTGGGTTGTGTTACTTTCCTTAATAGAGCAGTGAGTTGTTCAACCTTTGACTTCAATTCATCTTTGGAATCTTTATCTTTATCATACTTCTCCAACAAATTTCCAAGGGCCACTTGAACATCCTATTTGGTGCCTTCATGTGTTGCCTTCCCTAGTGAAAACCTAGAGATATGATAATTTGATGCTGTAATAGTTTCTTTAGTTTTCCCCTCAACGGGGGTAGCTATTTCCATGACCCTTTCTCTTGATAATTTTATCAATAAAATAGATATGATATTTGGCCATTTGTCTTGTATCTTTAGACTAGGTTCCGGATCACTCGGATATATCACGTCTACAAGAGGCACCTTCTTCTTCTACCATGGGGTTTGGCGATATAGCCACTCAAGTATAGTAGATGCAGATGAAATTTTTATGGTTTTTACGACACTTGGATCACTAGATAAAAATATAACATGGGTAATATCGTTAGTAATTAAATGGAGGTGGTAATGATAGAAGGGGTGGAAGTGAGAATACCTTCAGTAGCGGAGGCAATAAGACCGCAAGTTGAAATGGAAGGAAATAAAATATGTTGAGACAATGGAGTGGAAACCAGAGACCCAATCACTTCCCCTAACAAGAGGATAGGAAGGGATGAAAACATTGGGCCATGAATGGAGATGGGAAAGAAGAGATGAGTTAAGGAGAAGTTGATAATGATTGGGAAAGTTGAGTGAAGATAGTGACAATGGTAATGAAGAAGGGGTTGGAAAATCTTGTGACACAAGAGGAGAATCACTAACTTTGACAAATTCTATTACTTGTATTATAGAGTACACAACCTTTGAAATTGGAACTTTTGGAAGAGAGGAATTCCCAACAAAAAATGAGATCTTCGATGGTAGTATACTAAATGCTACCAACCGACATCATGTATGCTACCGATTGCTAGAATAAAGTACATGTTACCAGCCAACATCATAAAGTATATTACCACAGTACATCATGGTACATGCTACTATCTGGTAGCATCTTTGTAAGCTATTGGCCGGTAGCATTATGCATGCTACTGGGAAATAACATTATGCATGATGTCGATTGGTAACATGAAGCATCATGTCGATCGGTAGCATGAAGTATTATACCTATTGGTAGCATGTAGAATGCTCTTGACTGAGCATGTGGTATTCTTGGATTCATTTGGTTGCATTTGTTAATTTTATAACTATTTAGATGTTGATTACATTTATCTAATTTAAATATTTTCATGGATAGGTACAATGGCTTCTTTGAACAATAAAAAAGGCAGAAAAATAAAAAAAGAAAAGGTAGCATAGCAAATTTTTTCAGCCCCACAAAAAAATAAAGACCCAAGTTGCTTCCACTAGAAACATTAACATGGGTACTGGTAAGTTGTAATAGATTATCATAACCTTTTTCCTCTTTTTATTAGTTCAGTTTAATTTTTTTAATATCTTTGTAACAGTCAAAACATTTTTCATTTTTGAAAACAGAAACCCCTTCTGTTAATTTTATTCATAACGAAGCGAAGAAACCAAACAATAAACCCTAAGGAAAATAATTATTTCTATAGATGATGATTTATTTGACCCAAACATTCTTGATCTAGAATATTTTCCCAAATTCCAAATGCGTTTAAGAGATGAATGTTCAAATGAAAATATTCTAGTAGAAGATGATAATGATAGAAACCTTCAAAAAAATAAGTCTGGGAGAAAGAAGAAAACATCCTAGACAATTGGAAGGTCATTTCAAGTAGATTGGGAAGAAAAATTCCCATTTATTGAACTTGTACAACCAAATAATGGTAGTGATACTCCCAAAGAATGTAGATGTACTATTTGTACTTGGAAATTTGGTAAAGAACATAGAATGCAACTTAAATTGGACACTATAGAGAAACATTTTGGAAAATTATATTACATAGTCATTGAAAATGATGGAAAAATAATGAAGAATCATATATGAAAAAGTGTAAAAGAGTGCATGCATGTAAGATATAAGGAGTATGAAAATAAGATGAAATACACTCAAAAACTTCAGGAGAAAGGAGGAACCATAAATGCAAATTTTGGAAAAGCTGCAAATGAAAATTTGAAAGCAAAAACCACCCAGTTTTCAACCATATTATTTATTTTGAAAATGGGTAGATCAATTTCAGATTTTTCATAATATAAAAAATTGTTCAAGTTTAATGGGTTTCCAAACCTTCCAAATTCACATTGGTTAGAGAGCAATGCTTGGGAGATGGCAAGATGTCTAGTGATGATTAAACAAGAAGATCTGAAAGAAAATTTCAAGAATGCAAGTTTCATCTCCCTTTCAATTGATGAGGTTACAGCTATTGAGAACACTTATTGGGTAATCATGAATGTATATACATTCCAGAACCACATCAAAACACCTCATCTACTTTCGGTTCATAAAATGCAAGAAAACTGCAATGCTGAAAATCTTTCAAAATTAGTTATATCTAACTTGGAGGACATAATAGGAAAGGATAATTGTTATATAGCTAAAAATCTTATTTTTGTTGGTGTTGATTGTGCATTGTTGATTCAGGGTCACAAAAATGGTCTATGTGTGTGTCTTCAAACATTTTTTTCTCCTTACATGATTCTTATTCATTGCATGTCTCATAGGATGAATCTTGCATATAGAATAATAAGCACATTTAAATGTGTTGATAAATTTAAAGATATTACCCTTGAAGTGCATGCCTATATGTCAATTAGTATGAAAATATTTCAATATTTTCATAAATTTTCACTTTGGGTCACGAGAAGGTAAGAAAATTCTTAAAGATATTAGTACTCGATGTATTTCTATGTATGAGTCTCGCATGCAGATTTTTTGAGGAATATCCATCTTTAACGGGTTTCATGTATAAGAAACGTAGGCAAGTTGACATGGAAAAATATTTTCTTTACCCCCTTACATACTTGGAAACATTTTCAACACATTGTGGGATTCTTCCTATGTTGCATGAGATGAATTTCATACTAAAGCTTGCACAAGAATGATCCATATATATATCATACTTCATTAGGTTCAGGAAAAGGGGGTGTTAGACTCTAGATATGTTATATACCTATGATGAATTCTTTAAGGACATGCATTCGATCACTAACAAGCTCGACATGATTTGAAGGATCCTCATGACTACTTTAGATTTAATATATGTGGTCATTTGTGTATTTTTGTTAACGGGAAGGAGATTAAAATGCATACATTCAAAAAATGAGTAGATATTGTTGGAGAATATATTGAAGAAGTGTATATTACATGTAATTTATATGATGTTATTATATCTAAAATAATAATATTTTATAGAAAATATCATAATGCTTATCTAGCGAGATTAGAGATCATTTTTAAAAAGGAGAGCTTCTTAACGCCATGGGAGTTGTCAATTCTAACTTTTGGAATCCTATAGGAGGAAAAGATTCAGTAGATTCCTTTAAAAGACACATGGGTACTATCTTTAAACATTTTTACAATCAGTTTAATGTAATGGAATTGATTAATGGTAATCTTCAAAAGGAAACTCTTGCATTGTAATCAGCTTATTTTGGCGCTGTAATGAACGAACAATTTGAATTAGTGGAAGAGCCAATAGAGAAGGGAGAAATTATACTTCTATAGAAAAGGTTGTATCCTATTTCCATCCTTTGTGAAAGAATAAGTGAATATTTATAATTGTATGAACTATGTTAGATAATGATATTGGGTTCATTGAAAAAAAAACATTTTCAGCACATTAACATTTATAAAATCAAAATATTGGAATAGACTTGATAAAAATCTTGAGACCTGCTTGAGATTATACGTTTCATGATATCATGTGGATATATTTCCTTATGATTGTGTAATGGATATATATAATTCTCTTATAAAGAGGAGAGGTATGAGTAATACTAATACATGGAGTGTAAATAATAATGAAACTGTGACTGAAAATCATAGCGAAAGATTAGATAAAAGTGTTGGGTAGTAATGTTTTCAAGATAAGTTTGTATTTGATCTAGCTCATATTAAATAAAGAAGAATGACTGCAAATTGTTGTTCGGAAAGAAAATTTCATATCAGTCCATTCATATTACAATTATGGATATTGTTATTTTTGTTATATGCCTGTTCATTTTCGAATAATATTTACAATGTTGAAATATGTTTACTATTTAGATTTTTAAATGTGAAATGTCATACTTCTTATTCTATTGTCTTTAAAATGAAAAAGTATAATTCCATTTAGTGGAGAATTTTTAGTATTACGTATGAATATAGTACTTATGTAAAACATGACACAATTTTTTAGTTGCCAATAGTTTAAAATAATTTTAGTGTTTGTTCTTTGAAAATAAATGCTACTTGTAGTTCACTATTCTATCCAAAAGTATTTGAAAATGATAATAATAAGTAATGTACCATGTAATAGTTATATAAAATTCAAATGAAAATAATAGTCACATTAAGACTCAATTTGAATAACTTTTACATAATATAACAAAACTATAAGTAAAACACAACAATCCACATTGATTTAAGGTTGAAAATTTCAATATTGTCATTCAATTTGAAACAATTTTACAAAAAGAGTCTACAACAACATTTATAATTTCACAATTTTTTGCAGCTTCATCCTTGATAAGATTCTTCCCTATGTGATTCTTTTTCCTACACAAGGAGCTTTCTTTTACAACACCTGACTGAACCAGATCCTTTGCAGCAACTTCAATATTTGAAAGAATTTCTTTTCTTGATTTTCCACATCACAAGAAGAGAATAAGTTAGGATCCTTTCTGTTTGTTTCTTCAATAGTATCTCTAGATCCATTCCATTTTCTTTAAGTATTCTTCTCAAGGTATTATTATTCTTATTTAAGATAACACACTTTTGTTTCAATTCAATCTATTGCAGTTAAACATTTCCTTGCACTTTATAAATGCAAATCAAGCACAATAGTCTCGTTTTTATAATTTTTGTACTTTGACTGCATTTTAAAAATATAAAATATATTAGTAAAATTTCAAAAAGTGAAAATGATACTTGAATATTTAGTAATACTTACCAATGCCTTATTTTGTTCAACATTTGCAATAACAACAAGGCCCTTATCTATCAACCACTTATTATCTTGACTTGTGCTTACGCATTTAAATTATCAATTTTGTTCAACATAATATTCAACACTTCATCATCATAATTATTTTCAAATGATAAAGAACTAGACATATCTTGATTCAAAAAAATATCAATCATTTTTGGCTCGTTCGATGTGAAGAATCCAATTAATGTCTTGGTTGTGATTTTTATATCTTGAATTTATTTCTTTTATCATAAATTTAGCCCTAAAATCCCACAATTTTAATTATTCAATCTCCTTTGATATCACACCAATATTGACTTCAGCATTTTCAACCAAAAGAACACCAATTGAAAAAGTTGTTTTTCGGTCATTAGTTAAAGCAAAGTGTCGGGTGTCTTGGATAAGGTGTTCTTTATCTTTCCGCTCTTCTTAGAGATGATTTCCTTGCACCATGAATTATATCTTGGGGATTAAATTTTCCATGGGCCTGAAGTCCACTTTCAATCCCAAGATACTCATCATCCAAATCAATTTCGTTCAACACTGAAACATTTGTCCACTAGGAGCATTGCGAGTAAAAACAATCGAAAATCAAAAGCAAAATTAAGGGTGCCCCTCCTTCAAGTTGTAAGAGCCAATGAAATATACTTACCAGGGAATCTGGTCCTCATATGTTTTTATAGGGTGGTGGAGGTGGTGTTGGTGCTCAGATCTGTCTCACCCCATTTGCCATTATTTTCCTTTGATCTGCGTATTGTGAAGTTTCGTCTCTCAATGTGGGTTTCTTGAGAGATTTTATGTCCATTTGAGATGCTTTGATTTGTTTGTAATATCCATTGTCATGTCTCTCCTTGAAGAATTCTCCGAGTCTACCCTGTTTTTACCCCAGTTTCTTCAAAGTCCACGGGCTCGACATTTTTCCTATTTTCCTCGACCATGGAGGATCAAAATGGTCGATTTATATTTGTATGACTTTAAAAATACAAATCCAAGGTTGAAAATATGATCCAAATCTTGATTCACTTGTTTTTGTTTCAAAATAATTTTCATCCTTAGCGAAAAATCGGAGTTCTAGGCGTGAAATAGTGATTTTTGTATTTTGACGGTCTAACGGTGTCTTTTTCCTATCAATTTTAGTACTCAACATTTGGTAGTCACATGGTTTCTTTTGGTTGGTTAGGGGACAGCGGGCAAATGCTTTAACTTATCACTTTTTGATTTTTTGGCAAAAAGGCAAATTTGGTCCCGTAGCCCCGCTCAAATCTGATTGGTTCTTTTCGTGCTTACGTGGCTTCCTCTAATTGGATGGGGTACGGCGGGTCTATTTTTGAACTTGTTATTTTTGGCTACTTTGGAAAAAAATTGAACCTTCCCCACATGACCGCCTGAGCTCGATTGGAGAAAAATTAAGAGGTAGGGAAAAAGTCTCACTTTGACCCTACAAGAGGAAACGTGGCAAAGCTAATGGTGGAGATACGGGCCTTCAGAGGTAAGTTGGATGTTTTTCCCCTTTCACAAAATGGATTAAAATTATAAAATGGAAGCGCGCCCCTACCAAATCATTCCGGAAGCCTCAAGGTTTTGAAGTTGCGCCATAACAACACATGGCGAGCCCACGCTCATTCCGGTATCAAATTTTGGGGATCATCTCAAGATGCGCCATTGTTAAACGTGGAAGTTTGAAAATTCAAAGAGGTGGGGAAGCGGACTATCAGAGGAAAATTTGATTTTTTGCCTCTTGACATCAAAAGAATTAAAATCTCAAAATGGCCCGCAAAGTTGATAAGGGAAAAGTCAAAGCTTGCTCCAATTAATGACAAAGGTGCAAACTCTCAGGGGAAATTTGGAAAAAATTCCTTTTGGGAGAAAAAATTTAAAAATGAAAAAGGAAGTGCGGTTCATTTGGGATTCACATTGGGACACATGTCGGGCTCATTTCCCAAGGGCGAGTTGCGGGAAAAATTGGAAAATTTTCCATTTTCCAAAAAGGGGTGAAATGGAAGAATCTGGATGCCGTTCCCCTTGGACCCACCTTAGGACACGTGTCAGGCTCATTTCCCAAGGGTAGAGGTGCGGAGAAAAATGGAATTTTTTTCATTTTTTCAAAAGGTTGTAAAAATTCAAAGGAAACCCCGAGCCTGTTTTAAAGTTGAGTCTTCCATGTGGATGGCCCAAATTCAAAGTAAATATCAACGAAAACCGTGAGTCTCGAATCTTATTTTCCCCATTTTTTTGAAACACACCTGGAAGTGCAATTATTCCTAATTTCTTGGTATTTCCTACATGCCAAACAGAGAGGGGAGTTAATTTTGATATCTAAGTTTGGTGGGAGAGATCTGGAGACATATTTCACCATTAAAATTGTCTGACTATCGGGCTCCATCTGATTTTCTATTTTTCTTCTCCCGAGCATGCAAGGAACCAGATTTGACATATTATGGGTGGAAGTGGTTGGTGAGTTAAAGGAGGAGTGTTCTACCAGATGAAGGAGTTGAATGCTAAGATTTTTGAAGAGATCTACCCCATGAGCACCTGACAAATTTTACAGATCTGATTTTGGGAATCGCGATCAAGATCATGGTGAGAAATGGTGCATTAAACATTCTTGTCTTTTGGGGAAGAAGGGGCTCTGTTGTAAATGTTATAAATGGCACAAATTTTTTGTGCAAAGGTTGGAATGTGAGGAGTCAAGACTGATTTTTATAATAGAAAAGTCTTGATAGAACCCATTCTTTTTTAGAAGCTAATTGAGAAGCTTGTATGTCTACTTTGTATTGAATTTGATCATGTCAAGGTGGTTGCAAGTGTACAACCATTGAAAATATTTGAGATTGTTCTAGAAACTTTCCCTTGCTGATAAATTTAATCAAACTAGAGTTATTCTACGTGGATCATATGCAAAGTGTGTGGTTTTACTTCTAAATGTCTGTAAATAGTTTTTATTGTTCCTGTTGCAATCTTGTATCAAAATCTTTCTCAATCACACAGGTTTCAATCCTTGTGATTGTTTAGTGAAATTTCATTTCTCAGAAGATATTTCATCTAGGAGTGAAATAAATGATTTAAAATCACTTTTCTCTCATCTGTTGACAGATATTGTTTGTAAGCCTCTGGGTGTACCTCAGGTGTGATTGGCCTCAGATCTTGATGTTTTGTTGGGTTTTCCAACTCGAGCCTTCGTGTTAGAATCTCATAGATTGTATGAAAAAGTGCTAATCATGGGCCTCCATTGAAGCACATATTCTGGTTAAAGAAACATTTTAGCTACTCTGTGGCATTCTGTTGGTTTAGTCTTCCATTTTGTAAAAGTTCTCAAAGATTTGGTATAATCAACTTTATCCTACTTCACCTCCCACAAAATTCATTCAAAACAATTAATCCTACCTGTACTACCCTGTTTGTCATGTGTGTATACAAATGCATAAATTTTACTACCAAAACATGTAAAAACAATTAGGATTCCAAATGTCTTTAGTAGCCTGAACCTTTTCTAGAGAATATCTCCACTATCTAGAGTGACAACTTGTGAGAGTTAGATTTTGTTGCATTGATCATATTTTCTTCAAGGTCTCCTTAACAACTTCATTAGGAAGGATATATCCATCTCCTCCATAAACAATAGGCTACAAAAGGGTTCTCTTACCTTGGTTGAAAGGCACAACCTAAAATAGTTAGGATAGATCAAATCCTCTTAAGGTGCTACCCACTCCTTTCCAAAGCCTGAGTGCTAAAAGGTTAGATAGATTGCTTCCCCAGCTATAAAACGACATACATAACTATCTATCTATCCCCGAGCATCCTTTCAAATCCATGATGTTGCTTGGGCGTTGAAGGAGACTAAATTCGGATACGAACTGATGGCATATGCATTTACGGTGGACATGGAACCGAAGGCCCTGTAATAATGAATTATAATTTTGTAAATAATATGAAAAAATCTAAAATACAAATATAATAGCATTGAAAAATTAAAATTTTCATATAAGAATATAAAAATTACATTGTTGGGAGGATATTTGTTGACTTTGCAAATGAAGCTTGTTGTTGTTGATGTGGTGATTGTGGAGGAGTATACTAAAAATATTGGAAGGTGTGATCTAAAATATAATTATGAATTAAAGATTTATTAACTTGTTAAATTTTAATATCAACAAATATAAGCAAAAATATAAAAATAAGAGATTCAAACTTGGGCCCATAGAGTGAGGTATTGAAGAAATTTCTACTTCTTATGTTCCATCATGATGATAAAATATTGTTCTTCTATAGGTTTATTTAACAAAGAAATCTAAATTGCAAGAAATTTTGAAACACATGCATGTATTATATAATTAATTACATCTATTTTAAAACAATTTCAAACATATATACATCATAAATTAAAATACCGTGATTAATGCCTCTAGTATGGTGTTTATTTGAGTTTGAGGGCTAATGGAACTCATATTTTTAACAAAATGGGGAGGGGTGTCCTCCTTGGTTTTCTCGATTTACGAAATAGTAGCAGAGTCTCCTAAACCTTGTGGGAATTGACCTCTAATAAAGAACTTCCCTCCATGATGTAGGTGCAATTGCTATCTTCTATGATAATTCAATATTATATTGTTTATTAATTTCAAACATAAATTTTAAAAGATACATATTACAATAATCAAAATTAATATTTAATAACCATTTAATAGAAAATTGGGACTCACCTCTTGATCTTCAACTATAAGCGAAAAACCCATTAACTTTGAATGCATCTTTGTTGGAAGAGAGGTGCCACATAAATTATAGAGAGATTCATAATATAAACTAAGAATAAAATTGGTTTAGTTGTTGGTAACATTATCATTCAAATCAATATTTACCAAATCGAACTTATCTGAAGGATAAAAAGTTACACGATCAATTTTCTGACCACATAAGGTTCAAATGATATACGTTAAAGCCCACAGTGAAATATCCATATATCGACCTCGTAAAATAAATTTGGCTTAGAAGACCTGCACCATAGCTTGCAGAAATAGGTGACTGAAATCCATGAGTTGTATCCCTCTTTTCAAAGGGTTTTGGGAAGTTGTAGTTTAAAATAAAACCAGGAGAAGCATTTTGTTACTATGTTAGTAGTGAATTTTAAACATAATCAAACATTGCTAAATTAAAAATAACGATAATATAATTTTGTAAAATAGACAATAAACTTACGAGCATTAGCAGTTGCAATTGCATCAATAGATAATTGAAAACTAGACTCCAAATACCTGCATTCTTCATCGATAAAATATCCTTCGTCGTGACAGGATCCACATTTTTGTGTGGTAGTCCTGTTAGATGCTCAATGTCCTTAGGTAACATTCTAAATGACTTTGCATGAGATGGGACTTGATAATGAAAGGTAAAAGTGGAAGTTTCGTAGTTGAGTAAAATATTGTTAAGTATTTTCTGGTCTATCCAAAATTGGGGAAAATAAACTATCCTTGTGAAATCGGCCACTTTGATCCATTGGGAAAAGGAATTAGGATCCTCAAGAAATGTGTACAGTTGAGGAAATACCAGGCTCTTGAAAGAAAAAATCTTCATATTTTTTGTTGACGCGGTTGTGTTATTGGGCTATCTAGAAGTGTTCTTTCTTCTTAGCATTATTTCAATCTATTAATCCCGAGTTATAACTATCCTTTAGCGTTATAGATTATTTTGTTTTGTATTTCCTTTGGTGTTGAAGTTTCTTCTATTTTTTTCTTCATATGCTCCTATGCTCTGGATTCTTTGTTGTGTGGAGTGAAAATGAATGCCTTCATATATTTATAGAATGTTTACTACAACAATCGAAAACATTAAATTTACTACCGACAAGCTCCACATTTAATGTTACCAATAGGTAAGATAGAATGCTACCAGTCGGTAGTATGAAGAATGCTACCAACTGGTAGCATTTACAATACTCCCATCCCTTGTAATATATTATTTCTACCGCATAATTACCCAATGGCTAAGGCCTAACCATTTCCATAATCATGTAAAAACATCACCTCTAACACAAAACAAATTTCCTATAATTTTCCATACATGCGAAAGTTGTTTTACCAATATTTGTCAAATATTTTCTAAGGATTTTTTGGAGGGAACCTTGAAATTTTCCTTTCCTTAGTCAACATTAAATTCAATCCAAGGATTAGAACCTTGAAGCTGTTGTTAACCAATAAGAAAATTTCAACACAACAAACCATTGTTTGGCATGAAACTTCAAAATACCTCTTCGCTCTTACAAGGAAGAGGAAATCCAAAGGCTTCCAAATGGTGTAATATGAGGGAGATCTAGAATCCTTGATAACGGCTATACCAAAATGAGTCATATAAGTAATGAGGGGAGTACGTGCTAGAAATAAAGAGCTTGAAACTTAATTAAAGGCCACAGTTCCTCTCGACATAGTTTCTGATGTAGAAGAGGCATTGCATGGCTTGTACAATAATATAAAGGAATGCATCGGTGCAAAGGAGCAGGAAAAACCATTATTGAATAAGAACAAAAAAATCATTACAACAATGACATCGTTGCAGAAAACATTAATACATATGGGGTAGGCCATTGAAAAAGGCATTTGTAAAGACCCTTTAATTATGACCATGGACGATATTGGTATATGCTAGACATATGCTAATTATACAAAGGAAAGACTAAGGGAATGGAATGAACAAGTAAGAATAATTTCTTTACAGTTTGATGACATTATTTCTAGAGGAAAATAAGTTTTCACAGAAGCTTCGGTCATGGAAGTATTTAATGGAAACCATGAATTGGTTTTCGATGAATATTTCATGACATCGCTTAAGAAATTCTTGGTTAATTTTCAAAGGATAATAATTGAGTAAAAGAAGGATAAAATTCACATTCCATTGAGTTTGTTTCCAAAATAAGGAAAAAACACATAAAAATAGAGAATCTGAAATAAATTGCCAAAAAATAAATTGGTAGTCAAAAGGATTTACTTGACAAGTCTACTATGCTATATAGAAGCCCGATTGTTGACACAAAAATATAACCAAAGATTCTTATATTTGCAAAAAATCTATTGAGGAGGCACGACAATGAGATCAAAAATGGATACCGAATGAGAGAAACAAATCCATGAAGTAATTGTGCCCCTAGATTAGGATGAACAAAGCCATAGTTAAGGAAGAACCATAGTGAATCATAAATGGTAGTATTTGAGATAGGTGGGAAAACAATGTAATATGTATGACATTGTAGTAGATGAATATTTATAATTTATTGAATGTTTGTGTATATATTCCAAATGTTATACTCAGCTAAACATGCATATTTTTGTTTTGATACGCTAAGCTCCAAATATGTCATTGTGGCATAAACTAGCACACATTATGCTCAAATATCCGTAATTGAGTATCGATCACTAAGTTTGCAATATATTATATGTTTGTTTTAATTCATAGTGATATCAAATATTAAAAATATATGTTGCAATATAAGCTTGAAAATGCTAAGAAAAAATAAATTATTTGAATTTTTAAATGCTAATGACATTAAAGATGGAAATTTACAATAGTGGTAGTGACTTAGCAGTGTAAAATTCCAAAATGTCAATTGTTGAGTAATCGATCGCTAAGCTCACTATTTTCAAGGTATAACCTAGTGGCGTCTAAGCTTGAAATTTCATACTATTATGATGTAACAATTGTTTATTCGAGTCATTATCCATATCATCAAGTGAGTCATCTCACTTAGGTGAGACCATAGGTCTAAGTGTCATTTAGGGGTCATCATGGGATTCTCTTACGCGTCGGTGTATCATTGGGGGTTACTTTTCAAATTTGGGAATGTAACTCTCCCTTTCAACTTGAGTTGTCATTATTGCAACACTAGGGGTTACTCACCACCTCTTATATGTGTAATATTTATTATCTATGAGATAGAGAGAGAGAGTTAATGTCTTAATTAGGTTCTTCCCATTTTTCAAATCTATGCATGCACTTTTAGTGGATGTTTGCTCCTCGTAAGATCTTTTTATGATGTCATTCGCACGTCCGTGGATTTTGATGTCATCCCTCGTGATCCTCGTGTTTCCGGTTTTCGAACCCTTTTTCATAGTATCAAATCTTAGGGATCATAACCATGTTGCTCGCTTTGCTTTCTTAGTACTCACTAACTCATAGTTTCATGTGCAAGTTCTCAACTTTGTCTTGTGCTCTACTTCCATTCCATTAAGGGGTTCTTGTACTTGGTTTTGTGTGTTGGGTTTAGTATTTTGTTGGTACTTCGTGTACAAGTTTAGGAAAAATAAGAGTTAAAAAGGGTGTTAGTTTGAGTTGTGCCTCATTGATAGCTCATTGCATTGTGGTGGCCGCTTAGTTCACAACTTACCCGGTCATTTTTGCATTTGTTTTGCTCATTTGTTCAACTCATACCTTTTTTACCTCGATAGCTTGGGTTTTGGCTTGAACATGAGTGTATGGGTATGAACGTGGTTGTTTTGGTTGTTTTTGACTTGATTTATCCCTTAAGGAGGTTGTTCACTAGTGTTTTGAGGCTTGTGCATTCATTTTGGTGGACATTGCCTTGTATTCAAACCGGTGACATTGGCTCAATGGCTTGGTCTGATTTTCTTGTAACCTATTCATTGTTAACTCCATCTTCCACCTCGTTCTTTACATTTTTTTCCTTCGAGCTACACTCTACCCAAAAAGTTGGCTTGTTACACCCACACTCCAACTAGTATTTGTTTGCTCATTTTTCTCCTTTAATGTTTGTGGTTTGAATTTGTTAGTCACATTGACCATTTGGAATTTTCTCGGTACTTACTTCTACTTGGTTATGTTGATGTAACATTGGTTGTGCACTAGTTTAAATTTTTGCTTGTGCATGCTCAACTCATGTTACTGTCTTGTTAACTCATCTTTTGAGGCTCGGTCTACTCTAGTTAAAACTCGAGGGTTGTGTAACTCCATTGAGTTTTTAGTTGATGGGTTTTGTTATTCCTTCATTTAATCAACTCTTGGTTGATGTCATATTCAAACTAGGGGTGTGTTGGAAGCTATATGCAACAAGAAGAATCTTAGTGATCTAGTAATTGATTATAGGTATTTATTATTTTTATTTTCTTGGGGTTTTAAAGTGTCTTTAATATTTCTGGCCAAATCCTTATTAAAGCTAAACTATAAGAAACTTTTTGAAATAAACACACATTGCTGAAATAAATAAATCTTTCAAAATTGAATGTACTGCTGGAAATAAACACTCTTTGCAAAATGAAACAAATTGTTGGAAATAAATATATGTTGCAGAATTAAACACACTGCTTGGAAGTAAACACACGTTGTAGAATGAAACACACTACTTGGAAATAAACACATGTTTCTTACACTTGCATGTTTTTATTCCACTTCCACATCATGGAGGGTGTTATTTCCATACTTGAGCATCACATTATCACATTATAGCCTCCACAAGTTCTTATTGTGAGAGAGAACTATTTAGCATGACATGATTCTATGAACGTTACTTCATGTTAGGTTGTGGAGCTAGATTGCTTCACAATAAGCATGCATTACATGTGGCTAGTTTACACAATAACCGACATCATCAACATATTAACCATTATCGGTCAACATATTAACCATCTTCGGTTAGCATAAGAACCAAAATCGGTCACAGATAAATTGCCTTCGGTTAGGGTAACTGGTTTTTGGTTACTTGTGTGTGAAAGTTTATATTTAACTCACAAGAATTAGATCTAACTTTTTATAAAGTTGATCTAAAGGTTATAAATGCATAGCTAAGGTGCCCTAAGTTTTTAGATGCTTATATAAGCATGAAAGCTAGGGTTAGATTTTATGATGGCATATAATTAATTATTATTACATGTGAAATCCTTGATTAAGAGGATGAAGAAGAAGAGAAAAAAAGAACAAGTTACTTGAAGATAGAGCTTCCATGGAGAGGAGATGGACAGAAGGAAATAATAGGTACATCTGAATGGTGAGAAGAGGGTAACATCTTCTACTATATTTCCTTTATATAGTTATTGTCTCATTGTAATGACTTGCATAGTATGCAAAGCACATAGAGTTTCTTCTTGTAGATCCACATGTTGGTGAGATCTTGTATTGTAGATCCATGTAGATCTAGTCTTATATTGTTAGATCCACAAGTTGTTGTGAGATATTGTATTCATAGATCCATGAAATCATGTTGTATTGTTGATCCATGTAGATCTAGATATTGTAAAGGAGGTTTTCTTCATGTTTGTATAGGTTATGCGGTGATGGAGATACATACTTCTTGGTGAACAATCATGGTTGCACATTGGTAGACCCATGTGAGAGGTTTTGTCGCAGATCCACATAGAACTTGGTAGTAGTTCAAAAATGTAGTAGTTTTTGGTTATGTGAGATTTTATGGTGGTTTCGGAGGAATGGTTGTAGTGTATTTATGTATATATTTTTAGAGATCCGGAGGAGAGGAGATACTCTTAGAAAGATGAATTGTACTCTTATATTGAATAGTTTGTTTGTACTCTTGTTATATTATATATATGAGATCTCTATCTTTAGTGGACTTAGTCCGCATTGGGTGAACCGCAGTACATGTTGTGTTATGTGTGTGTACTTTTTTTTATTTGTATTATTCTAGTTTATACTTCCACTACTGTAGATTTTGGGCAATTGTTTAGATCTTGTGTGTGAATGATTGGGTTTGTTATTCAATTATAACACTATTTTGCAAAGTCCGAATTTACAACAAATGGTATCAAATTCTAGTTTGTTATCTTATTCAATTCTCAACAATTGGTTTGAG
Source organism: Taxus wallichiana var. yunnanensis (assembly GCA_018340775.1). Taxonomy (NCBI): domain Eukaryota; kingdom Viridiplantae; phylum Streptophyta; class Pinopsida; order Cupressales; family Taxaceae; genus Taxus; species Taxus wallichiana. Next base: position 742,649,419 of record CM031238.1, on the reverse strand, counting down.
CTTGGTTATTTCAGAGAAAGGTTTTGCTTCAGTATATTGTTAGTGGTTTACTAACAGGTGGATGATAGCATGGTTTGTTTTTCCTAATAATAAGATCACAAGAAGAGATTCAATATCAAGTGGAAGCTGGAAGAGTAAGGTTGTTGGAGAATATAGTGACCGATGTTGGTTAGGTGGCAACTAATGTCGAAAGAGTGATTGTGGTTTGTTATAGGGTGACCGTGGTCGATTCATCGGGAAACTTGGTTTTAAAAATAAAATCACAGATCTAAAGATTTTTATAAGATGCAGTGAATGTATCCTTTTTGTTGAGGTGTCTCTAGTACTTGGAGGCACAAACATGTTTATCATTTACTGAGATCTAGGTTATAGAGGTATGGTTTTATCTTGGTAGTACAATGCTTGTATGTTTTGGTTGCACATGCATGTTTGGGATTGCAAATGTGAGTATGATATAGAGGAGAAATCATGCATACTTTAGTGCAATTAGATTCATGGGATTCATTAGAGAATATGAATATAGTAGTACGAACGAAGACAGGGTTTCCATAAGAGAAGCATGTTCTTCAGTTTAATATGTGGTTGAGTATCTTGGTCCCTGGTAAGGTGATGTATTTAACCTTGGTGGATTTTTATTGCATGTATTATTGTTGTTAAGGTTTTTGTGCAAGATTTGAGTGCTTTTTGAAATGACTGGCTTAACACAACTATCACTTTGTTTAGAGTAGCACATGGTTTGGTGATCTATGACAATTTGTGGCATTGTGTTTGATCTAGCAAGCACCGATGTCGGTCGTGAACCGATATCGGTCATAGAGGGTAACGGCACTCGATCAATGAACCATGGTTGGTATTTGTGACAACGCATTTCAAGAGGGTTCCTTACAGTAGAAGAGGGCATGGATGGTTTAGTGTCCTATTTTGGAGGATCAGGTTTCTTGCACAATGTGTACAAGTAGAAACAATGCAGATCACTTCAATGTTTAGATTAGAAAGAGGATAAAGATGGCTCAGTTAGTCCAGTGATACTTTGAGTCAGGTATATCTATATGATTCATGTTTCATTTATTTCATTTGGAGTAGCTGATATTATGTTTGGATAATGTGCATGATTTACACCATGTTTTTGGTGTTGTTTAACTTTTATTTCCGGTTATGTGGAATCTTAAGGACAAGGTTTTCTAGTCTAAGGATAAGTTCCTTAATGAATAATCATGATTAGACACGGTTTTGTAACGAGAGATGTTGAGTACACATGGATAGAAATAAGTTGATTCACCTACTTCACAAGAAGTCCAAACTTCTGTGATGTAGAAGTATTCTTCGATAAGAAGGGAATAAGTTTAGATTTTCTTTCATCTATTTTATTTCTCACTGACATATATAGCTTTTGAGATTGGTGATTAGAATCATTGTAGGATATTTCGGTGTTAAGTGGGAGAAAGCCATGGTTATTGGTATTGCAGGCTATACATATATGCACATTCAAAGTGAGAGGAGTATGCTACATTTTTGTGTGGCATGAGGAACAAGTTGTTTTGGAGGATAGTCATGGTTTTGCAGGTATTTTGAGTTTATTGCTTTGTGATTTCACTTCTTCTTTATTCTATGGTGCCTGGATATTCCTTAGGGAAGGTAGTTGATGGTTGATTCGGTTGGTTTTAGATGATAAATAATTTTTTCAGAGTTTGAAGTGTGAAAAAGGAGAAAATATGTTAGTTATAGAGACTAGTGTTAGTTAGGGTTAACCATGGTTGGTTATTTGGTAAGCGTGTTCGGTCGTAGTGGATCGACGTCGATTAGGAAACCGTGGTTGGTTTGGTCATAGGTTTAACAACGGTATTAATTTACAATTTCTAGATGGTAACCTTGTTTTTTTTTCATCTTGTTTGGTTCATGTAGTATGTTTTTTAATATTGGCAAATAGTTTTTTGAAAGGGACTATACCCTTGAATACAAAATAAGGCCTATAAGCCGGAATAAGAGAGAGGAGCAGAGTAGCTGTAGCACAGTTCAAGAGTTACAACAAAATCAACGTAGCCCAGAAACAGCTACACAGACAAGACTTAACAGCAAAACAACGGCAAAAAAACAGCAAGACGACAGCCAAGAAACAGTAATATTAACAATAAAGAGCAAAGATATAAGTAGTGACTACTTCTTGGCCACTTGATCAATACTGATCTTGACTTTTTTCCAAGCTTGAAACATGCCTAACGCGGTCATCTGAGCAGCATCCATCTTATCGAGCTCCTCAATGGTTCTCTTGCACTCTTTATCATTTCCCCAAAGCGCGTAGGAACACCGCTTAGATTTGAAACACTCTTGGCATGACCCACGATAAACTCCTCGATGGCCTTAAAGGCTACAATATTGTAGTCATGTCTGGTCTTAGTCTTCCCAAGGCGGGAGTCTAAGGAGGTCAGCTTTTTGTATATGTCATCAATCTGACTATTGTCAATGCTCCCTTCCCCCTCCATGCTTTTTTTGCCTTTTTGCTTAGCAAGGTTTTTGACCTCAACCTTCAGCAATTTAATCTCTGCCTCTAAGGCCTCCAATTTCTTAGAAGGGTTATCCATCTGTGCCTCCCGGGGACTGGCACTTCTAATGTTCAGCAGATCACGAGCAATGTCAAGCTCAAGAGGTTCATCCCCCACAGCAGCAGTCTCAAGGTTGAGTCTCCTAGAAGCCCTAGTGACTCGTTTAGAGGTAGAGGCAAGGTGGGTGGCAGGGGCAGCAGCAGGAGGAATAGAAGGAGAAGCATGAGCAGCCGGCATGGGGGTAGCAGCACCTAAGGCGGGGGCAGCAGCAGGGGCAGCAGGGGAGACAGGACTGGCGGCAGCAGAGCCCATCAAAGGGGGAGCCGGGCTGGGAGAGTAAGGGAGACCGGGATACTTAAGAAGGCAGAGCTTGTGGATAAGCAGAATAAGCCCTTGGTGCAAGGGAACCGCCCGGGTATGCCTCTGGAACTCCAAAATGGAGCGCTCAAGAGAGTTTAACAAATAGTGAGGGAAGCAAACCAACCTATTCCTACGGAAGTGATTTAAAAAGACAAGGTGCTTAGCAGGGACAGTAACAAACCTGCCTTCCAAGGAGATGAATCGAATCATCATGCGGGTGACTTCATCGTACGGAGGTGGAATTGAGCTTACAAGCAGACCCGCAGTGCTGAAAATAAGCTTCTCATCCTCCTCTGCAAATCTTCTTTCTTCAACCTCTTTGATAACCCTCTTGTTGAAGAAGCGGTACCCTTCCAGGCTGAGGCCAGTCGCTTCAGCTATGAGCTCTTCATTGATAAGAATTTTCTACCCCCATTAGTCGACTGTCCTCCCATTCCATTCCTTGGCAAAGCGAACAGAGATGCTTTGATCATGCCCTCGCATCCTTTCAACAAAGTGGTGAAGCCGCCAATGTTAAGAATGTTCCAAAGCTCCGTGTTATCTTTCCAAATGTGGTCTTTGCACACGGCTCTATTTGACAGGGAGGCCCTCCCATCTTCACTGTGATGTGTTGGTTACAGCAATTTCCAGGATACCTTTGAGCGTGAAGAGTATTACGATTCTTGCTGTTGAAGGTCACATAAAAATAGGAACTATAGCCGTTAGTCTTCTCACGAACGGCTGTGTGATTGCTGTTCTGAGTCTGCTGGAAGTCGCGCGTGAAAACCCCATCCCTGTCAGCTTTCACCTTGTAGTTATCATCGGTTTTCGTGGAGCTTAGCATCCGGATATCAACAGCTATTGTACCTCCCGCGTGCGCGATTTTTAAATCCAGATATCTCCACTTGAAGTTCCTTAAAAAAATCTTGCTATTATTTGAATTAGATATCATTTGCCACGCCATATACTTTAAAGCAGCACATGTGGAAGAATTTATGGATTTGATTTTCCTCCAAAGATTAAGGCATATCTCTAGAGATTGTTTGCATGTGAAGGTCCGCATGGATGCTGTTGTGGAGCTGATTAGGGATACTATCCTTATCCCATGTAGTGAAATTTATGTTAATGCCATAATTGGCCAGTGCATCCGCCAGCTTGTTGCCCTCCCTGTAAGTATGTACGATTCTGATACTGTTGAAGGTATGACTGATGCTTATGGACTCAGAGATAAAATCTTTAATATTCCAGCTGGGAGATGAGGACTGATTCAGAAGTTTAATAATATTAAGGGAGTCCCCTTCAACAATAAGGTTCTGGATATTTTGGGCCCGTGCAACTCTTAAACCCCAGAGAGCAGATAAAGCTTCGGCAAAATGATTGGTTTGAATTCCCATTTTTCCAAAGATACGCAGCAATCGATTGCCTTTGTGATCCCGAATTGCCCCTCCCTATCGCTGTTCCGGGTGGTTACCCTTAGAGGCGCCATCAAAGTTCAGCTTGAACCAATTGGAGTCAGGAGGATGCCATTTAATCAAAGATCTATCCACACTATTCCCGGGGTTGCTCCAATTACCAAACTGCCAATTAGATAAGATGTGCTCTTCATTCTCAGGATAACAATTGTTTTTGGGAGGTTTAAATCTGGCCATGTCCTCTTTGATGCCTTGGGAAATTTTGCCAATACTGAAATTATAATTCTGCTTCTTATTTCTGAAAATGATATTATTTCTATCCTTCCAGATCCTCCAAATTAAATGAGGGATGGCTAATTTCCAGATTCTTTTGATAGCACAATGTCTGAATGGTGGGTTCCATTGATTCCATAGCTGATTAAGATCCTCCGGCAACACCCAAAGAGCTTCGAATTTGGAAAGGACAAAGTTCCAAATTTTATTGGCATAATCACAATGTATGAACAGATGACTAATGTCTTCATAATCATTCCTACAAAGGTGACACCAATTAGGAATGATGAATCCTCTTCTCATCAAATTTTCAGTGGTGAGAATTTTACCTCTGATGGCCAGCCAAAGAAAAAAATTTATCTTGGGGGTTAACTCAGGCATCCAGATCAAGTTCCAGTTAAAATCAGATTAGTTCTATGTGAAAAGATTGGTATACCCAGATTTGACCGAGTATTTTCCATCTTGTGAATTACCTGCATCAGCTCATCCTTGGAATCCAACCGACACAAAGGGAAGAGATCTAGAAGGTCTTCAAGGGAGGAAATAATTTGTTTTAGTTCAAAACACTCCATAGAAAGTCTTTTCCAAGTCTTGTTGGTGCCATTTCCTTCAATGTAGTCCTTGACTTTAGTTCCATACTTGCTTGTAAGGCTGTCCTTAGCCATCCCAAATCTCTCCAAGAGATTATCACTGGACCAGTTATCCTCCCAGAAGTTTATGTCACTGCCATCCCCCACTTTCCATTTGCTGCCCTGCTTTATGAAGTTTCTACTCTTAATCAGATTATTCCAAAAAATGGAACCATTGGGGAGTTGCTCATCGTGCAGATAGGAGTAAACAGCTTGTTGATTCAAGTATTTTGCTTTAATAACATCAATCCAGGGTTGTTTCTCAGATAGCAATCTCCAGCCCATCTTAGCGATGAGTGCCTCATTCATTTTTTCAATATTTTTTATACCCAGCCCTCCCATAGTCTTTGGGGTGCAGACTTTATCCCAGGCCACTAGGTGAAATCTGAATTTCTCTTCCATGCCTTGCCATAAATTTTTTTCGAATCCTTTCAATTTTCTCTCTGAAGGAAGAAGGAATTTTGAAAAGTGACATGATATAGATGGGCAGACTTTGGAGTGTGCTTTTAATGAGAAGGCACTTACCAGCACTAGAGAGAATGGCCCCTTTCCAACCGGCCATTTTTTTCTGAAATCTCGTCAATAAATCATCCCACACCGTGTGAGAGACTTTCTTAGTGCCAAGAGGGAGACCTAAGTACGTTGCTGGAAGAGCTCCAATTTTACAGCCCAGAATTTTAGCAATCTTGAGCTGTCTTTCCCCAGGGGTGTTAAAGAAAAAAATGATGCTTTTGTCATAGTTAATCTCTTGCCTGCATGATTCATAGAGTCAAGCAGAGCCTTAATAGCTTTAGCTTCTACAACTGAGGCCAGAAGAAGAAGGATAGTGTCGTCCGCAAACTGTTGATGAGAGACAGCATGGCTGAATGAAGTTGGTTTAGAACCATTTAAAAGGCCGTCTTCCACCACTTTGCTAATTGTTCTACTAAGGCTGTCAGCTAAAAGGATGAAGAGCAAGGGGGAGATGGGGTCTCCTTGCCTTAGACCTCTCTCATGGTGAAATATCCCACAGCTGCTCCATTAACAACCACAGAGAACCTGGCTGTAGATATACAAGACTTGATAATTTTTCTAAACTTTTCCGTGAACCCAAATTTGGATAAAATCCTGTCAAGGAAGACCCAAGAAACTTTATCAAAAGCTTTATTCATATCAAGTTTGAGGATCATGTTTGCCTTTTTATTATTTTCCATGGAATGTATAGTTTCATGCACCATAATCACACCGTCTTGTATTATCCTGCCTTTAATAAAGCCACTCTGCTGCATTGAGATGAGATCATTCATTATGAGCTGCAGCCTAGATGTAATGATTTTGGTGAAAATTCTAAAGATAGCATTAACAAGACTGATGGGTCTGAAGTCCTTGAAATCTTTTGCATCCATTTTTTTAGGTGCCAACACAATGTGCGTGTTATTGAGCTCTTTTAGAAGATTTCCCGTTCTATAAAATTCATTAACCGCTTTGAGTAGATCCTCCGAGCATATTTCCCAGAACTTCTGAAAAAAATTAATAGAGAATCCATCCGGCCCAGGAGCCTTATCTCCCTCAAGGGAAAAAACAGCCTTTTTCAGCTCTTCAAGCGTGACAGCTTTAGTAATATCTCTGAATTTCTGGTCCTCAATATTATTCTGAGGGATGGCCTCCAGCATGAAGGAAATAGCTTCCGGATTGCTGACATTTCTCTCTCTAAGAAGATTTTGGTAGAATTCAAGTGCTTGTTTCTTGATGTTGTTTGGATCTTTAGTGATACTTCCGTTGCTTTTAGAAACCTCTAAGATCCTATTACTGGCTCTGTGCTTTAGAGTGGTCATGTGGAAGAACTTTGTGTTCCTGTCACCCTCTTTAAGCCAGATAGCCCTAGATTTAAGGCGCCAAAGGGACTCTTCTCTACTGCAGATCGTATGCAACTCAGAAAGAATTTTCTTTTCATTAACTTCATCTTCAACCGATCTCCCCATAGTATCCATTTTTAACTCAAGATCCTGAAGCTTCTGTTTTAACTCTTTCTTTTTTTCGAAGATATTCCCAAAAACATTTTTGTTCCAGAGTTTGACATGTTTTTTGACATTTTTGAGTTTTTGAACCAATCTGAACTGAGCAGTGCCTTCCCCATTCCAATCCCACCATTCTTTTATTCTGTCATAGATATCATCATGCTCCATCCACATTTTTTCAAATTTGAACGAGCTTCTTGCAGGTTTGGTCCAATTGAGAAAGCTTAAAGCAATCGGATTATGATCCGATCCAATTCTGGGCAGAGAAGAGAGGTAAAAGTCTTGGCTAAGAATCCAGTTTGCTGAGATTAGTGCCCTGTCCAGTCTCACCTGGATGAACTCCTTTCCCAACCTTCTATTATTCCAAGTATACTTATTACCATGCAGATCCACATCAATGAGGTTATGTTCAGCGATAAAATCAGCAAAATCCTCCATACCATTAGAGAAGGTGGGGGTTCCCCCAAACTTCTCACCTGGGTTTAGAGGGGAGTTGAAGTCACCCATGATAAGCCGATTAAGCGTAGAGTCAGTGGCTTGGTTTCTAAAGATTTTAAGATCAGCCCATAGTTTTCTTCTACCACTAGCAGAGTATGTTGATGACATGTATATTGGTATTTGTACTTGGTATTAGTTTCATAGCTTAGCATGGTTGTTTGGTATTGACATGGACAAGCACATGATTTATATTTGGCTTTTGGAGTTAGTCGGTGGTAGACTTGGAGCTTCTGGAGAGTTGGTGATATGGATGGATGTACATGGTGAGTTGTTACATGTGGATAGATTCATTTTTTGAGTCGATGATGATGCAAATATTTGATTTACACATGGATGCATTTGAGCATGAGTAAGGGATGTTTGTATTTTCTCTTGATTACTATGTTTCTCCATGGGAGATGTTATCTACTGAGATGATTGTCTTGGAAATGTTAGTTCTTTATGAAGGGTTGGCTTTGTAGATTTTAGTGTTTGGATTTCTTTGAGTTATGTAGGCTTTTATGGATTGATCACCAATTGTTGCATGTAGAACTCATTCATGGGTTTTTTTACCCGAGATACTTTTTTTCTTTTTCATATTCTAGTATTGAATTGTATTTGGAAAGTTGCATTGTTGGTTCCATGGAGACATGAATAGATGGATAGAGAGCATGGTTGGTTTTACGGGTATGGTTATGGTTATAGTTAAATCTCATTAGTTTAGTTTGAGTGGGAGCTCTTGTAGGTGTGTTAGTCATGATAGATTATTGCATGAGGAGCTTGGTTGGCTTGATTTCCTAATACTAAAAATTGGTATGGTGTTACGATTCAGTTAGAGCTTGAGGCTTGGTTTCACGGATCTGTGTAGCTTCATCTAGGTTTGGTAAGTCATGATATTATCTTCTTGGTTTGAGAAAATGGTTTAATCTTCTGGTTTTATTTTGGAGAGAATTGTTGAAATAAATAATATATAGTGTTCAAGGTATGTCGAGGATGGTGATGTAGATTTTCAAGTATAGAGGTTCATCTATTTATATTCAAGAGGGATATTGTTAGGTTGTTGAGCTAGATTTCTTCATAATAAGCATGCATTACATGTGGCTGGTGTACATAGTAATCAGTTTTGGTCATCATATAACCATGTTTGGTCAGCATAAGAATAGCCATCGGTCGAGTAGATGAACCACCATCGGTCAGTGGTAATCAAGCACGGGTTATGTGTGCGTGAAATTTTATATTTAACTCATGGGAATTAGATCTAAATTTGTTATAAATTTGATCTAAAGGTTGTAAATGCATAGCTAAGGTGCCCTAAGTTTTTAGATGCTTATATAAGCATGAAAGATAGGGTTAGATGTTATGATGGCATGTAATTGATTATTATTGCATGTGGAATCCTTGATTGAGAGGATGAAGAAGAAGAGAAAAAAAAGTTACTTGAAGATAGATCTTCCATGGAGAGGAGCTGGACAAAAGGAAATATCGGTACATCTTATTGGTGAGAAGAGGGTAACATCTTCTACTATATTTCATTTGTATAGTTATTGTATCATTGTTATGACTTGCATACTATGAAAAGAACATAGATTTTCTTCTTGTAGATCCACATGTTGGTGAGATCTTGTATTTTATATCAATGTAGATTTAGTCTTATCTTGTTAGATCCACAAGTTATTGTGAGATATTTTATTCATAGATCCATGAAAACATGTTGTATTGTTGATCCATGTAGATCTAGATATTGTAAAGGAGGTTGTCTTCATGTTTGCACAAGTTATCCAAGAATGGAGAGCCATACTTACTTCTTGGTGAACATTCGTGGTTGTACATTGGTAGAAACATATGAGAGGTGTTGTTGCGAGATCACAGAGAACTTGGTAGCTAGATTCGAGAGATGTAGTAGTTTCAAGTTATGTGAGATTTTATGGTGTTGTTTAGAGGCACGGTTGTGGTACACTTATGTAGATTTGTTAAGAAACTGGAGGAGAGGAGATACTCTTAGAAAGATGAATTGTACTCTTGTTATATTATATATATGAGATCTCTATCTTTGGTGGACTTAGCCTCGCATTGGGTGAACCACAAGACATGTTGTGTTATGTGCGTGTACTTTGTTTTATTTGGATTATTCTAGTTTATACTTCCACTACTATAGATTTTTGGTCGTTGTTTAGATCCTGTGTGCATGATTGGTTTTGTTATTGAATCATAACACTAATACAAAGTCACGAATTCCAAACACTTCTCCCATGAGAGTCTTTCACAAGTTTTTCTTGGGCCAGTTCCTGCACCCACTAATCATCATTGTCTTGAGGACTTTCTAGACACTTACGACCATGTTTATGGTCACTTGATTATGTACATTTCCACACCTATTCACTTATACGTGTTTGACATAGATCCTTCCCACCACATATGGAGCATCTTTGAGTGCCTCTATGGAGACTCTTCACATACTTCGATGTTATTACTATTGTTCACCCGCTTGTCTCCTCCTTTTCTTTATGTGATGATTTTCAAAGACACCGATTCACTTGGTTCTTCTTCTAATGATTAGGATTGTGCTCCTCGCTCTAACAACAAGAGTATTATAGAGGAATTATCTCCTCATTCTCTCACATTTCCAAAGAGTGTTGACACATCTCATATCTCATCGAGACATTGAGAATTCTCCTACTCCTTCATATTGTCATTGCACCAACCCTATTTCCACTTCCAGTGTGTGAGGCCCCTTTCACTCCTCTTCCTTCTTTCTTGGATGACTTATACCTCTCTCGACATCACTCTTCTATCTTTCAATCCATCATTGGGATGAGTATCTTATCGAACTTGGTCATCTCTTTTTAGAGTCCACTTTTGATGCACTACAGTTCCTCATCCGTCTATGGGTGTCTTAGAGGAGTTCATCATCTCCATTGTTTGGCATGCCCCTTATGGGACTCTTATCGCTTCCACTTTTTTGTAGTTTGTCATTGATCCTCCCTTTTTTGGATACCTTTTATGTTGTGTGGTTTTTATTATTTCCTTCACATCACTTAGACATCCTTTCGGCTGGTGTTACTGTTATCCAAAATGTGCCCCTGCTCATTTTTGTGGCTAACTCCTTGTGTTCTTACCTCTCTTGTGCCTCAGTCTCCATTTTTATTTTTAGGCACTCAAATATTTCTAAAAATGGCACCATTGGATAGAGCTCTCTCTCAGCTTTCCAGAAAGGTAAAGTTTTTGAGTTTTTGTGGGAAATTTTCCCTTAGGAGGCCCGTGGCCAATAGGAAGCTGCCACGTGGCACCTGGAGTGGCGGAGCGTGGGAAAATTTGAAAATTTTTCCAAAGACCAAACGGGTAAAAATTCAAACTTTTGCCCGCCGATCCGATTTTGGCCTGTTTTTGCCCTAAATTTTCAAATCACCATATCTTTCGATCCAGAGCTCAGATTTTCGCGTTCTTTATATCAATGGAAGTTGGTGAAATTATCTACATGATTCTAGGGTCAATTTTTCATTTTGGTTGATTTTGGAGAGAGAAAATAAAGAAACACCTCTGGCACGTGGTAATGGCCAGAAATGACGTTTCAACAACCAGTTTTAATGCAAAATGGGTCGCATTCTTCTTCAAAGACATTGCCAAAAATGTCGGGCATGGGTCCTGTAAGGATGCCCATGTTGTTTTAATGCATATTCATTCAATGGGGAATGAATTCCACGTTTTTTACATGTTTTCTCTCTCTGGGCTTGACCCATGCACAAAAAAGCCGATTTGGCTCATTTTTCAAAGGTTGAACATTTTTTTGGATAGCAAGCTTCTTCTTTCACATTCAACAAGTGATTTTTGCAAGTATCGACCTTCTTCATGATTGTAACAGGTTTCTACCTCTTTGATGTTGCAAATGCAAGGATTTTTGATGAAAAATGACAGTGCTGAGACTCGTGATCAATTTTCAGTCCTTTGTTTGTATTGTCTTGCTTCATTTCAGACCTCTAATTGCATCTTATCAGCCTGTGTATGATGTTTCATGTTGCATTTTATGAAATTGTGTCAATTTTCATGAACAAGAAGTGTTCACCACTCCTTTGGTGTATCACCTATTAGTTTAGTTTCAATTTTTGCACTTTCTATCTCTGTCTCCTTGGAATTTAGAGTAGGATTAGGATTCAAACCTCTATAATTGTGCAAATAACATATCTGATCAGAGGAGTTTGAGGAACTAGCCTCTAATCTAGAGATTCCTCTCTCATTTTACAAGTCCCACACTTGGAGAGAGGTTTCAATGTTGTGCAATCACACTGGATGCCTGAAACATCAACTTAGAAACCTGATTTGCATCTAGGGGTGTTGCTGATTTGCAACAACAGTTTTGGCACGCCCGGTGGGACCTTAGAGGTCTCATTTTCATTGCAGCAAAGTTGATGTGCATCTACTGCAATTTTCTTGCTTAAAAGAGTTATAAATTGCACATCTAGCAACTCCAAGGGGAATAATCAACTGGTTTTGGTAGTGCAGACCTGAAAACTCATGAGAAGAATCAACACAAGGTCAAGAGCTAGAGAGGAAGAGGTGTTGTTTGAATATCTGTAGTTATCTCCAAGAATAAGGAAAAGTGGGAGGAGAATCCAAAGGTCTCCATCTCCACCAAACAGAAATATCTCAACTCCTCCACCTGGTAGGACTTTCATTCGAGTCAACAAGGGTTCTAATACCAATTAGAATGACACAAAACAACCCCTATGTCAATTTCATTGGCAGCAGCCCACTTGCTCTCAATGCACAAAATCCGATTCCAATTGCAGCCTTGAAGAACATTCCATACTTCACCGGAGAGAATCGGACTACTCATGGTGATCATGTTAAAGACATTGCCAACCTTTGTGCAATTCATGAAATCAATGAGATGCAAGTTCTTTGTCAAATTTCTCGCATCTTCATTCAAGGGGAAGGCTTTGCAATGGTTCAGAGTCTTACCTCAAGTTCTATTCAAAATTGGAATCATCTATGTATAGCCCTCCATGAGCGGTTTGGGGAAAGGGAGACAACTTATCCCTTTTGGAGCAGCTGAAAACTATCAAAAGAGCTCCCAATGAGCGGTGGACTGATTTTAATTTCAGATTTCAAAGGACTTGGGAGAGAATTCCAGCAAGTGGCGGTCAAGCCAACACAGTGAAGGGCTTTTCTTTATTACCTTAAAGCTTTAAATTCTGATATCTCTATGTTAATTCAGTCCATGGGAGGCACAACTATCCCCATTGCTTATAACATTGCCATTAGAGCTGAAATTTTTTGATTCAAGTTGGCGTAAGCTGGTTCCTAGCCTCCAATGCCATTATTTCCAAGTTTAGAGAGCCCAAGTACTAGCCAAGTGCCTAATTTAGCATCTATTCCCACTCCTAGAAATCAAAATTCAAGTGAAGCTTCCACTTCATCTTCTAGTGCCTCAAATGAACTTCAAGAAGTCATGAAGAAATTGCAAAATCTAGGTAATGAGCTAGTTACACTCAAAAGGAAGCAAGCTCAAGGTTTTAGAACTTCCTTCCAGCCTCAAGCTCACCCTACAGACAACCATATCAACCTCATAGACCACCCAATCCAGCTACAAATCTAAATCAAGCAAGGCACTGCTGCCAATGACAGACCATTTCATCCCTATAATCCCAATGCTACATCTACATCTAAAGCATTAGTACCAAGACAAAACAATATAGCTCAAGAGTATGATTGGTGTTTCCCATGCAATGAACCTCATAACCAATCCATGTGCTTCAACGGTGCCTTGAATCAAGAATTAATGGTGACAACTATTGGTGTGGAGGGTGAGGGCAGTCAAGGAAACAACCAACAACAAGAAACATTCCAGACAGCAATCAGCTCCAAATGACACCACACTTGTGAACCGGGCAGCAGAGGATTTTGTGGCATAAATCAAACAGTCTCTCAAGGTGTTGCAGCCAACACAAGGTCAAAAAGAAGGAATTTGGGTGAAGAAAACCATTAGCTCCAACCAATCCACAACCTTTTATGGCTCCACAAATGGTTGGAAAACAAAATCTAGTTGTAAATGCACAAGGGCAGCCAAGAACAGCTCCTAGACCAACTCAAATACCAGTTGTTGCTACCCACATGCAAGGGATGAATATGCAAACCAAGGGACAGCAAAGAGATCCTTCATCACCATTTAGTATCATTGATCGAGATGAAGAAGACAAATGTATATATATCAATGTGGGAATACCTATCTATCCCAAAGCTAGAGAGATTTGCTACAAGCTGCCATGAAGGACTAGCCAACTTCAAATCAGCAAGTCCAAATGCAAGAGAAGGTACTCACAAATGCTGCCCAACCTGAAGGGAATCATGGAGGATAGTAAGGTAAAATGTTGAAGCCCCCTCCTTTTTATGTCTCATTAATCATTGGAAACCAATTGGTGCACAATTGCATGATTGATTCTGGGGAAAGTAGCTCAGTGATGCCCAAGAAAATAGTTGATCAGCTAGGACTTCAATATGAAACCATATCCAAAGGGGTAGTGCAGTTGGATGGGACATCAAGAATAACTTGATTGGGGTGATTATAAACTTGAGTATTACCTTGCATGCATGTCCAAATGTTGTTGTTCTACAAGATGTATCGTTATAGAACTTCCACCACTCTTTACCCTATGTTTGTCAAAGATATTTCACAGCCAATATTGGAGGATATTTGTCTACCGATTGGTCACACATGCTGTTTAGAAGCGAGGTATGGAACCAAATATACAATCAGGTCTCGAACCTATTACAAACTTCCACATTGAGCCCTACACTCCAAGTCGATCAATGCCAATTGTTCAACATTTTATCAAGAAGATCACCCAAGCACCGATGAAGTGACACCAAGGTTGGAAGCATCCGGATCTAACTCTTGATGAATGGGAAAACAAGGTGCATGCTTTTGATCCTTATCAAGAAGTAGAAGAATCTCGAGCTAGGGGTATATTGCATACATCAAGAAGATCAACCCATTCCTAGCATCACCAAGAAAAACAACAAGGATGAAAATGAGGTATGGCAGTTGTTTTTGATGGATCAAGGAGTAGACAAGGTGCAGGAGGTGGAGCTATGCTTATTTTACCTCAAGGAGTAAAGTAATATTCAGCTTTTAGATTTCAGTTTGCATGCTCCAATAACACTTTGTTGAATATGAAGCCTTGGTGCAAGGGATGCATTGGGCAATAAAGAGAGGAATAAAGAACTTGCAAGTCTTTGGTGACATAAATTGATTGTAAACCAATTTAAGGGTTAGCATGTTTGTCAAGAATAATCTGCTCAAGTGCTACAAGAACAGGGTGTGGGACCTCATTGAAGATTTTGAGGGCTTTAGCATAAAATCCATTCCTAGAAAAGAAAACCAAGCTGCACAGGCTTACAACAGTTGGGGCAGCCTTTGATATTGTGGAAAGCATTCAAAAGGACAAGGTACAGCCAAACATCCATGTGATTGTGAGGCCTTGATGCGGATAACAATGTAAGTTGGCAAGTGTTTGAGAATGACCAGCAAATCATCCATTTCTTACAAGAAGAAGCTGACTTCTCAGCTAAAAATCAGGAAAAATTGGAATAGCAGTATGGTAACCAAGTGGTACAGCTAAGAACTAACAAGCTGCCCAAGGGACTTATCACTTTGGAGTCCATTTTCAATCCCAATGATTAGTTTAGGAAAGAGAAAGCAAACATTCAGGTCAAGAGAGAAGATTCAGTATCCATCTTGGTGGAAGAGAACAAACCATTGCAAATTGGAAAGATGACAACTGAATAAGAAAGGTATGAGTTCATACAGTTGTGTCAAGAGTTCCCTGATGTGTTTGCTTGGAGCTACAAAGATTTGAAAGGTTTCAATCCCAAGTTAGCTCAGCACACCATTGAGTTGGATCCAAATACTAAGCCCATTAGGCAGAAACAAAGGCCAGTCAATCCACACATGGAACCTCTCATGAGGAAGGAATTGAACAAGTTGATTGAGTCAAGAATCATATTCCCAATCAAGCATTCTAGTTGGGTTGCCAACTTAGTTCCAGTCAGAAAGAAGAGTGGAGAGATCAGATTGTGCATTGATTTCAGAGATTTGAATAGAGCATCTCTCAAGGATCATTATCCACTTCCTTCCATGGAGCAGATTTTACAAGTTGTTGCTGGCTCCGAGAGGTTTTCACTACTTGATGGCTATTCAGGGTATAATCAGATTATGGTGAAGGAAGAAGATCAGTTCAAGACAACCTTTACAACTAAATGGGGAACTTATGCATACAGGAAAATGCCATTTGGGCTGTCCAACGCTGGAGCTACCTTCCAAAGAGCAATGGACATGGTGTTCAAAGGTTTGATTAACAACATTGTACTGATATATCTTGATGATATCACTATTTTTTCAAAAAATACAGCAGACCACCTCTTTCATTTGAGACAAGTGTTCTAAAGGTGTAGAAGATTTGGAGTCTCCTTGAATCCTAAAAAGTGTGTTTTTCTAGCCCATGAAGGAAAGCTCCTTGGCCACATTGTCTCCAAAGAAGGATTAGCAATTGATCCGGAAAGAGTCGAAGCCATAAGAGCACTACCATTGCCAAGCCATAAGAAGGCCCTCCAGAGTTTCTTGGGGAGAATAAATTTTGTTTGGAGGTTTGTCCTAGATTTTGCAGCCCTTGTCAAGCCCATCACCAAGATGTTAAAGAAAATCATGGCTTTCAAATGGACAGTAGAAGGCAAGGAGAGTTTTGAAGCAATCAAAGAAGCCATCTCTCAAGCACCAACTCTCATCAACCCGGACTTCTCCAAGGATTTCATCCTCTATGCATTTGGGGGTAATGATACCATTTCGACATTTTGGTACAGCAGAACAAGGACAATGATGAGCAGCCAATTGCTTTCTTCAGCCAAAGCCTAGATGACTATGAGGTGAGATATTATTTTATTGAGAAGCATGTACTTGCAGTAATCAGAAGCTTGAAGAAATTCAAGCATCTAGTCTCAAACAACAAGGTTCAATTGTTGGTCTCTCATGCGGGAGTAAAGGAATTCCTCCTCAACAAGGATTTGAATGAGAAAAGGGTAGGTTGGATCACTTGTGTCATGGAGTATGACATTGAGATCAAGGTCACCAAGCTGGTAAGAGGAAAAGGATTGTGTGAGCAGTTGATTCTGGGAAAGCAAAAAGGAGTATGTAATAAAGAAGAGGCTATTTTGACAGTTCAAGACAGCCATGTGCAAGGTAGCACTCAAGAAGAGGATAATGTTGTCCCCACTCCTTGCTGGACCCAAGGTATAATGCACTTCCTAAGCACAGGCCTATGCCCTCCAGAGATGAACAAGACCCAAAGAAGACACTTCATATTGCAGGTTGTCCCATATGCCATAGTAGACGGTGTTTTGTTCAAGAAAGATGTGAATGGAGTGTTCGTTGAGATGCATTAGCACAAATCAAATTCATAGGGTGTTGGAAGAGTTCCATGGTGGACCAGCTGGTGGTCATTTTGCACCAAGAGTGACAGCTCTAAAAATCATGAAGGCTGGTTATTATTGGCCCAAGATTTTCAGTGATTGCTTTGCGTGGATCAAAAGGTGCAAGAATTGTGCATTCTTCACAGGTAAAGAGAGGCTTTCTGCCCTTCCATTGCATCCAATTTCAGTTGACCAGCCATTCATGCAATGGGGTTTGGACTTCATTGGAGTCATTAATCCCAATTCAAGCCAAGGGCATAAGTGGATTTTGATAGCCACAGACTACTTCACCAAGTGGACTGAAGCAGTAGCACTCAAGGAAGCAAATGAGTCTAGCATCTTAGACTTCTATGAGGGGATAGTAACCAGATTTGGCATACCTACTACAATAATCTTAGATAATGCATTAGCATTCATTGGATCCAAGGTGACTGAGTGGGCTGTCAAGAACGGGATCTACCTAAGTACTTCATCAAACTACTACCCTCAGGGTAATGGCCAGGCTGAATCTACAAACAAGAACTTGTTGAGGATCATTAGGAGGACTCTTGATGAGAATCAAAGGTCTTGGCATACCAAACTGAAATCAGCCTTATGGGCTGATAGGATAACTCCCAAGAGATCCACAGGTAACTCTCCATTCAGGCTTGTTTATGGAAGAGAGGAAATCTTGCCCATGTCACTTGAGTTGCCAACATTGGAACTCATGAAGCAATTAGAGTTACTAGAGTTTGGGCCCATGGAGGTGAGATATGTAGAGTTGATGGAGCTCCAAGAGATCAGAGATTAGGCATCCCAAGAAATGGAGAAGGATCAAGCTTTTATCAAGAAGACCTTTGATAATAAGGCCAAGAGTAGATCTTTCCAAGTTGGAGATCTAGTGTTAAAATGGGATGCAGATAGAGCAAAACCGGGAAGGAATTCAAAATTTGATGCCATTTGGAGTGGCCCATACATGGTCACAAAGTGTAAGGACAGCAATTCCTTCCAATTGTCTTTATTGGATGGTGAAGAAATGTAGATTCCAGTCAATGGAATATATCTAAAGAATTTATACTAAAGGGAAATTCTCCACCTTGTAAATATTAGCTTAGGTTTTCATTCCTCCAAGTGCTTGTGCACATTGTTTTGCTGTAGGTTGTTTTGCTTTCCCTAAGTGCTTTGGCACATGCTTGTTGTCCCTGGAGATGTTTTGTAGTCCTTGCTTCCATCAGGTGATATTCCATCTTCCTCCTTGCAACATTCTAAGTCAGTTGGGGTTCCGAATATAAAATTTTATGACTCCATGCCCAATGGGCTGCTTCAGGCAACTGGTATCTTCATCTAGCAGGAAGATGACCCCTCTGAGTCACCAAAATGGTTATCCAAAATGTGCCCTCGCTCATTTTTATGGCTAACTCGTGTGTTCTTACCTCTCTTGTGCCTAAATCTCCATTTTTTATTTTTAGGCACTCAAATCTTTCTAAAAATGGCACCATTGGATAGATCTCTCTCTCAGCTTTCCAGAAAGGTAAATTTTTCCTCCTAACTCCTCATATTTTTCAAGTTATGGCTCGATGGAGTTTTTGTGGGAAATTTTCCCTTAGGAGGCCCGCGGCCAATAGGAAGCCGCCACGTGGCACCTGGAGTGGCAGAGCGCAGGAAAATTTGAAATTTTTCCAAAGACCAAACGGGTAAAAATTCAAACTTTTGCCCGCCGATCCGATTTTGGCCTATTTTTGCCCTAAATTTTCAAATCACCATATCTTTCGATCCAGAGCTCATATTTTCACGTTCTTTATATAAATGGAAATTTGGTGAAATTCTCTACATGATTCCAGGGTCAATTTTTCATTTTGGTTGAGTTTGGAGAGATAAAATCAAGAAACACCTCTGGCACGTGGTAATGGCCAGAAATGACGTTTCAACAACCAGTTTTAATGCAAAATGGGTCGCATTCTTCTTCAGCATGGCCAAAAATGTCAGGGCATGGGTCTGTAAGGATGCCCATGCTGTTTTAATGCATCTTCATTCAATGGGGAATGGCTTCCATGTTTTTTACACGTTTTCTCTCTCTTGGGCTCGACCCATGCACAAAAAAATCCAGATTTGGCTCATTTTTCAAAGGTTGAACATTTTTTTGTATAGCAAGCTTCTTATTTCACCTTCAACAAGTGATTTTTGCAAGTATCAGATATTCTTCATGATTGTAACAGGTTTTTGCCTCTTTGATGTTGCAAATGCAAGGATTTTGACAGTGAAAAATGACAGTGCAGACTCTGTGATCAATTTTCAGTCCTTTGTTTGTATTGTCTTGCTTCATTTCAGACCTCTAATTGCATCTTATCAGCCTGTGTATGATGTTTCATGTTGCATTTTATGAAATTGTGTCAATTTTCATGAACAAGAAGTGTTCACCACTCCTTTGGTGTATCACCTATTAGTTTAGTTTCAATTTTTGCACTTTCTATCTCTGTCTCCTTGGAATTTAGAGTAGGATTAGGATTCAAACCTCTGTAATTGTGCAAATAACAGATCTGATCAGAGGAGTTTGAGGAACCAGCCTCTAATTTGGATATTCCTCTCTCATTTTACAATTCCCACACTTGGAGAGAGGTTTCAATGTTGTGTAATCACACTGGATGCCTGAAACATCAACTTAGAAACCTGATTTGCATCTAGGGGTGCTACTGATTTGCAACAACAGATTACCTCTTCACACCGATACGCTTTTTCACACGTGGCATTACCATCAGTTCCTTGGTGCTCGATTCCTAGACCTATGTCACACTTATGTGGACCAGATACATAGTTCTTTGTGTTCGCCTTAAGTTTCCTTCACGAAGTGGGTGGAATTTCAACATGTTAATTCTATCCTTCATAAGGGTAGGCACACGGTTTGGTGTAGGTGGCTCTTCTACACCCGAGGTAAAGGACTATGTCATCGACACTCTTATAGGAGACCTCCTAGAGTTACGAGTTTATATCCATCCATGGAATTTTATGCATTCCTCTTGTCTCCCTCTTCTTATCTCTTCTTCATATTTCCGAGAGATTACCCTTTTGTACATGGGTACCTTTTCGGAGCTCATCTATGGTGGGACCCATATTTGACATCTTTCTTAGATTATAGAGTGTATTTTCTCTCTTGTTGTGGATTTTTTCCAATGGGTTTTATTTTATTACTTGAGACTTCTTGTTGTGCATGGGTACCTCATCACGCTTATGTTCTAGGACCCATTTCTTATTTATTAATTTATGCCTCATCCTAAGATACAATCAATGGGGGTGTTTGTGTGATTCATTTTCCACATCATTAGGTGAGGCATATCACCTAGGTGAGATCGTAGGTCTACCTGTCATTTAGGGGTCATCATGGGATTATCTTACGTTTCAAAGTGCATTAGTGTGTGATATACATCATTGCGGGTTACTTTTCGATTTTGGGAATTTAAATCCCCCTCTCACTTCGATTTTTCATGATTAAATCATCGGGGTTACTCAACACCTTTTTATATGTACACCATTTCTAATTTATGAGATAGAGATATTTTTGGCTTAATGAGGTTATGCCCATTTGTAGAATCTTTACATGCACTTCCGATTGATGCTCGCTGATCCTAAGATCTATACATGTTTTCATTTACACATTTGTGGATGTTGGCATCGTCCATTCGATTCTCAAGTTTCAATTTTAAGACGTTTGTGGTATACTATGCTATATAGAAGCTCGGTTGTTAACACAAAAAATATAACCAAAGATTCTCATATTTTCAATAAATATATTAAGGATGCATGACATCAAGATGGTAAAACATGTCCCAAATGAGAGAAATGAACCCAGGAATAAACTGTGCCTTTGAACTAGGATCAACAACATACCATAGTTAAGTAAGAACCACAGTGAATCATTAATGGTAGAATTTGAGATAGGTGGGTAAGAAATGTAATATGCAAGACATGTTAATAGATGAATATTTATAATAGATTGAATGCTTTTTTATATATTCCAAATGCTATACTCACCTAAACATGCATTTTTTTTTTGATACACTAAGCTCCAAATATGTCATTGTGGCATAAAATAGCGCACATTATGCTCAAATATCCGTAATTGAGTACCAATCACTAAGCTCGCAATATCTTACATGTTTTTTTTAAATCATAGTGACACCAAATCTTTAAAATATATGTTACAACATAAGCTAGCAAATGCTAAGACAAAAATTCATTCTTTGACTTGTTAAATGCTAGTGACATTAAAGCTAGAAATTTACAATAGTGGTAGTGACTTAGTGGCCTAAGAGTCCAAAATATCTCTGTTGTTGAGTACCGATCGCTAAGCTCAGAAATTTTTTTCAAGGCATAACCTAGTCTCTTCTAAGCTTGAAATTTCATATTATTATGATGTGGTAGTGTCCTAGGCCTACGAATTCAAAATATCCATTATTGAGAACTCATAACTCTAAGCTCAAAAATGTTTTTGACTCATGACCTAGTGCCTACTAATCTCGCAAAATATTACATGTTTTTCATTAAATCCTAGTGAAATCATATCTTCAAATAATATGTTGCAACATAAGCTAGCAGATGCTAAGATAAAAATTTCATTCTTCATCTTGTTAAATGCTCGAGACATCTAAGCTCAAAATATTATATTATGAAAGAAACTAGATGTCATGTAGCTCAAAATTTGTTAATTTGATTTGTTAAAGCATACCATCGATAACTTGCAAACATTATGAGTACGCATATTCTAGTGGATGATAGCCTCCTAAAATATTACTTTAATCTATTAAATTCTTGTGGATTGGTATGCCCAAAATATTATGGGTTAAATCCTAACAAACACTAAGCTTAAATTATTACATAGTTGTAAAGGCTAGTGGTCGTAAAGCTAAAATCAATTTCATTTAAAATGTTAAATCCTGTCATAAGTTTTTTTAATATTATGTTTTTATAGTAAGTAGCGTCTGCTAAGCTCATACTACCTTAATTTAATTTCTGAAATACTAGCGACCTCTAAGCTACAAATAGTATGTTGTGGCAAAACCTAGTGGATGTTAGACTCAAAATATATTTCTTTATTCTATTAAATTATAGCATCCGCTATATTCCAAATATTATGATGTGGCAGTGTCTTAATGGTGTATAACTTCATTATATCCATTATTGATAACTGATTTCTAAGCTCAAAAATGATTTTGAGGTATAACCTAGTGGTCGCTAAGCTCGCAATATCTTACTTATTTTTCATTGAATGCTAGCGATAACATAACTTTAAATAAAATGTTGCAACCTAAGCTAACAGACACTAATATAAAAAATTCATTCTTCATCTTGTTGAATGCTCGAGATATCTAAGCTCAAAATATTCTATTGTGGAAGCACCTAGATGTTGTGTAGCTCAAAATTTATTAATTTGATTTGTTAAAGCATACCACTAACAACTTGCAAACATTATGAGTATGCATATTCTAGTAGATACTAGCCTCCTAGAATATTAATTTAATCTGTTAAATCCTTGCGACTACTATGCTCCAAATATTATGGGTTAAATCCTAATGAATACTAAGCTTAAATTATTACATCATCAGTAATAGATAATGACCGCTAAGCTCAAATCACTTTCATTTAAAATATTGAATTCTATCCAAATCTTTCTTTTAAATATTATCATGTGGTAGTACATATTAACCGCTAATTTCATACTACCTTAATTTAGATTGTGAAATACTAGCAAATGCTAAGCTAAAAATATATTTTATGGCAATACCTAAAGCAGACACTAGACTCAAAATATCTTTCTTTATTTTGTTAAATCCTAGTGACCACTATGTTCTAACTATTGTGATGTGGCAGTGTCCTAGTGGCCTAAGAGTTTAAAATATCAATTATTGAGTACCAATCACTACACTTAGAAAATATGTTTTGATGCATAACCTAACATCCGATAAGATTGCAATATCTTACATGTGTTTCATTGAATCCTAGAGATAACTAATCTTTCAATAATATGTTGCAACATAAGCTAGTGGAAACTAAGCTAAAAATTTCATTCTTTGTCTTGTTAAATGCTTGAGACATCTAAGCTTGAAATATTCTATTGTGGAAGCAACTAGATGCCATGTAGCTCAAAATTTGTTAAATCATACCGATGACAACTTGCAAAGAATATGAGTATGCATATTATAGAAAATTATATCCTCCTAGAATCCTAATTTAATGTGTTAAATTCTTGCAACCATTATGCCCCAAATATTATGGGTTGAATCCTAATGAATGCTAAGCTTAAATTATTACATCGTTGTAATGGCTAGTGGATGCTAAGCTCAAATCAATTTCATTTAAAATGTTAAATCATGTTGAAATATTTTTTTAAATATTATGTTGGTGTATTACGTAGTGGCCGGTGATTTTATACTACCTTAATTTAATTTGTGAAATCCTAGTGACTGCTAAGATAAAATATATATTACGGCAATGCCTAGTGGATGCTAGACTCGAAATATATTTCTTTATTTTTTTAAATCGTAGTAGCTTGTTATATTCAAAATATTATGATGTTGTAGTGTATTAGTAGCATTTAACTTCATGCTATCCATTATTGACAACTGATCGCTAAGCTTATAAAAAAATTGAGGCATAACCTAGCAGCTACTAAGCTCGCAATATCTTACTTATTTTTTATTGAATCACGATGCAGCCTAGAATCTACTATATGAAACCCAACAAAACCTAGGTGCGCTAACACATCACCCAACTTGAGATGAGCACTCACCTAAAGCACAAAAGGGTACAGGCCCCTCTTTAGAGTTTCTTGTGCAAGATGTTAGTGTGATGAAGATAAAACATACATTCAAAACCATAAATAACCATAAACATTCCACAAAGCATATTCCAGATCTAGATCTTAGAGAATCATGAATTAAAAAAATAAACATAATAAAATCAACCATAAAAGAACCGATTCTGAAATGTTTAACACCATTATCCAGCCAATATACTCCATTATATTAAGCACAATAAACATAGAATCTTCTTACAATAAGTAGTATCACCATAAGTCATGCGCGCATCATATCCAACAACATAACTTTACAATAATCCACACACTAAACTACATAGTTCACTACATATTTATAGGGGTGGGAATTTCCCTTCACCACCTATGCACTTCCCAAAATAGGTCGCATGCTTATAATAGCCATGCGCCTTTACATTAACATGCACACATGCAAGTGTGCTAATAATAGATATCCTATAGTTAATTGGGAGAAGCAATCCTATTATTATCTTGAACTCATGCATGGTGCTTATCAGATGATCATTCCCAAAATAGCATGTGTGTGTCATGTAATTCTCTATCCCAATGTGTGCCCCACACGCCATGTTCAAAAATAGCCCACATACATGAAAATGGCTAAGTCTCAAATCAAATTGGTTCTAGTGCGCATTTCCTTTCCTACCCTTCCTTTCCTTTAAGTACGCCTTATTCCCACAAACTAATTAAATGTGGGTCTTCTCCTTAGCGCAATAGTATGTTTTCCCAACATTACCCCACACTAAAGTACATTTCTGTCTCGAAATGGGGATTATTATGAATTTCTCAAATAATAAAGAATAAGAATGGAAATAATATAATGAATCACTCTACAAAAGAATAGACCTCTACTCTGCAGCACCTTCTTCTTCAACTGGAAGGATCAATTTTGGGTATTCTATTTTGATTTCAGCCTCTAATGTCTACTAGTCATCCATTCAGTCCTTTTCTTTTCTAGAATTTATGTGGCAATGACTTCCAATTCATCCTAAATAATATTTTCATTTTCATTCTACAGTACTTGGACAACATTGGCCATAACGGTCATCATCCCCTCCAAAAGATCCATCTTCTATGTGAAATTCTTCCCAATCTCATCTATTCTCTCCTTATGGGGGTCTTAAGCTATTGCAAGGGCTTCGCGCTTCTGTTTTACAAGTGCCAATATTTATGTGTGCCCTAAAGTCTCATACTTAATTTCTGCCATGAATACATTATCCTCCACTAGATTTCTGGTCTGATTACTGCCTCTGGTGCTACACAAATATTTAAAGCTTGGTCGGCTTTCTTTAGTTCATCCTTCAGAGTTTGGAGCAATGCCTCATAATTTGAAATTTTCCTAACCACGGAGGCCCTTGCTCTCTCTACTTCTTGTTCAGGTCCTTTGGCACTAGTTTGAATTGGCCCATCTTCTAGCACCAAATCAACCAATGTGTGCATATAATGCATAGCCAAAGGAAACTTCTCAGGTACCTTAGACTCAAGATGAGGCCTTGCTTTTAGAATGTAGTCACCAATTTCCTCTGCCATGCTAATGAAGTCCTCATTCTTCTTCTATGTGAGGTCCTTTTCCCCTTTTAAATGTGTTATTTATGCATTTTTTCCTTGTTATCTTCAAGTAGCACTTTAATGGTGCCAGCCTTATCAATGTTCCTTTACACCACCTCTACAAATAATTTAACCAAAGAATTTCTCACCTACTCGTCGGAAATTAGAGTAGGCTTAACCGACATGTGCATGCTTTGGGGTGGCTTCTTCAATATTTTTGATACGTAATATTCCTCGTAGATTTCAAAATCTGGCTCGTCCATATGGGTCTACATGGACCAAGATAATTGTTTCCTTGTGCATGTGGTGGCCATGTCTGGATCCATCAGCTCCCATCCATATAATTCCTTAAGGCCTATTGTGCTCTGAAACTAGGTGCGGATGATTTTTCTTGTGTCCTCAGCATAGCCCATACTTGGCACAACATATTCTTCACTTGTTTTTTTTTTTCTTGGCCCCTTAGGAACCTATGCGCCAAGGTTTGGAGTTGGCCCTTCTTCTTTCGTAGTAGTAACATGCAGATTGGTTTGATCCGATCATTTTACTCTACTTCTTTCACCCCTTCTTCATTGTTCATCTCTTCATCTTTCA
The DNA here is from genome assembly GCA_018340775.1 of Taxus wallichiana var. yunnanensis. Lineage (NCBI taxonomy): Eukaryota > Viridiplantae > Streptophyta > Pinopsida > Cupressales > Taxaceae > Taxus > Taxus wallichiana. The sequence continues at coordinate 742,623,352 of CM031238.1, read as the reverse complement.
TCTCTTCATCTCTAGGTTCCTCCATATCTTCTGGTTGCACTGGGGTTCCAGGCACGCTCTCCTCAGACTCTTCTGCCTCCTCATCTAGCTTCAGCTTTCTCCTTCTCTTCTTCTCAAGTGCCTCTTTCTGAGGGGAGAGTCTAGGTGATCTTCTTACAGGCTATGATGTTCCGTGCCTTGGGTCCTGGTTCTTTGTAATACCTTCTTAAACCAAGGTGCTCTTCAGGACCTAGTCCATGTCCTATTCTCCTTCTTATGCTTGTGGTGGAGAATCTACACGCTCGCTCTCCACTTTGTTTTTGGGTTGCCTCTAGCCTCTATGATCCAACCCTCCACTATCTTCTTGTTAATCTTCCTCCTTGTCTATTTGTATGGTCACTAAAGGATTTGGAGTTGGCACATTATCCATTGCATGTTTTCCCTTAGTAGCGGCCCTAGGATCATGAACATTCTCTGCATACTTATTGTTCTCCAGCCTAGGCTTTAGCTGAAGATATATGAGCATGGCTCCATTTTCCCCAATATCCAAACTTACTGGTTTCATACTTTTGATGTCTGAGATGAGCCTTTCAACGTAGGAAAACCAACCCAAATATCCATATGTTTTTCTGAGGGTGTGGTAATCATAATCTACCTTTTCTGTGTTGAATTTCAGCCTACATGCATTAAAAAATATGTGAACCAAGGTTTGGAAATAGAGTGATGTGAAGGCATAAGGTAGTTTACACTATAGACTCCATGTCACATCCTTCATGGCAAACCACATGATGTAGAAATGTTGATACACCATGAACTATATTGCCTTTCCTACTACCAAAGGTAGTTCCTTTAGAATGTGCCATTCTTCCTCAAATGTCACGTGAAGTCGGTCATACCACATTTATGCCCTTTTCTTGAACGGGACACTCATTGATCCTTCACATAAATATTTCTTGAACCTTTCCGTGAGGGACTTCTTCTCAGCAGGGTATTCCCAAATTTTATTCTTTGGCCCATTGAGCACTCCAATTTCTACAAAAACAAGAGATAAGAGGATGGTACCAAAACTTATCTTTTCACCTATGCGCACTTCCTCAACAATGGTTTTTGTAATATAGCCTACTAAGTTGTAGATTTCTCCCTCTTTCATCTTCTTTGTAATGTATAGCCACATTGTATTTACCTGTGACCATCTCCCTTGATCATTCAGCTTGGTGAGTAGATGCGTAGCTTCCTGCACCATAGGGTACTTCCTCAATCTATAAATTTCCATTCCACGTGGACCCTTGGTATACCCAAACTCCTTTCTTGTGGCTATAAATTTTGCTTTATCAATAAAATCACTACCAATGTCTCCCCCTTTTCCCTTTAGTCTCATTAATGTTGTAATTAGGGCCATTGTGAGCCTAACTCTCCATTTGGAAAAATAGAAGAAGTCCTCATGAGCCATTGATATAAAGGTTCATATTTTCTAAAATATGGGAGCTCATACAATTGATAAACTCCTACCTAATTAAGAAAATTTTCCCCAGTGTCGTCATACACTGGCATATCTTCCACCATGCACTTGTTGGTCTTCTTATTCAACAATGCATCCAAATATCCCTTGTTATCAATGCTTTGTGGTGGTTATCATCATTTACTTTACATCAACAGATGTGGGAATCCCAATATTTCCCAAAGATTACTCCTTTCGGTACTACATCTCTGAAAAATTTCTCTCAGGAGAAATTTCAACCTCAACTTCCACCTTTTTCTCTCCCTTTCTACTTGTTGTAGGTGCTTTCTTTGGTGCCATCATAAAAATCACATTTTTCATCTTCTTTGTCAATTAAACTCAAACCCTAACTTGAAATCATGTGCCTTAGATCAAAACCACTTGCCCTAGCTCCTTCTTAATGTTTTTTTATTTCCTCAAACCCTTCACTAATGGGGACGCAAGCCTTTTCCACACACAAATATTCTCTCCACATCTTGTTTCACAACTCTCCACACCTCAATACGATTTTCATGGATTGTTTTCACTTAGCTCACTCGAATTCATGTGATTGTAAAGGTAAAATTAAACCTACATCATGTCCTTATATAGATTTTAAAAAATTAAGTGCATTTATTGTTCCTTCACCTACCAAGAATCCTCTCATTAATTGACCATTTTCAAAATTTCCAAAAAAATTCTGCATGGTACAATTTCATGTTGTAGCTATAACCTTCTAGCACACCTTCCTACCCTTTGGCTATAGACTTCTCTTCCACGCACTTCCATGTTCCAAGTACCTCATCACTTGTGCCCTCTCATAGTAATTTCCATGACCACCTTTACCTCGCATTATATTATCCCTTCATTCATTTCCATCTATGGTATTCTTTAGAAGTAATCACCTTTCAAACAGCTCCTTTCCATACTTAAATAACACCTATAATAGTTTATTCTCATGTGTACCTAGTTTTGAATAACAAATAACAACCACCCCACACCAATGGTATGTGTAGTCCTCTGCACATAAAAATAAAAATACTTCAGATTGTAATTAGCTTCTAGCATGCAAACACACTTATTACAAAAAAAACCAATCTAAATTAACAAAGCATAGTGACAAAGAAGGAAATAAATTAAAGAAAATACAAAAAGGGAAACCTATACTAAATGGCAATATTGCCTTATTAAAAACACCAAAAAGACTTATTTATAGTAGGGATTCAGCCTACTCCCGTTATGGTAACCGGGTAACCGCATTCCATTAATCTCTTCTAAGTGGAAAGTGTGTGAGTCAAGTATATGATTGATAACATACAGTCCCAACCAATGCACCTTAAGCTTTAATGTATGGTGCAGAAATTTAAAATCATAAATTAGCACCATCTATCCAACCTCAAGATTCTTGTCCCTAATGTGTCTATCATGTCATGCCTTCTTCATGGACTTTTCCTACTTCTGACTCCAATGTGCTATAACAGTCCTCTCATCCAACTCTATTAACTTGTTAATTCTTTCTTCTAATGTTTTCTCATTGGCTAGACCTCAACACGTGTAATATGCAAATAAGGTAACATGAATTCCATTGGAAGAACTACTTTTGTACCAAACACCAACTAAAATGGTGTGGCCTTATTCAACCTCTTGTAGGTTGTTCTATATGCCCAAAGTATAGCAAAACTTTATCATCCCAATATTTCATTCCAACATCACAAAGTTTTGTCAAGGTCTGTCTTAATATCTTGTTAAAGGCCTCGGTAGTACCATTTTTCTCGCGGATGATAAGGTGTAGTCTTATGATGTGCCACCATAAATTCATCTAGTAATATCCTGATTGTCTCACTCAAAAAGTGTGTGGCCCTATCACTTTTCAAGCTCAATGGACATCCATACCTAGTAAAAATATTTTCCCATAAGAACCTGGTTGTTGTAGTTATTATACAATCCTTTATAGGTGTTGCTTCTGTCCACCTTGTAAGATAATTTGTGCAAGTGAGGATATAGTGTGATCCAGTTCTATGCGGGGCTTATGAAATAGGACCTACAAATTCTATAGCCCATTTCTTAATTGGATCTACACTAGTAATAGTCCTCAAAGGCATTTCATTTCTTTACCCAGGTTTGTCAAGGCGATGACAGTGATCACACACCTTACAATACTCTTTACAATCCTTGTACATGGTCTCCCACAATAATCCAACGAGTAGAATATTTCATGTGATGACATCACCTGCATAGTTCCCACCTGTAATAAAACCATGACCCTCTTCCATAATATTTGTATTCTCATGCTCTAGTACACACCAGTGCAATAATTCATCTCAACCTAGTTTGTATAAGTCTCCATTGATCAACATAAAAGGTGTCACATGAATTACAAGTTGTTTCTTCTCTAATGCTTTCATTCCTTTTGGCACCATACCCATGCATAAAATACAACAATATCCTCCAATTTTGAAGGCGCGCAATGTGACATGTATAACTATGCATCTGACATTGTATCTTCAATTTTTGCGCGTCCTCCCCTGACTAAATCCATGATAAGTGGTATGGGCCAAAATTACTTTTACTTGGTTTTACCACAAATATGAAATCAAATTCCTAAAATAATAGTACCCATTGACATATGCGCCCCTATAAAATGGGCTTATTTACAAAGTATTTTATTGACATGTGATCAATATAAAATATAAAAGGTGTTGTTAGCAAGTACTGTCTAAATTTATGCATCGCATAGATCATAAAAAGGCCTTGCACTCTGTTATTGTATAATTCTTCTTTACATGAGACAAATTTCTATTAGAAAAATAGATAGGATTATCCATAATACCTTCTCGAGAATAAGGCAACACCATTCTAATGGCTCTGCAGAGGTGTCCACATGTACATGAAATGGTTGGTTCCATGAAGGAAAACGGAGAATAGGTATTATTGTAAGTCCCTCCTTCAATGCCTCAAATGCATATTGTTGTGGTTCTCCCCAATAGAATTTCCATTTTCCTTTTAATAATTCTTCTAAGGATGTGATAATATTTGCATACCCTTTGATAATTTTATATAATACCTTGTGTGGCGCAAGAATCCACGCACCTCACTCTAACCGGTAGGCTCTTTCGGGCCTACAATAACTACAACCTTATTTGGATCTACTAACAAACCTTCCTTCGCAGATGATGTGCCATAAAAATTCCCAAAAGGTGTAGTAAACACACACTTCTTGATGTTTAAGGATATGCTTAAATACCTACATCTCTCAAACATTAAGCAAAAGTTGTCACAATGATCCTTAAAAAGCCCATACACTGTCTAATCATCCAAGTAAGCCTGCAAGAATTTGTGAATAAAATCTTGGAATGCTTGAACAACTATGCGTGAAAATACAGTAGGCACATTTTTCAAACCAGAGGGCATCACCGTATATGCAAAAATTCACCATTCAGTGGTAAAATTAATTTTCTCTTAATATTCATGTGCTTTATTTCGACCTGATGATACCTAGAGAATCCATCTATAAAAGAGTAAACTTCGCGCCCTGCAACGCCTTCTAATATTTCCTCGGTGAATGGCATAGAAAAAGGATCAATCACTCAGAAACATTCAGCTCCTTGTAGTCCACACAAATCCTAATCGACTATCTTTATTTATATTGATTACCATTGGGCTAACCCACTCTCGATTCATCTAGGGGCTTAATGATGCCAAAGTTCAGCATTTTGTCAATTTCTTCCTTGACTTTTATGTGTAGGTTTGGTTTCATCTTGTAAGGTCTCTTCCGACCAGGCAAAATCCTTCCTTTAGTTTAATCTTCATCTCTCCTAATGACTCATGCACTCCTTTTAACTCATGGTAACCCCTAGGGAATAAGTCTTGAAAATCCCGTAGTAACTCAATTATCTTTGCTACTTCAGAATAAGTCCAATAATCCCCAATTATTGCTTCCTTAGGTTTAACATCCATGCCAATGTTCACTTTCTTGGTCTTCATAGGTTCATGATATGTACGTGCATTCTTATCCACACTATCTAACACTTCACGCATACCTACTGAATGATCTATATCTAGATTTTCTACTTCTTCATCATCCACTATGTAGACCATATTTCCTTTTTCTTTCTCACAACAAGCACACTTAAGTAGTGTGGCATCTGTCTCTTCTACTTCATCAAAATGCACTCCTGATTCTACCTCACCAAATAACTCCTAAATGATTTCTTTAGCCTTTGCACTATCTCCCATAGTTAAGCACTTTATAACCCTTAATGCCTCTTCCACGAGGTTTAGTAGAGAAGTAGTCAAAATTCTGGGTCATTCCTGCAATCAAGTCTTACCAATTTCTAGTCTCCCTATGCAACTCTACATAAACATACCAGGCTCGTGTGCAACCTTGTAAAGTGGAATAAATTTTGTGCACCCAAAGTGAAGGTGGTAAAGCTTCCTACGCTCTTGTCTCAGATACTCTCACATAGGTGAACGTGATGCTAAACAAGTTGATTACCGTATGCACCTAGAATTACATGTGCTACATTATCGAGAAAATGGTTACAAAAGCCCCAATGATGACCCATATCCTTTCGAAGGTGTTCGAGCTCCAAAATCCATTCATGCAATGTATATGTGTAGCCTATACATTCTTACTTAGCATTTCCACCCTTTCTTCTAGCTTCCCACTTCATTATGTGCATGTTTTGGCCTTTAGTGTCAGGACCATCTCCCATGCAGGAGTAACGGCCTTGGGACCACCTCCCGAGCTTCAGGCGGTAGTCCTAAGACCACCTACGAGGATTAGGTAGTAGTCCTAGGATTGCCTCCCTGCTTGAGTGTGGAAGTTTTCTAGAACTCTTCATGCATGTTTTTGACACACGACGCTTTACATAACTCAACTTTTATGGTTCGTTTGAGAACCAAATTTCATAAAAATAGTCTTGATGGCTTAGTTTTGTTTCCCTCTTCTATTTTTAAATATATTTAATTATTTGAACTGCCTCTTATTTCCTTGTGCATGAAGGCACGTCCCAACCCCAATTCTTATATATTCCATGTTTGTATTCAAGAAAAAGGCCTAATAAGTTTTGTGTATCTTGCATTGTATTGCTGCCACAATCTTGCTAGGAATTACATAGCCAAGCTCAGATCTCTTGCGTTATATCTCTTCTACTTGCATTACATCAAGACTAGCTTCAAGCTATCATTGCTCAAGCCCTATCCTCATATTGCTTCCTTTGGATTCCCAATTCCTTGGACACACAAATAAAAAAAGGAAAAACTAAGGGTGCAAATCACTACACATCTGGATTTACCTTTGTTCTATGAACTCTAGGTTGGATTTTTTTGATTTCCTTCATTATTGCAATTTATCATTATTACATTATATCAAATAGAGTAGAAATCAATTTCCCTTCATTTGAAAGTAATTAGTTAATTTCAATAGGGTTTAAATCATTAACATGTAGCTCCGTGATGGATCCTCTTCTTCCCATCCCTATGGATCTGAAGGAGAGAATATCTGTAGGAGGTTGTCTACACATCATACATCATTTAGAAAAGTTCTTGTTTTAAGTTAGTTTAGTTTCAATACACTCACCAAAGGTGAATAACCACACCGGATCATTTTTCTTGTTTATTTTTAGTGTAGAGATATTTTAATTATTTAGAATACAAGAAAATTGTTGTTTGTGATTGTAATATATCGGTTTTGTGATTTGTTTAGATTACTTTCCTTTCGGTAGTAGCATAGATTATCGGTTTCAGCTTAGATAATTTGGACACTTCAAACTAGATCAACACTTAGATCCAAGTTATGTAAACAAACCATAAGGAATTTACGTTACCCGTTCATAGCCGTTAAATCTCCCCTTTTCAATTCAGCTACTAGGAGATCACACTACCAAATCTTAGTGAATGATCATCCTATTGTTATCCATACACATTCAAATAGTGGCTTCTTCGGCATGACCTCGGGGGGGTTAAGTACGGTTGAAGGTTTCATATTGATTTTCATCCGTACAAATTGGTGAACCCAACGTGAAGGATTAATTCCTTCTTGTTTCCTTTCTTTAATTTCTATTACCTCATCTTTCCATTTCTTCCCCTGTTTTGGTAGGTATTTTATACCTTTTAAAATATGTCTTGAAGAAATTTTGGTGGGCCATTTGGCTATGATATATATTACACAAACTCCGCAACCAAAACAATCCCCTTCTCTTTCAAGGTGGGTGAAAATTACACAAGAAACGTCTAAACCTCCCCTAGTTACACTTCAAACCCCATTAGCTATGTAAGGATGGAGGAGGTTGATCAACTGTTAAACATGCAATACGGTCAACCCAATGCAAACCACGTTGTTATCACAAATGGAATAGGTTCTTACCATAGATTCTTGTCAAGACCTCACATTGCCATGTAATCAACAAAAGATGATATATTTGCATGAATAGATAATCCTCTTCATCAGATAGATGAGTCTTTAGATATAATGAAGGCTACAACATATGATATTTTGAATTCCTATTCTAATATTTTTACTTCTGAGGAAGAAAATAATTATAACATCGAATATTTCGTGACAGGTATCATGATCCTACTCAATCAAACCCTACACCACATGCACCCTAACAAGGGACTCAATCCTCTCCCAACAATCTCATTTATACTTTAGTGGGGAGGATTAGAGAACTAGAAAGTGCCCATATTTCACAAATAACACATGCATTAGGGCATAACATGGGGTATCTAGTTGACAACAAAGGATACATCCCTTCCAATGAGAAACCAATGCAATATCATGTACAACAAGGTTATCGGCTCATTCAAATCCAAGTGATCTTCTCATAGGGTTAGACACACTAGGGATGGTTCCTCATCCTTCTCAAGCTTATCCTACGCAAGGGCTTGCTAGAAGTGCATTCTTGAATTCCACCACAATAGGAAATATGATGTTCCCTATTTTTATGCCCGCTAGTCCATATCCTGATATTATCCCACCTTACATGCATATGTATTCAAAAACTCCCCAAATGGACCCATATACCATTCCTTCTCCCTACATGCCATATCAAGGGACCCCATATGTTCCCATCAACACTTATAATGCAGCTTATCCAACTCCTCCTCCTCTACCTCCTCATCAAGGATATTCAATGGTGGAATCTTATGCAATGGGTACATACACTGAGTACTTAAAGGATCCTCTTGAATTCACCATACGTGGTGTCATGCTTCCATGCCCATTACCAAATCTTCCAAAATTTAAGGGAGAAGGATACCCGAACCCTCATATCAAGGCCTATGTTACTACTATCGGGGAATTACTTCCTTGGGATGCTATAGTGGCTAAGATCTTTCCAAATACTCTTGAAGGAATCGCATTAGATTGGTACTATAGGATACCGGAAGATTCTATACATTCCTTCAAAAAACTTGTTTCCGATTTCATCAAAGCATTTGACATGAACAAGTTATTGCGTACAAGGATTAGGGAGTTCCTGCATATTAGATAGAAGCAAAATGAATCTATCACCCATTTCATTCGAGAGACAGCGCCAAGTTCTCTATTTCTCTGCAAGTGTACCCAACATGGACCAAATGGAAATTTGTGATCTTTTCCTTCACTCGCTCAATCAAGAGACTAAGGAAGAGGTCCAAAATTTTCCTTCCGTAGTTATGAGGAAGTATTGGAAGGAGCACTTTGGATTGACCAAGCCTCTGTAGACAATGGACGTAAGATCTATGGTCCCAATGGGAAATTGGTATCTCCAAATAAAATAAAATGAAAATTATCAAAACAATGGTGCCAACAACCAAGGACCTAAGGGTGTGAATCGCAATCAAGGTGTTACCATGAATAGTGCTACTAATCAAGCTAAGAATGTTGGTTTTCCAAACAATGGAAACACTAATAATAACAACTCGAGAAATCAAAGAGGTCCTAGTACTATTTCTTCTATCAACACGGTTGATGTAAATTGTCCACCACAAAAATGAAATCAAACCCAATGCCCAAACCAGTATCAAAACTTTGTCCAAGAGGCAACATATCATGGTTATAATAACCAGGTTTCAAAAATACAACCGAGGTTATAATCAACAACAACAAGACGCTTATCAAATACCAAGATATTAGGACCCTAACCTATACTATGGTTTTCATAAGGTTCAAGCTCACGATGATAGGAATTTCCATGATTGGAACAAGTTTCTACAAATACTTCCCAAAACCAAAGGTAACTCTTTGTACACATGTTTCTAGCAAATCTTGACACAAACTCACAATCTGACTATACAAGACTTCTGTATCTCCTCATAATGCTAATGTGAGCATATTTTGAGATCCGATCCCTACACATCTTAAAAATTTCAAGGTAAATTCACAAAACACAAAAAAGGGCATCCATATAGGGAACAATGATCATGAAGCCTCAATTTTGACAATTCTCGGGTTTTGCTTAACCTTGGTTCAAACGATAATACAAATGTCTTAGGGTTAGTGGAGCTAGAATTTGAACTAGAAATTAATGTAACAACTTGGACAAAGGATTATGTTTCACAACCCTTACCCACTCTTTCCTTCCCATAGGATGACATTCCTACATTAAAAAAACAAATAAGAGCCTATGATTTAATACTAGATTTGAACAAGACCTTTTCTCACATTTTGTTTCTATATTTGTTGAAGAATTCACCTGCACATCATTCTATGTTACTCTACACTAGTTCTTGGTCATTTAATCCATGTTACACCACCTCCTAGCGCTCAAATAAATAATATTGACTTTGACATACATCCTTCGGGACATAATGATAGGGATACTAGGTTTGTTTTCGATATAGAAAAGATGCCATCTGATGTTGAAATTTCCCGAAGAGGTGATCCTGCCTTATATTTACAAGTCTGGGTTTATAACAATTGCATTAAGAGAGCCATGATTGATGATGAGGCTGTTGTAAATGTGGTTCCTTTCTCTTTCTTGTAGAAGTTAGGATATGGAGAGATAAATTGTTCCTCTACAAGAAACACGTTATGGGGGTACAACAGTCTTAAAGTGACCTTGATTGGAACCATAGTTCTTCCAATCACACTTGGTCCAAAAACCATCTTGATGGAGTTTTACATTATCAACAGGGAAACAAGTTATAACATGATCCTGAAGAGACCTTGGATTCATCAAATGAATGTTATCCCTTCTACCCTATTCCAAGAGATTATATTCCTCCATTTGGGGAAGGTCTTCATTGCTCAAGGGGATCTTAAGCCCTTCGATAGACACTTAGAAAACCTCAAAAGAAGAAAGGATTCCATATTGAGTATGAAATTCCTATGAATCAGTTGAACAAACCACCTCCATTAACAGAGTTAGCCTCGATCACCTCGTGCATTCTCAAGGCTGAATTCGTTGACCAAAAACATTTGAGGTGGCAAGGACAAATAAAGGTAAATCAATATCTATAGAAATAGTGACCACTAATACCACATCATAAATTATGAAACTATTAGAGAGTGATGGTCCAATTTTCCTTCCATTTGAACCATGGGGATGGGTAGTCTTCTTTATTTAGTGTCTTTTCCTCCAATGACCTTGGTCTAGGTGTAGACATGGTAGAATTGAAAAACAAAGAAGTGAAATTTGAGATTGAAATGATGCCCATAAAAACCATCTCTGAGGGTTTTTCTATTCTAAACCTGGTTTCAACCCATGTGCATTTGAAACTAAGATTTCCATATCCATGGGGCAAGGCCTCATCATTCAACAAGTGTCACAAATAAACATAACACTCCACATAGGAAACAAGGCTGAGTAGAATATTCATGCTCACCCACACACAATGTCTCAAGAATGTGACAAAGAGGTGCACGAACACCTCTTTTAGACAAATGATTTTAATGATTGGACATATACACTTTTGGGAAAGGGTTATAAGTTTAGACTTAGAATGCTAGGCCCTTGTCAAAAGAATAGAAATTTTGAGGATCATGGTTCTCATTGTGTACTCTTAGGGGTGAATAATTCGATATTTATCAACTTTCTTCACCTTAGCTATCATGACATGTAGTTTCACCTACATTTCCACATGTACATTATTTTATCTCGCATTTCACTTTCATTTGACGATTCTCCTATAAATTTTGTGATCAAGGGACTTATTCTTATAAAGAACTCCTAAAAACTTCTAAAAAAATGGAAAAACATTCAAATCATATCTCTTCAAATTTTCATGGTATCATCAATTATTTTTGAATCATTTCATCAATTCAAACAGGATAAGACAAAGTTTTGACCGTAACCATACCAAGGCCTACATACTTGGTTCTTCTTATAGTCTCTTTCTAGATTAGGTGTCTTTTCCTATAGTCTGTTCTAGAAGCTTCATGGTGTCACATCTATCCCATAAATATCTCTTTGGAAATAAGAACATACTAAACATTTTTCCTAGATGAGTAATTCAAATGCAAATCCACATAAAATTTTTATTTTACACATTTCTTTTCCCTACCAACCTTCGGTGTTGAGCCTACATCTCTTACTGGTGATGTAGGGTTGGGAAAGGAGAGAAATGACCTTACTCACCTATTCCTTTTCCACAGTGATGAGCCCATTCTTCCTACTGGTAGCATGGGGAAAGGTGTAGGGGGTCTCTTTGATAAACTTGAAAGTTAGAAATAATTCATTCAAATATTGTGAAATCATAATTCAAAAAAAAGTGAGTTAGATGTCCAAAATTCCAAAAGATTTTAAAACCTCAAAACCATATTTTTCAACCAAGTAGCCATCTATGGATCTAAGTCTAGATAAAATTGAAAGTAAATCACATTCTAAACTATGAAGTAACTTGAGTAGGGTGAGGTTATAGTGTCTCTATTTGGTCCTATCAAACCATTGTCTTTATCTCATCATTACCATTCGAAATATTTATATAACTTGTGCCCCTTTTGGATCTTGGTGTTGATCCCTCGCATCTTACTTGTTGCATGGAGTTATGAGTAAGGAAAGTTCATTCACTTATCATATCACTCTTTCTCCATGTTTTGCAAAAATAATATGAAGTACCAAAAGTTTCTTAGAGAAACTAAAGTTCAACATCAAAATGTGATTGCATTATTATATATCAGCATTACAAAAAAAAAAAGAAATCATTTTGTTATCATTCATGTCCACTACATGCATTTTGAAAAGTATATCGAAAATTCTAAACATCTAAGAGTACACACGTGAATCAAATCATCAATGTAAGTAAACTCTATGCAAGGAATAACTGAGCCAAAAAGAGATATATGTACATATCATAGTGTGTTATAGTTTTGTATAATTCCATCGCACACTAGGTATGGTCAAAACACTCATAATGAGAACAAAATACCAAAGCATCATATATTCCACACAAAATGGAGACTAAACAATAAAGGTAATCTTCCTATCCTCCTTTTTGAGGCCCCTTATGACCACTCTAGTTATGAATTTCTTAGGAGTTCTTCTCAAACGTATTCAAACAACAAAGGGCCAATCCTAACACAAAATACCATTCCCAAATCCATTCTAATTCAACCATACTCAAAAACAAAAATGGTCACTGTGGGCCCAGAGCTCAAAAATCACCAAGTCGGTATGCACAAATGAATTGAAAAATGAGTTTGTTTTGGTATATATATGTTGTTTTGACTTTATTTTGAGTGTATGTGTTCACAAGGATGGAGCATTGGTGCATGTATATTTCTACATCCCTGCACATATGGTAAGTCCTCTTTTCATTTTAATTTAGTGTTTATTTTTTGATATTTTATCTATTTTCACTTGACTCTTCCTTTCATTTTACAGGTAGTGGGAGTTTTTATGGTGACATCTCAACACAAGGGCATGTCAGGTATAGCTTCTAACTCCCCATTTTGGAAATGTCATACTTGGACTCTGTGTTTTACAACTTTTCATGGCTAAGACACTTTTCCAAGGGGGAAATATGTACGCACCCAAAATTGCATGTGCTACATTTTCATAAAATGGTTACAAAATTCCCCAATGATGATTCATGTCCTTTTAGAAGGTGTTCGAGCTCCAAAACCCATTCGCAGTGTATATTTGTAACCTATACATATTTACTTAGATTTTCCATGCTTTCTTCCAGCTTCCCACTTCATCTTGAGCATTTTTTTGCATTTATTGTCAAGGCCACCTCCCGGGTAGGGAAGTGGTCCTAGGACCACCTCCCAGGTATGGGCGCTAGTCCTGGGACCGCCTCCCAGGCTTGGGTGGCGTTCCTAGACTCGCCTCCCAAGGTTGGGCAAAGTGTTCCTAGGACTTCCTCCCTGTATATGGAGGTGGTCTTGAATGTATTTTCCAGAACTTTTCATGCATGTTGTTGACATGAGACGCCTCACTTAACTCGACTTTCATGGTGCATTTATGAACCAAATTACTTAAAAATATTCTTTATGGCTTAGTTTTCCTTCCCTCTTCTATTTTTAAATAGATTTAATTAGTTGAACTAACTCTTATTTCCTTATGCATGAAAGCACATCCCAACTCTAATTCTTATTTATTCCATGCTTGTATTCAAGAAAAAGGCATAAGAATTTTTATGTATCTTGCATTGTATTGTTACCACAATCTTGCTAGGAATTACATAGCCAAGCTCAGATCTTTTGCACTACCTCTTTTCTACTTGGATTACATCCAAACTATCTTCAAGCTACCATTTCTCAAGCGTCATCCTCCTGCTGGTGTCTTTACATTCCCAATTCTTTAGACTCACATGGATACATAGAGAGATAGAGGAAAAAATGAGGGGACAAATCACTACACGAGATGGTTTTACCTCTATTTTGTGAACTTTGGGTTGGATTTTTTTTTATTTCCTTCATTTTTGTAAGTTATCATTGTTACATCATATCAAATAGCGTAGAAATCAATTTCCTTTCATTTGCAAGTAATTAGTTAATTTCTAAGAGGCTTTAAATCATTAACAATAGTTCCTGGTGATGGATGCTCTTCTTCCCATCCCTATGGATCTGAAGGAGATAATATCTATAGGAGGTTGTCTACACATCATATATCATTTGGAAAAGTTCTTGTTTTAAGTTAGTTTAGTTTCAATAAAATCAGCATAGGTGAATAACCACACCGGGTTATTTTTCTTGTTTAGTTTTAGTGTAGAGATATTTTAATTATTTAGAATAGAAGAAAATTCTTGTTTGTGATTGTAATATTTCAGTTTTTTGATTTGTTTAGATTATTTTCCTTTCAGAAATAACATAGATTATCAATTTCATCTTAGTTAATATGGACACTTCAAACTATATCAACACTTAGATCCAAGTTATGTAAACAAACCATAGGGAATTTATGCTACCCGTTCATAGCCTCTAAATCTCCCTTTGCCAATTTAGCTACATGGATTTCACACTACCATATCTTAGACAATGATCCTCTTATAGTTAGCCACACACATTCAAACATCGGCTTCTCTAACATGGCCTCGGGTGGTCAAGTGTGGTTGAATGTTGCATGCCAATTTTCATCCATATAATTACCATGATACATGCAAATTTTAGTAGGTGCATTACTCCTGAAGAACCGAGTGGTTAGAGAAATTATGACTTCATTCCATTCCATAAGATTATCCCTGTGAACCATCCACTAGCGCTCTGCTATTCCACACAAGTTATATACCAACATATTCCTTCTTTCTACTTGATTTTTCCATTACTCCTCCATGGCATGCAATAATACCATAGGATCTCCTTCTCCATTATACCGTGGTACAAGGTTATCACCTATCCTCCGAATACACCAAGGTTTTATTCTCCACGCAAATTCATTTCTTACTTTGTGCCCAACCATCTCATAGGTGTCATGTGCCCAATTGTCACAAGAAATACTTGTAGTATCATTGATAGAATATGTGTCTTCCCACCGAGGATTCCTTCGTTTGATGAATCAAGTACTTCGGGTCCCAAATGGCATGTAAATAAATCATGTTAATGTATTTCTCGCTCAAAGGTTCAACATAAGGCACATATTTCCCATCTTCTAGTGGGATAATTACTCTTTATTCCTTATTCTCAAAGCTTATATACCCCTTATTGAACCATAAATCAACATTATTCTCATAACACTAAGGGTGAACAAGTAGAGTGGGAAGCTTTCGATTCTCAGTAGGTGTTAAGACCGAAAGTCCTCGGTGAACTTGGCCCCTTGTATAATAATGGATGCACCCTTTAAAACTCCTATGGGAGTGGCCTTAGTCCGATTGGCCATGAACAATACATTTAAGGATGGATGTAATGGAGGTCTTTCAATCTATACCCATGTTTCTAAAGTAAGCACATTAACTTCTACACATGTATCAATCTACATATTACTCAAGATCCACCCATCCACAATAGAATTCAGAGTGATATCCTTATCATAATCCAAGTTATGAGGGGAAGATTAGCATGCAATATCTCATAGTCCATTCTCAATACTTACGCATGGAGTGTTTCCATTTAGAAAATTACCTAGTAATGGAATGATGTTCTCTTGGTGCAAAGCATCTTGCATACCTCTTTTAATTCATCAATATCTGATTGAACTATCTCTGTTGCCTTATTTTGTTCCAAATTTCATGACTGTTCCTTTAAACATTGTATTTCACCCTGAATATTTTTGAGTACCTCCATGGTCTCCTGATAAACCTCCTTCTGATGTGCAAGATCTGGGTACCTTACATGTAAAACTTCCTCCTTGGTGATGGTAGGATTCTACTATATCATCTCTATGATGTGTACAACTTTAACACATGTAGCAATCTTCACGGTGTAATACCTCGGGTTCCAATGTCGGGTTTGACATCCATTGATTCCCCACAAAGGTGCACTATATTCTAACCATCCATGCACCTTTGTTCTCCTATTTATGTTACTTGCTAATATGCTCATATAATTCTGGGCATTCCTCATAGCTATGATTCTTCCCATAAAAAGAACAAGTAATATTTTGAGGACATTCACACCTGTAGTGGTCAAGAGATCCAAGTGTAAATCATGTTCTACGTGAGGGAACTTACCTCGTCCACCACCACGACCTTGGCCCCAAATCCACCATGGTATCCTTGACCTCTACCACAACCTCCTTCAAAGTGCCCTTCATTTTGATCATAGAACGCTTGAGTGTGATCATGATCATGGTGCTCACTTTTACCCTTAGAGTTATCTCATTACCCTGTCTATCGTACACCAATATTTATGGAGTCATGAATTTGACTAATCAACCGGTAGTCTTCTATATCATGAGTTATGGTCTGAAAATTTTACAATAACAAGATATATTCTTCCTTATCGCACGTTGTAATAATGAGTAGAGGCTTGCATCATGGTCCAAATGACATATCCCATAGTCCAACAATAAGGAACGATTGATCTACAAGGACAACTATCTTGGTGTGCCCTTCACTTCAAAATATGGACACAAAATCCTAGTGCGCATCTCTTGCGCTAAATTTACTCGAATTTTTCTCTAATTAGTTTTCCATAGTTGCAATTTGTTCCTCCAAGAATGGGCTTACTCCAAAGTTGTCTATACTTCCTACTACCTTAGCATACAAAATTATTTTAAGTGCTTCACACGGGTTTGTATAAGTCTTATGTGACAACACCCTTTTAAAAGGTGTAATCAACCCCCCAAAAAACCACTTTGCATGCTGACTCGCATGAATATCATAGGAAAGTTTAGACAAAAACATTTTGAAATGGGCATCATATTCCCGAACGCTCTCATTAGTTCCTTTTAATATCCTTGAGCACAATTATACTCTTTCCGATCAAACTCAGGAATATGAAACTTTGTAAGGAAATCATCCTTTAATGTTGCATAATCTATGCAAGTATGATCGTGGTCAAACATCCTATAAAAACTATGTACACATACCTACAATGTAGCTAAAAACCGACTTGTCTTATGCTCAGAACCCATAACTCCTTTTTCTTGCCAAATTATCTCACACATGTGCACTTGTTCAACATCATCTTCTATGCCCCTAGACTCTTGACAATGAAGATACATCTCTATGTAAATATTCCGAGGTTGGTACGGACCCTTCCCACCTAATCCATAACCTCATGTGTTACCTCTACCTCCATAACAACTAGAACTAGAGCAATCTATTCCCCTAATCCTCCACCTATAGACAAAAGCTGACCATTGGGTGTATTGCCATGTGTCCCAACATTGGTACTAAACTGAACTCCTACATTCTACTGAGTGGTACTCATCCTAGAAGTGAGTCCAAAGTTCTATGTGCTTGAGTTTCAGGCTTGTGACAATGCATCCGAAAAGTTACCTCAAAAAAAAAAAAAAAGAATATGTTTTCCTACCATAGATGTAATTTTTATCTAACTTTATCCTACTCTTATACTTCCCAAATTAGCTTCATTGACTCTTTGGTTGTACTAGATACTAGAAATCCAAGTGCAATGTATAGGTTACTGTGTAGATTCGGATGCGCGCCCATGGCCCGTGAGTAGTCTCTCTTTGGTGCCCTCCCATGTGAGGACAAGGAGGGTTCCCTATCATGCTTGCCCAAATGGGGTAGTTACTGATTCTCCGGCTCCACACCTTCCATGTGAGATCTAAATCCTTCATGAGTTATATCTCTCATGAACGCTATCCACTCTTCAATATCACGTTGCTTCTCTATCTCCCTCTTGCATGCCTCATTATACTTGAGCCACCTTTCTTCTTTCTACCTCACTACCGCTAGGTCCACCATCTTTCACCCAACTTGTTTCTACCCCGCGCATGGTGGGGTTTAGCTAGCCATTTGTTTTTCTTCCAATTTTAGGGTTACCAACAGATTTTGATCGCTAAAGGGATGCCATGCAAATAATTTCCCCTTAGATAATGTAAAAATTGAATTCATCTACCTCTCGGGAAATAATATGTTGAAATTGAGTACTCCAAAATATAAAAATTAAAAACACCATAGAACCAAGTATCCACAACACTCATCTAAATCATATCAACATCATAAGTGGCCTGAAATTCCTCCTACTTCTATACAAGCATGCGAGATACCTCCAATTCCTTTTAGACACATAAGCAATCAGCCACTCATACAGCTCTACCGAGAAGATAGCAAAGAATCTCTCATACAGAAAGTCATACAAATTCTGCTCCACCCACACGCGTGTGCCAAACTCAATTCTAGTGTTGAACCTCCGAGTTTACTCTTTCGCATGATGCTTTATCCACTCTTCAACACTTGCTAAGGTCAACCAATACATCTTCATCATGGAACATCCGAAAAACAGGTTGGAAAAGAGGTCCGACAATGAAACTAATGATGCAACCTAGAATCTCCTATATGAAACCCAAGCGCTCGACACATCACCCATCTTGAGCTGAGTGCTCACCGAAGCATGCAAAGGTACTAGGCTCCTCTTTAGAGTTTCTTGTGTAGGATGTTAGTGTGATGAAGATAAAGCATACATTCAGAACCATAACTAACCATAAACATTCCACAGAGCATATTTTAGATCTAGATATTAGAGAATCATGAATTAAACAATAACCATAATGAAATCAACCATACAAGAACCAGTTATAGTCATGTTTAACACCATTATCTAGCCAATATACTCCATTATATTAAGCATAGTAAACATAGAAGCTTCTTACAATAAGTAGTATCACCATAAGCTATGCGCGCATCGATCTTGTAGTATAACTTTACAATAATCCACACACTAAACTACATATTTCACTACATATTTATAGCATTGGGTATTTTCCATTCACCACTTACACACTTTCCAAAATAGGTTGCATGTTGATAATATCCATGTGCCTTTACATTAACATGCACACATACAAGTGTGCTAATAATAGACATCCTATAGTTAATTGGGAGAAGCAATCCTATTATTATATTAAACTCATGCATGGCACTTATCATATGATCATTCCTAAAATAGTATTTGCATGTTTTGCAAGTCTCTATCCCAATGTGTGCCCCACACGCCATGTTCCAAAAATAGCCCGCATCCATGAAAATGGCTAAGTCCCGAATTAAACATTTTCTAGCACACATTTCCTTTCCTACCCTTTTGTGCCTTCAAGTACACCTTATTCTTGCACGTGAATTAAATGTGGGTCTTCTCCTTAGCGCAATAGTATTTCTACCCAATATAATCCTAGCGACAACATATCTTCAAATCAAATGTTGTAACATAATCTAGCAAACACAAAGCTAAAAATGTCATTCTTCACATTTTTAAATGCTCGAGACATTTAAGATAAAAATATTCTATTTCGGAAGCACCAAGATGTCGTGGAGATAAAAATTTATTCATTTTATTTGTTAAATCATACCATGAAAACTTTCAAACATTATGAGTATAGATACTATAGCAAACGCTAGCCTCCTAGAATCTTTATTTAATCTATTAAATCCTTGTGAATGTTATGCTGCAAATATTATGGGTAAAATCATAACGAACACTAAGCTTAAATTATTACATCATTATAAAGATTAGCATCCGCTAAGCTAAAATCAATTTCATTTAAAATGTTAAATTTCTCAAAATATTTCTTTTAAATATTATCTTGTGGCAATACGCAGTGACCGCTAATTTTATACTACTTGAATTTTGATTGTGAAATCCTAGTGACCGCCGAGCTATAAATAATATTTTGCGTGCAATACCTAGTAGACGCTAGAATTGATATGACTTTCTTTATTTTTAAATCCTAGTGACCACAATGTTCCAACTATTGTGATGTGGAAGTTTCCTAGTGGCCTAAGACTTCAAAATATCCGTTATTGAGTATTGATCACTAAGCTCATAAAAAAATTGACGCATAACCTACCGATTGCTAAGCTCGTAAAAATATTATATGTTTTTCATTGAATCCTACGAAAGCATATCTTCAAATAATTTGTTGCAATATAAGCTAGCGGACACTAAGCTAAAAATTTCATTCTTTGTCTTGTTTAATGTTCAAGACATCTATGCTTGAAATATAATATTGTAGAAGCAACTAGATTCCATATAGCTCAATTTTTTTAATTTGATTTCTTAAAGAATAACAATGACAACTTGCAAACATTATGAGTATGCATATTATAAATAATGCTATCCTCATGGAATATAATTTAATCTATTAAATTATTGCGAGCAATATGCCTCAAATACTATGGTTTGAATCCTAACAAACACTAATCTTATATTATTACATAGTTGTAAAGTCTAGTGGCCGTTAAGCTCAAATAAATTTCATTTAAAATGTTAAATATTGTCGAAAGTTTTTTATTAATATTATGTTGTTCTAGTACTTAGCGGTCATTAATTTCATACTACCTTAATTTAATTTGTGAAATCCTAGTGAGCAATAAGATACAAATAATGTGTTGCGGAAATACCTAGCAGACTCTAGACTCAAAATATATTTCTTTATTTGGTTATATCCTCAAGAGCCGCTATGTTCCAAATATTGTGATGTGGTAGTTCCTTGCGGAATATAACTTCAGAATATCACATTACTAAGAACCGATCACTAAGCTCATAAAATATTTTTGAGGCATAACCTAACAACCGCTAAGCTCACTATATATAACTTGTTTTTAATTGAATCCTAAAGAACAACATATCTTCAAATAAAATGTTGCAACATAAGCTAGTGGATGCTAAGCTAAAAATTTCATTCTTTGTCTTGTTAAATTCTTGAGACATCTAAGCTCAAAATATTCTATTATGGAAGCACCTAGATGTCGTGTAGCTCAAAATTTTTTAATTTGATTTGTTAAATCATACTACCAACAACTTACAAACATTATGAGTATGCATATTCTAGTGGACGCTAGCCTCCTAGAATCTTCATTTAATCTATTAAATCCTTGTGACCACTATGCTCCAAATATTATGGGTTAAATCTTAACTAGTGCTAAGATTAAATTATTACATCATTGTAAATGCTAACAACCACTAAGCTCAAATCAATTTCATTTAAAATGTATGTAATGACCACTAATTTTATACTAACTTATTTTTGTTTGTAAAACCCTAGTGACCGCTAAACTCCAAATAATATGTTGCGGAAATACCTAGAAAACACTATACTCACAATATCTTTCTTTATTTTGTAAATCCTTGCAACGCCTATGTTCTAAATATTACAATGTAGAAGTGATGTAGCCTAAAATTCACTTCAAATAACCCAAGGCATGCTGGCACATCACTCATACTGAACAGAGCACTCAATTGAAGCGCGTAAGGGTACCGGGTCCCTCTTAGAGTAGTTTATCCAAGATGTTAGAGTGATTGCAAGTATAATCTATATCCATAACAAACAATCAATTAAATCACAAAGGCATAAATAATATCTAGATCTTAACCATATGAAATATTGACTAAGAAATTACTATAATGAGATTTACCATACAAGAACCATATTTATTCTTGTCTAACACCAATATCAAAGCCAATATGATTCATTATATTAATTATTATAAAACAGAAGCTTCATATATTACAATAATGTCACCATGAGTCATGCAGATGAGAAAAACCGAAACATAACTCTACAATCAAAACGAGATATTCAATCCATGAAAATGAATACAAATATATAGGGGTAAGGAATTTCCTTCACCACCCATGCACGTTCAAAAATAGGCTACATGTTAATAATAGCCATGTGCTTTTACAAGAGAATATAAAAGCATACAAGTGCTAATAATAGATCTTCTACAGTTAACTCTAAGAATAAATCCTATTATTAGAGAAAACTATGCATGGCACTCGAACTACAAGAATGCTTGTTAAAATAGCCTTACGTGAGATGCAAGTATCCATATCTTTGCATGCTCCACACTCCAACTCCAAAAATAGCCTTGACCCAAAAAAAGTGGCTAAGTCATATTTTCCACTATTTTTGGGCACGCCCGTATTGTTCTATACTTCAGCGTGTTCCTATGGGCCCTATATCCGTGTGCCCAAAAGCTCCACACTTTCAACCTTGAGCTATATTCCATCTACTCAACATTACCCCACACTAAATGCATTTCTGCCCGAAAATGGGTAATCCCAACTTATCCCTCCAAGAATAAAGAATAATGAATAAAAGAATAACAATTACTTGACCAAAAATAATGAAGTACTACTCGGCCGCTCTACACCTCTACCGACATAATCAACTCTGGATACTCATTTTTAATCTCATCCTCTAACGCCTGCCAATCACTCAACACTTCACCTATTTTATCAGGGACATCTATAACCACGACATCCAACTCATCCTGAGTCATGTTGTCTTTTTCATTTTGCAAAATCCTAACAATGTTTTCCATGCTTGAAATCATGCCCTCCATGTAATCCATCTTTTGTGTGATGAGCTTTCCAATTTCATTCATTATTTCCTTATGTGGTTCTTAGGCTACTTCAAACGCATTGAAAGTTTTCTCTACCATAGCTAGCCTCTCCACACGCCTAAGTGTTTCATTCTTTTGCACTTGAAGGACCTAATTCTCTTCTACCAAATTCCTTGTCCTAATAATAGCATTGTGCCCCACACACATGTTCGAGCTTGATCTAAATTGTTAAGCTCATCCTTCAAGGCCTACAACAGATAGTCATAAATCAAAATATTTCTAGCAATGGTGGCTTTTTCCTTTGTTGCCTCTTTTTGTAGGATATTTTGGTGTAGGAATACGCACGGATCCTTCATCTATTACCAGTTTTGCTAGCATGCATATGTAATGCATTATAGAAGGAAATTTTCCTCGAACATGTGATTCCAAATGTGGCCTTACCTTAAGAATATCATCTCTAATCTCCTTAGCCATACTGGTCAATGCTTCTATATTTTCCTTGAACCTTTCCTTCTCTTCTCGTCAAGTGATTTATTTTTCTATCTTTATCATTTTTATCATCCATCAATGCCCTAATGGTTTCCACTTTATCTATGTTCCTAAGTGTAACATAAACATATACCTTTACCAAGGCATTACTTACTTTCTCATTCAACATGATAGTAGGTTTAACATTCACATGTTGTATGTGGGGTGCCTTATTCATCCTATGTGAAATGCATGACTCTTCACACACATCAAAATTAGGCTCATCCATATGAGTTTGCATTGACCATGATAATTGTTTCTTGTGCACCTTTTCATCATTTCCATGCCCATTAGCTCCCAACAATACAAATCATTTATCTCCATAGTGTTTTGGAACCACACACATATGATTTTACTTGTGTCATCCACATATCCAACTACAGGAGTCACATAGTCTTTGCCCTCCTCCTTCTTTACTTGTTTTCCCTTTGGAATCCAAGTGCCTAAATAAAAAAATGGGCCTTCACCTTCTTGTGTAGCATGGGGCACGCCAAAAGGCTCGCCTTAATCTATTTTTGTACTTGGTTCCTTTATCCCTTATTCATTATTATCCATCTCCTCATCATGAGATTTTGTATCCTCAAGCTACACTGGATTTCTTGGTGTGCTTTGCTTGGATTCATCCTCATCCTCTTCATTTATCTTTAACTTTTTCCTCTTCTTATTCTCGTGCTCTACTTTGTCCAGAAAATTCCTAGGTGATCTCGTTAATGGTTGTGCCATCCCCGCATTCTCGAGCCCTTGTTCCTCGAACACCCATTTAAAATGTTGCTCCTTAGAAGTCTTTTCTACATCTACCTATAAGGCCCATGTCTCTACTACTTCCTCTTATTTTTTCTGCAATGGAGGGCCCACCTCACGCTCTCTTTCCTCAAATAGTGGGTTATCTTCTTCCGTTGTTCTTTAAGCCACCACTATCTTCATGTAATTCCTCTTCTTACCCTTCTTCTTGTTCAGCAGTAGATCATCTTATTTTTCTACAGTACCCATAGTATTCTTTCCTTAGGTGGCCCAGGTAGCTTGAATTCATTCTCCAAGTACTTATTGTTTTACAATTTAGGCTTCAAATTTATATATAACAAATTTGTGCTTAACTTTCCAATGTCCAAACTTACAACCTTCATGTTAATATCATCGATATTAAGATTTCAATGTAAGTAGCCTTACCTAGATAAACATAATACTTCTATAGTGTGTGGTAGTCACAATATACCTTATCTCGTGTTAAACAACAATCGCGTGCGTCTGTCAAAACATATGTACAAATGCCTGAATATAGAGCGTTGTGAAGGCATATTTCATCTTGCACCAAGGGCTCCATTTTCCATCCTTCATCGTAAAGCACCCAATGCAAAATTGTTGGTATACTGCAATTTGTACTTGTTTACCCAATACTGAAGGTAAATCCTTGGGTATTCTCCACTCTTCTTCAAATGCAACGTGTAAGTGCTCCTACCACATTTCCTCCTTTGCTTGAAACATCCGCACATTGATCCATCACAAGTATAGTTGGAAAATATTTTTCCTAAGGAATTATTTTTCAGGAATTTTCCACATATTGTCTTTTGGCCCATCGGGCACACCAATTTCAACAAAGACCAATGATAGAAGTATAGCACCAAAGCTGATTTTATCACCTTCCTGTGCTTCCTCAATGATTGTCTCAGCAATGAAATTGGATAGGTTATACACAAAACCTTCTGTCATTTTCTCGTACAACATGAATCCATGTCTTATTTACTTGAGACCAATGCTCTTGATTGTTTATATTTGTCAGGAGGTGGGCCACTTCCTGAATAATTAGATATTTCTATAACTTAGGGATGTACATTTCATGCCATTCTTTCGTGTATCTAATATCCTTATTTTTATTCTCTATGGCCTCCTTATCAGTGAGGTCACTACTTAGCTCAATGCCTAAACTTCTGGCCCAATCGGACTTGCAATCAAATGCGTGGTTATCCTCATTCAATGCCCAAAAAGTAGAAGAAGTCCTCGTGGACTCTACTCATGAGCCATTGGTATAATTTCTCAAGTTTTCAAAATGTGGAAGCTCATATAACTACAAAACTTCTACCTTGGTTAATAATTGTTTGCCTTGGTCATCGTAGATTGCTATGTCATTGGTTTTCTCTTTTTTCTTTACCACAAGAAATTTCTCTAGATCCTCCTTGGTATCCTTGTTCTTGTGGTTATAATAATTTATGTTGCAATGACGAATGTGTAAATCATAGTCACAACCCATGATAACTCCTTCTGGTATCGTGCATTTTAGAAAATATGCTTTTGGAAGCATCTTCCACTTTGATTTCAGCTTCATTTTTCTTCTTTCCCCTTGTTCCATCTCTAGGTGCTCTTTTGGGTGCTATATCAACTAAAAAGGCATGTTATTTTTACCTCTTTCAAGATCTGTAACTCAAATTGTCATGCCCTAGATCGAACCCATGTGCCCTAGCTTCAACCCAAACCCTCGCTCTCAATTTTTCCTCTAAGCACACCTCTACTTTGCTCAAACACTTCTCCAAAGGGTTGAAAGTCAAACTCTTACATCAATCTGATAAAAACACCTGGTTCGTAGCTCTCTTCACTTTACCACCATATTGTTATCTCGCTTGTAAACAACTCGCTCTAGAATTCATAGTCATGCAAAGGTAAAAATGGCCTCACAACCCTTCCTTATATAGATTTTAAAAATTTTATCACATTTATTTCTCCTCCACCTACCCCCATTACCAACATTAATTCATCATTTTCTAGCATTTTTGTGCCACACATCTCCGCACCCACAGTCATAACCTTCTCGCGTGCCTCCTACTTCTCGACCACAGACCTCATTTCATGCGCTAAAATAATTCGCCACTATGCCTTCTTCTAAGTAGTTTCCACTACTAAATTCTACCTCACGTTATGCTATGCATCCATCCATAAGTGGTTTTTAATCATGAGAAATATCTTTCTATCTACACCTTTTAAAAATCACTCGTACAAACATTTCTTTATGCATACCCATCTTCCGATAACAATAAAACTATATTCAACTTGGTAATAAACCTTGTATATAAACCACCCCACACTAAGGGTATGTGTGGTCCTATGTGCATGGAAACACTTTAAATAGTAATCAATTTATGGCACGCAAGCACACTGATTACAAAAAACACTAAACTAAATTAACAAAGCATAGAAATGATGAAGGAAACACATATAATTGAAATTCATTAAGAAAACCTATCTAAATGGAAATATTGCCTTATTACAAACACTAAGAAGACTTATTTATATTAGGGCTTCATCCTACTCCCATTAATGTAACCAGGAAACTATGCTCCATCCAACACCTCTAACTGGAAAGTGCCTAAATCAAGTATATAAGTGATAACAACTTATATAGAAATACTTTGAATCATATAGAAATACCATTCACCCAACCTCAAGCTTCTCATCCTTGATGTGCCTATCATGTTATGCATTCTACTTTGATTTTTTTGCTTCTTACTCCAACATGATATAGCACACCTCTCATCCAGCCACATCGGTTTGTCAATGCATTCTTCTAATGTTTGCTCATCAGCCGGACCTTCTGCGCATACAATACGTAAATAAGGTATCATGAATTCCATAGGTAGAACTATCTCTGATCCAAAAACCAACAAAAAGGGTGGTACTTTACTCCACTTTTTAGGTTTTCATGTATGCCCAAAGTACAACAAAGACTCTATCATCCTAGTATTTCCTTCCAACATCACAATTTTTTTCAAATTTTGGTGCAATATCTTATTAAACACCTCAATAGTTCCATTTTCCTAAAGGTGATAGGGTGTTGTCTTATGATGTGAAACCATTAATTTTTTCAATAGTATTATGATGGTTTCATTAAGAAACTGTGTAGCCCTATCACTTGTCAAACTTAAAGGACATCCATACTTGGTAATAAGATTTTCCCACAAGAACCTTATTTCGTAGCTATTGTGCAATCCTTTATAGATGCTTATTCTTCCCACCTTGTAAGATAATATATACAAGTAATAATGTAACATGATCTAGTTCGCATGCAATTAGGGTAATAAGGCTTACAAAGTTAATTTCCCACTTCTCAAAAGTTCTACACTAGAAATAGGCCTCAAAGGAATCTCATCTCTCTACCTGTGGTTTCCAAGGCACATATAGTTGTCACATTCCTTACAATATTATTTGCAATCCTTGTATAAATTTTCCCATCATAATCCAACTAGTATAATATTACATGTGGTGGTATCCCCGCATAGTGTCCACTGCAATGCTTCCATGATCCTCCTCCATAATTGTCATCCGCTCATGCTCTAGTACACACCGGTGCAAAAATTCATCACGTCCTAACTTGTATAAGTATCCATTGATCAACATGTAAGGCATGACACGAATGACAAGTTGTTTCTTCTCTAAAGCCTTCATTCCTTCGGGTGCCACACCTATGCATAAAAAGACAACAATATCCTCTAATTTTGAAGGTGTGCAATTTCACCGAACAACTATGCATCCGAATTGTATCTTCAATACTTTACATGTCCTCTCCTAATTGAATCCTTGATAAATGGTCTAGACCAGAATTGCTTTTACCTAGATTCCCCATAAATGTGAAGTCAAATTACTAGAACAACAAGACCCACTGACATATGCACCCATATAAAATGGTCTTGTTCACCAAGTATTTCAATGCCATGTTATTTGTATATAAAAAAGTTGTCGCCAGTAAGTATTGTCTAAATTTATGCAACGCATAGATCATGAAAAAATCCTTGCGCATTGTAGTTATGTAATTTTGTTATGTTGGAGTCAACTTCTTGCTAGAAAAGCAAATAGGATGATCTACAACACCTTCTCCAAGATGGGATAATAATGTTCCAATGGCCATGCTAGAGGTGTTTACGTGTAAATGAAAAGGTAGATTCCATGAAGGAAAGCATAGAATAGGCATTGTAGTAGTCTTTTCCTTCAACGTCTCAAATGTGCACTATTGCACTTCTCCCCAATAGAACATGCCTTTACCTTTCAATAATTCCTCCTAGGGCATGACAATCTTAGCATATCCTTTGATAAATTTTCTATAATACCCTATGTGGCCTAAGAATCCATACACCTTGCTTTGGCTATTAGGATCCTCTAAGCCTAAGATAATTACAACCTTAGTAGGATCCACTAATAAATCTTCTCTGCAAATAATGTGTTCTAGTAGATTCTTGAAGGGTGTAGCGAACACACACTTCTTAATATTTAAGGATATTCTCAAGTACGTGTATATTTCAAACATTAATCTCAAATTGTCACAATGATCCTTGACTAACCCATATAATGTCCAATCATCCAAGTAAACCTACAGGAACTTGTGAATGAAATCCTGGAATGCTTGAACAATAATGCACAAAAATATTATAGGCACGTTCTTCAATCCAAAGGGCATCACTGTGTGTGCAAAATTTCCCCATTTAGTGGTGAAAATTGTCTTCTCTTAATCCTCTTTAGCTATCCTCACTTGATGATATCTGGAAAATCCATCAGTAAAGGAGTAAATTTTACACCCTTAGACACCCTCCAATATTTATTCATTAAATGGTGAGGGGAAATGATCAATAACACATGCAACATTCAACTCCTTGTATTCCACACAAATTATAATCCTTCAATATTTCTTTATACTGATTACCATAGGGCTAACCCACTTTGATTCCTCTATGGGCTCAATGATTCTAGACTTCAACATCTTGTCAATTTCTTCTTTAACTTTGACGTGCAGGTTAGGGTTCATCTTGTAAGGCCTCTTCCTAACTAGGTGCACACCTTCATTTAAATTAATCCTCATTTCTCCCAAAGATTCATGCACCCATTTTAATTCATTATAGCCTCTAGGAAATAGATCCTAGAAATTGCGTACCAACTCAATTATCTTAAAAACTTCATAGTCAGACCAATAATCTCTAATGATGGCCTCCTTAGGTTCAAGCCTATGTCACAATTTTTACTTTATTTTTATTCATAGGATCATGGTAAGCACAAACATTCTCATTTGACCGTATAAGACCTCTTGCGTGCACCCTCTTAATGCTCAACATCTAGATTTTCCACTTCCTCATCATCAATCATGTAGAACATATTTCCTTTTTCCTTCTCTAGGAAAGCGCACTAAAGTTGTTCGCATTTTCTCTTGAACTTCTTCAAAACATGCTTTTAGTTCTAACTCACCAAGGAACTCCTAGATAAGTTCCTCAAATTTTACACTATATCCCATAGTCAAGTGCTTCATAAGCTATAATGCATCATTTCTAGGAGGTTTAGTGGAAAAATATTCAAAATTTTGAATCATACCTTCAGACAATTCTTTCTAATTTCTAGTCTCTCTATTAAACTTCGCATAAACATACCATATGTGCGTGCATCCGCAACGTGAAATAGAGTTTGTGTACCCACAAAAGGAAGTAAATATTCCTACAACTCTATCCGATTCTCTCACATTGCTAAATGTGGTGCTAAATAGGATCATTACCATGAAATTCACAGATCTGAGTAGGTGCATTACTTCTAAGGAATATGGAAGAGAAAGAGATTCTCACTTTGTGTCATTCTATGAGGTTATCTCTATTAACCAACCACCCAGAAAGCTTTTGTCCCGCGTAGAGTATAAACTAACATGTTCCTTCTTTCCACCCGATATTTTCAATGTACTTACATAGCTCACAAGAATACTTTAGGTTTTCCTTCACTAGTCTACCGAGGTACTTGGTTTCTTCCTAAATTCCTAACACAACGTAGCTTGATTACATGCGTAGCTACACTTCTTACTTCACACCTAACCATTTCATAAGTTCCATGTGCCCAATTATCACATGCAACACTTATAGTATCACTCATGGAATGTGTATCATCCCACTAGAGAACTCCTTCCTTTAATGGCTCAAGAAATTCTAGATCTCTAATGGTAAGCACATAAATTCTATTCAAATCTTTTTCACTTAAGGGCTCCACATAAGGCACCGATTTTCCATATGTCAAAGGGATAATAAATCATTCCTCCTTATTCTCAAAAATAATGTACCCCTTATTGAAATGTAATTCATCATTATTTGCATAACACCAAGGGTTCCCAAGTAACACCGGTAAGTTATCTACTTTTGAAAACGCTAAAACCTCAAAATCCTTACTAAAATTGCCCCCTAAATAGTAATGGATTCATCTTTTAGAACCATAATTGGCATGGCCTTCATCCAGTTTTCCATGAACAACACATTAGAGGATGGCTGCAATGGAGGTCTACCCATCTGAACCCACACATCCAAAGATATCACATTCACTTCCGTGCCCTTGTCGATCAAAACGTTACTCAATCATCAACAATTACATTTAAAGTAATCTCCTTGTCATAATATAAAGTCTATCGGAGGAAGATTAACATGAAAAATTTGTCATCCATTCTCAATACTAGTGCATGGAGTGTTTCCCTTCAACCAGTTCCCAATAAAAGAATATTTTTTCTTGACGCAACATCTTACATACCTCCTTTAAATCATCAACATCTAACTAATGGATCTCAATTGCTTTATTACATTCCAACTTTCACGATAGTTCCTTCAAACACCGTATCTCGACCTTGAATATTCCTAATGACCCTTTTGGTCTCTTCATAAACATCCTTCGATGCATAAGGTATGGATACTTGGCATACATGACTTCCTCCTTGGTAATGGTATGCTTATGTCGAAGAATTTCTCTAACGAGCATAGCCTCAAAGCATGTGTCTTAATCTTTACAGTACCATCTCGTGGATTCAATGATAACTTTGACATCCATTGGTATTCCACATCCCGTTTTACTCTAAGCGTTCTCGTGCCCTTATTCTCATATTTGTGCTTGTTTCTCAAATGTTCATACAAGTCTAGGTACTCTTCATAGATATGATTATTTCCATAAAAAGAACAAACCGCATTCTAACGAAACTCGCGCCTGTAATGATCTAGAGATTCACATGTATATCATTTTCCACAAGGGAACTCACATCTTCCACTATCATGGCCTCTCCTCTAGATCCACCACGGTATCCTAGACCTATACCACGACCTTTATTAGAGTTCCATTCATTATGATCATGATCATGATGCTCACTTTTATCTTTAGATTTAGTTTCAACTCGGTTTGTTTTACACCAATATCAATGGCATCGTGGATCTTATCAATCAATGCCCAATGTTTATTTTTTGTTTTAAATATATAATCCTTTAATTTGAAATCTATATTAAAATTTTTAGATTTTTTAAGTTTGATATTTATTTATTTAGACTATTTATACAATTATTTAACCCATGTCACAAGCCTTATAGGATTAATGGCTCTGATAGCAAAATGTGATATGAATTTTCTCAATTAAAAATCCTAAAGTTAAGGAAGTACTTTACCATATCTAGTTGAGGACTATGTGTGGCTCGGGTAACTCCTAGGTGATACCAAAGATTCAACACCTCAAGCTATGACCACATTATGAGGAGGAAATATTATATAAATAACCTTGTTTCCGACTAGAACCATCTTAGGTCATACATGGCATAACCGCTTAGGAAACCCTTCCATAGTTCCCCTCTCCAATACCCACCACTTTGCTTTAGTCGGTATCAAATAAAAATTGACACAAGCACAAATTTTCCTATGGGTATATTAAATCCCCATTTGCCATTGGTTTAAATAGCTTTCACCGGTAGGTTTTTCAACCAACACACCCTTTAATAACAACCTTAAAATATTAATATATATTTTTAATTCAAATGGTACCCACTAACTATTTAATTACCCTTCTCAACACATCCATGAGAAGTTCTATTTATTTTATCCACCCTATATTAAAGGGTTTTTAAGTACATATCTCCCACCCTATTTAAAAGGAGTCTTTCTTTATATATTTCTTTCACATTTAATTCTTTAATTATTTCTTTCCAACTTTAATTTTATTCTTTTTCTCTTGATTAAATAGCTTTAGAAATTAATTCCTTTCATTTTAATTATTTACTAACTTCTAGAACTTAATATTTTCTCAATGGGGAATTTGTCACATAACAAAGTTATCTTCTATAAATTACTTATTCCATGTTTTTAAGCAATTTTGTAAAAAAATGGGAAAAAATCCATCCGAGGAAATTAAATTTTTATTGGGACTTGATTTGGTTAGGAATCCCACCCTAAAAGTATACTAATCTTGTCTTGTGTAGCTATCCTTTGTGTTCAAGGTCATCAAGTTCTCTCTGCGGAAAGGATTTCTTTGGCTTTCTTCCATCACTATTAGTATCAAACGTTGGAGGTAGCATTAAACCCTCCCATATTTGGATTTTATTTCTTTCTAAAATGATATTTCATTAAATTGGAATAGGAGTAGAAAAATTGTCAAACATTTTGGCACGCCCGATGGGACTCACCTACTCCTTTGGTAAGTTCCTTATTCATTTTCAATTCCTATTCTATATTTTATTTTCCTCTTTCCACTAACTCGTAGGTCAAGGTTATTTTCTTGTATGCTTTGAAGTTTTCCTTCTTGAACAACAATACATATGTAATTTGGAAAAAGGAAAAGTGTATCCAAGTATTCCTATTCTGATTTTTTTCTATTTCTTGCATCATTATTCCCTTCCTTTTCTTTCTTGTATTCATCGAAGAACATATTTGGGTTTTGATCTAAAGATAATTTGTTTTATTTTTCATATTTTCTTGATCACATAGCTTAATTAGGTGGTAACACTTTGCATTCACATTTTCTTCACACACAACTAAACCACATGAAAAAACTAGAAATCTAAATAATTTCTACCCAGGTGGAGCTATTGGAATTTTATCACCCAATAAAGAAGCCACCATGGTGTGATGGCCATGTAATACATTTCTTGACTATTCATATATATGTTAAGTGCTAGAAACCCTTATCTCCGCTATACATGAAGTGTGGGGGTAGGCCCCTATATCATGCCACATACCAATAATAATCACATATTCGTGCCTTACATATGTTTGCGTATATTGAGGACTCCATCCTTAAACACACCTAAAACCATCCATAGAGTGGCCATTTCTCTAGGTTCCCTTTGAGCCTCTTCCCTCTTCACATTCTATAAATAAGCAAGATAAAAAAATTCTGTTTCTTGACTTGTGTGTTACATTAATAGTTTGCATAGGATTTTTCTTGTTTATTTCATGCTCATTGTTACTCACTCCCAAGCTAAGAGAATGGAATAATCAACTGTTTCTAATGACATCTCTATCTCAACTAACCAATCACAAAAAACATACGCACTCACTCTTGTTTCTTCTACATCATTTATGACCTCGTCCTTAGCCTCCCTATCAAATATTCGTATAGTTCCTCCTCATTTTCCCTATGTGGTTAAAGGAAATCCTAATATCAAGACCAATCCATTTTCTTCCATCACTATATCCCTTCTAGAATAGCCACATCTCCTTCTACTACTTTCTTTGGAGCACTTGGACACCCACTATCTCTTGTGGATGCTTGCAATTTCAAGAACTCCTTAATGTTAACCCAATCACCCTCAATGACTATCTAGTTCACAAATCCACCAACATCCCTATTGATGGACCCCCTCTTCAACAACTTTATAGTTATCCCCCACAATCTGAATCTACTAAAGTCCTCACCTCCCAACTCATCATATTTTTCCCTAGGGCCATGAATGAGCTAGCATTAGCCAAAAAAACATGTCCCTCATGAATCCTCTATCATGGTTCCCCAAACCCAACATTCCACACAATTAGTGGTGCCTATCCCACCTAATCTACCATACATTAATACCATTATGACCATCCCTACATCCTCCATTCCTATTCCCTCCTCATCTACCATTATCATAAACACTCCCTCCCAAACTCTTCAAGACTCCAACATACCTCCTCCACCACCCGAGAAACACTTTCAAATCTTGGTGCCTCTTTTAACATCCCATGTCCATCCCAATGTTTCTATCTCACAACCTCCCCTTCATATTTGAATCAAACTAACCAACCTCCACTCCAAAGAATATTTTGGCATATTTTTGTAAACAATTACTTCAAATATTCCAACCACCACATACACATACCAAAACTCATTTGATAAAAATCCAATCCAATCCCCCTATCACTCAATAACAATCTTCACAATCTTACCCATCCAACTACATCCCTTTACAACATCCTACTTTATAACCCACCCAATCACAAACCTTTAATTATGTTCCTTCCTATCAACCACCCCCACAAACTCCTAATTATGCCCAACATTATCAATCTTACTCACAACCTAATCCATATACTTCCTACAATCCACAACAACATCAATCAGGTCCCCATCCTCATACATCAAATGATCCTATGCAAGCCTTGTTGAGTAGAATGGATAACTTAGAGGTTGTTACCTTAGGCCCCAAAAATACATTTACTTATGAGAAAATATGTAATGAAGTCATCAATCCATTTGTTCTTGTTAATCCATATCCTCTACATTGGTAGCTTCAGAATTCTATAAATTCCATAGGAAAGAAAATCTTGAAAAACATATTCATGCCTTTAGGCACTCATGCTACGTTATCACACATGATCAAGATATTATGCTTTGTACCTTTCCCATATCATTGGTTGAGCTCACTCTAGACTGACACAATGGGATCCCTTAACATTTCCTCTTTTCCTTCACACAAATTGTATAAAGTTTCCTATAAAACTTCTCCATCAACATAGCATGTAATATAACCATTACTAACCTTTACACCATCAAACAATTCAAGGACGAATAAATTTATGATTTCTTCGCTAAATGGTGTGGGATTGTTAACCAACTATCCTTCTCACTACCTCAAACTGAAGTGATTGAGATATTTTATAGATCATGCTCCAATAACATTTCATTTACCCTTCAAATTCATTCCTTCTAAACCTTTGAGGAATATTTTACTATGGCTCACAAGTTAGAACTATGTGCCCTTGAGCAAGGCCATGTTAAAATTTTCTCTAATAAACCCAAGACTGAATTCACAAAACCATTCACCCATAATGAAAAAATCAAATAATGTGAAAATACTATTATTATCAAAACTTCCTCCTAATCCACATCTCATACCGAGCCTCCACAAAGAGTACCTCGACCATCCCCAACTATACTCCTCTTAGAAAATCATACAACTCCATCTTTGACAAGCTCATGTCCATACACCTTATCCAAATTCCTCCCATCCACCCTATTGATGACTCATGTCCTAAACCCACATGGTATCATGAGGATCATTACTACAAATATCATCAAGCATGCAGCCATGACATCTAGAAATGTCGTACCTTTAAATATTTCTTTGTGAAATATTATCGATTGATGAGACCTTCAACTAGACAATCCAAATTCTCCCCCTAATTAACCATTGGATTTTTTTGAACAACCATTTCCGAATCATCCACCGAGAAACCAAGATAACCCTCCCACATCTCAAGAACTTGATGCCCATGTAATCAACACCTTAAGTTAGGTTTCAACATCTACACACACATCTACTTCTATGCCTACATATGCATCCACATATATACCCATATTTATATTCACATATATACCTACATTTATACCCTAATCTACACCCATATATACCTCCACATCTGCATCCAAATCCACATCTACATCATATCTTAAAACCTCTAACGAATAGACATATCCCTTTGATTCTTTCAAAAGTAATGTCTCAATCATGTCCTTACTACCAAGCAAATACAAAACTCCTACATAAACACTTCTAAATTCCATAAAATTCAAAATCCCTTTTGATTTTACCAATGGTACTACTCAATAAATGTCCCCATCCTCAACCATCACATCTATAACACAACCCATGTCTAAACCATCTAATCTCACTTCTACAGGTGGCTCCACCTTTAAAATAATTATTATCCCTACCAAAGGTAAAACTTCACAACAAACATCTAAGAGCCTTGACACCCCCATCCAAATATCTATTGCTTTTCCATAAAATAAATTATAGCTTCCCCCTCCAAATCCCCATGAATCCAAACAACCCAATATCTAACCATCCATCTTAGGACCTTGGACATCCATTTTGGGACCGTGTCCTTCATCTAAGTCTCCCATCACCACCAAATCCAAACCAAAATCATCTACTCCTATTTCCAAATCCAAATCTGAGTCTAAGGTCCCTAAAAATCCCATAAGAATAAGGCACCTCTTTTTCCTTCACCTTCCCCTCCTAAATCAAATCAATCAAAAATCCACGAGAATTCATCTCCCAAAACCCCTATTAGGTCTTACTCTAAAATCCTCCATCACCTTATCCAAGAATCCAAAATTAATCTTTCCCCTAATATCATTTGACTCACATGGGTGGAAGCCCATGTGGTTTGATTACAACACCATATGTGCCTATCATCATGTTCTTGGGTAGAATAGAGAACAATATAAGGATCTCCAATTACTTATAAATAACCTCACACAAGAGGGTGATTTTATCATTAATGAATGTCGGTGCCCCTTCCATTCACTAGCTCATCTACACCTAAGCATAACCCCAAGAAAAATTAATAACTTATAAGGCCTTTAAATTTGGCCCTCCATCCACACCTTTAGTCACAATCCCACCACCAAATTCTACCCCTTCTAAAGAGGGTCCCCTCTTTACATAAATGTCATTCATGTTACCACTTTCTCTCGCCCCATGACTCTCAACCATCCACCTAACAAAAACCAAGAGTTATCATCACTTCTCCTCCTAACAAACCTATTTCATATCCCTCTTCATCTAAGGCTAAGGTATCTATTCTAGCTACTCCATGATCCCAAAGGGTTGTTATGATAGAATAAAGCATCATGAAATAACTACATCATGATCCCATTAAAATGTCCCTTTATGAGCTTATCCAAAGCTCCCCTCACCATTGATAAGCTATAATTGAATATTTATAATGAATCCTAATCATAATCGATGAACCCCAACCTTTCAAGGACCTCATTGGAGATCTTACATCTTCTTCCACTATTTCCTTTGATGATTTTAAGATATATGACCTTCTACATGTATATCATGACCTTCCCCTCTTTATCGCCATTCTAATCAATGAAACCTTCAACAAATGATCCATGATTGATAACGGTGTTAGCATGAACATTATTTCATCAGAAAAATTTAATCAACTCAAGATTCCCGACACTATTGTCTCCCAATCACATATGGTCCTTCAATCCTTTAACAAAACTATTCCCCTACATTGGGAATGGTCATCCTTCTTATCTACATTGGTGAGAAACTCCTTCATGAACTCTTCTACATCGTAGAAGGGGAATTTCAATACAACATCTTACTTGGACACCCATGGATCCATGTTATGCATTACGCACCCTTCATCATTGTCTTAAGTATGAATATGAGGGGTAAATCCACACACTTCATACCGATATTCCTCCTTTCAAAGTATTTCATATGACCTACATTCAAAACAACATGCTCATCCCTAAGAAAGCGTCATCTTTTGAAGCTTCCACTAGTTTGTTTGTACCTACATCTAAGTTTCCTAATGAAAAATACTTTGACACCATGTTTTGGAGCATAATTTCAATTAGAAAAAAACCTATAGGTGTTAATCTCTACTATAATTGAAAGAGTTAGGATCTACAAGATTTAGTTAATCACTATCACAAAACTTAGGGGGAGCACTGACGCACATGCCAACAACCCCCAACATCACCGGGTGTTTTTTTAACTTGAGACATGTCACTCGACACCATTTATTGGAGCATGATTACCATTAGACCAAAACCCATAGGTGTTAATATACACTATAATTGTGAGAGTTATGATCTATGAGAGCCGATAGTCCATGTTATTGGTGCCATTTTTGAGCTTGCACCATTTTTCCCTAAATTTTTCCTTCATTTTGCATGCTCTGAGATATTTTTCTCTCAAATTGGTGGTCTACAACTTTTCCCTCCAGTTAAATGCTTTGAAATTATCACAAACTTGTTGTTTTTCCCCAATTTGAAAGAAATCGCATGTGTGCCTGCTTTTGTGCCCTAATTTTTCCGAATCTATGGGTTATGCCATTTTTCCTTTTTTCTCAATCATGGAAGTTTAAAATTGATTGATTTGCACTTGTATGCCATTGAAAATCTAATTCCATGATAAAAATTCTTTGAAAACATGTTTCATTTGGTTCAATTTCGAGAAATTTGTCGTCCTTAGCGAAAAAAATCAAATTCTAGGGAATCCTGGCAATCTCTGTGTTTTAACTGCGGTTAGACAAGCATCATTTTCCCATCAATTTCTTCTTTAGCATTCATCGGCAATGTGGCTTGTTCTAATTGGCCAAGGGATAGTGGAAAATTGTTTTAACTTATCACTTTTTGCTTTTTTGGCAAAAGGGTGAATTTGGTCCCATGGCTCCACTTTACTCTGATTGGTTCTAATTTTTCTTATGTGGCATGTTTTGATTGGAGGAGGAGTGGTGGGTCGTTTTGAGAACTTGTTATTTTTTAGCTACTTTGGCTAAAAGTTTCAAATTTCCCGTATCCCGCCGAGTGCTAATCTGCCTAAATTCAAGCGGTGAAGCAAATTTCTAAATTTTTCCCGAAAATGATGATGTGTCCTCTTTTGATTGGATGAGAAGCAGTGGGTATTTTTGTGCCTTTAGGAATTTTGGAAAAAAATTTAAAGTGCAAAGAAACTCCTAGGGCCCACAAGCGAATCAACAATCGCCACATGTCAGTGACATAATCGAGGTGCGGGTCCGCATGGTATAATTTGGAAAATTTTCCTTTTTCCAAGAAAAGGTGGAAATGTGTAGAATCGGTCCACAATTCCAAAGTGGGGACCACTTTGGGATATGTGTCGGTGAATATTTTCATGAGGCAGAGTGCTTTGGGAAAAATATCAAAATTTTCCAATTTTTCCGAAATTTTTAAAAGGTAAAATGAAGCTCCTAGGTCCGCATCCAATGGAATGGTGCCATGTGGCCGCTTATAATAAAAAGGTCAAAAGGGTAAAAATGTGAAACTCTGCTTGTGCCGAATCAAATCTTTCCATGTGGCCGTTTCTTTTAAAAATGCAAAGTGGAAAAAGGCACCTCCAAAGCCCATCTCCAATGGTTTTTCTCCATGTGGAGGGCTCAGATTAAGAGTTGAAAGTTGAATCTATGGTAGTTGTGCATCGTTTTTTCTCTACTGCCATTTTTGCCTTATAATGCTCTAGGAAGTTTGGAGATGCATTTTTTACATCAATTTACATCAAATTTTTGACAAATTTGTGTCGTTTGTTCCGGAAAGGACCGATGCAAATGGTTTTGAGGATCAATTTGAAGATGAGAGATGTTTTTGAAATGAATTTTTCCCTAACTCATCCAAAAACGTGAAATATCATATCCAAAAGTTGCAGAGTCAAATTTTGGAGGGATAAGGATGAAATAATGAAAGGAAGGGGGTCTGCATGCTTTGAAGATGAAAAATGTTCCTCCATAATGGATAATGATGCGAATTTTGCAATGATTCATCTCTTTTTGAGAAAATCGACAAATTTTTGGACGTGTTCTCGTTAAACGTCCCCGTTTGTGAATCATGAGAAATTTTTGTAACAAATTTGATCCTTTGACATATTATTTTCTTGGGAAAGAAGGCTCAAAGGATATTGAATGCTATATATTGCATGAATTTTTCATGCAAAGGGTTGGAAGAGTTTAAAAAATCTTGGAAAACTAAACATTTCATGGGAAAATGGGAAGAAGCCCATTCTCTGAGTGACCACTTGAGAAACTCATGTAACTCTCTCTGTATCAGATTTCAAATCATGTTAAGTTGGTTACACATGTATAGCCATTAACAATCTCTCGAGATTGTTTTCAAAACATTCCCCTACTGATAAATCTAATCATTTTTAGTTATTTTGTGTTGTCTTTGGGAAAAATCGTGAATGCTTACATTTCGAATGCATTTCAAATTTTTGTTTTTTGTTTCCTATTGCACTATTGTGTTTAAAATCTCTCTTGATCATACATGGTCTCATTTCTTGTGATAGTTTAGTGGAATTTGTAATCTCACATTTAGAAGAGCTTTCATCTGATAAAGAGATAAACTAAATTTAAAATCACTTTACCTTCCTTGACTTAAAAGATTGTTTGTAAAACTTTGGGTGCACCTTAGGTCATGATTAAATAGTGATTGCTAAATGCATCACTGGTTCATTCTAACTCAAGATTTTGTGATAGATGATCAAATATTGTGTGGAAAAGTGTAGATCTAGGCCTCCATTTGATGCACATATCCTGGTTGAAGGGATGATTAACCATTTTGATACTTTCTGTTGTTAAGTTTCTCCATATTTTGCTGAAATCCTCAAAGAGTCTGATAGACCTTGGTTTGTCTTATCTAAACTCCCACTAAAAAAATCATTCAAAACAACTAATCCTACCCTGTTTTACCCCTATTTTGACCTTTATAACCACAAAAGATCAAAACCCATTTGCTAAATTATGTAGAACATATCAGGATTTCAAAATGTCTTCAGTAACCCTTGTCTTGCATTGAAAGTATCTCCATAATTTGGAACTGACAACTTGTGAAAGTTAAATTTATAATGTTGATCATATTTTCCCAAGGCCCCTTCATACTATTTTTACAAATTGAGGGATATCTTCATCTCCTTCACCATTTGAGGGTTACAAAATAGGGTCTCTTACCTTGGTTGAAAGACACAACCTAAAAGAGTTAGGACAAGCTCAAGTCCTATTTGAGTGCTATCCATCTCTCCACAAATCTGAGTGCTAGTTATATCATATCACTGGCTACAAAATGACACACACCATGATCCATCTATCTTCAAGCTTCCTACCATATCTTTGATGTTGATCAGACTGAAAAGGAGAACAAATTTTGGTACCAACACCAATGTCGTTGCTGGGGACATTCTTAGTTCAATCTGATCCATGTGCATACATATTTGAAATATTTGAATACATATCAAACCCTGGTAATGTCTCTTGCAATTTCTATTTGCAAATATATTGTTAAAGAATCATTCTATACTCATATTTGCAAGGTGTATGCAAAGGTTTCAAACTCTGTCTGCAATTTTATCAGTTTTTAGCAATAGTTGCACTTCATTTGCATTTGTGGTTGATAGATTCAAGAAAAGGAAGATCTAATCTATAAATTTTGGCAAGATTTTTAGTGCTGATAGGTATTTGATAGAGTATTTTAGTGCATTTGCACAACTAGGGTGAAAGTCCTTAGTGGTGACTCCATGTTGTTTTGATCTTGATAAATACTAGTGTCTTAGCTTTCTATCATTTGTTTTTTGGTGTTGCTAATCTCTACAAAACTAGGAAGGAAGAAGATCTCTCTTCATTAGAGACTCTGCTAAGAAGTTGTTTTCAAATTCAAGGAACTCAGAGTTAGAAGGGAGAAGAGTTTGGAAGGTGGTTGGAGAGCAGAGCTCAAGGAAGGAGGTTACCTTTGTTGAACTTTCATCATGTCATTGAGGACTACGGTTCTTCTTTCGTAAATCAATCGATAGTCCTCCTGAAAATTTGCATTCTCCATCTGGAGAGGGACCTTCATTTGTCTTTGAAAATATTTCTCCTCATTTTGCCCCTATTTTTTCTAAATCTTCTAGAGTTTATCAAGAAGTTGATCCTATAGGGGATATCCATTTTGAAGATTACATTTCTATTCCCCAGAGACCTCTCACTCCTCATCATTTTGTTTCTCCTCCAAGATCACCACCTCAAAACAATATGGCTCAGCCTAGACCTCCATTTTTTGTTAACACCTTTGGTCCTATAAACTTTAGAGGAATGAATGGTTATCCAAATGTTGTCAAAAATAGATTACCAAAATTTCAAGGTAACAATGCAATAACTGGTGATTAGCATCTCAAAATTTTTGTTAACATGATGGAGGATTTTGAAATAGAGTTTGAAGATGTGTATGTCAAATTGTTCATTCATACACTAGAAGAGGATGCAAGGGATTGGTATAAGGCTCTACCTGATAATTCTATTGATTCTTGGACTGAAATGAAGAATGCATTTAGGTTGCAATATGGTGACAAGACTGATCCTAGATTTCTCTTGTCTAAATTTGAGAATATCAAGAAGAACCCCAATGAATTAGTGCATGAATTTAATACAAGATTTAACAAGACATTGAGGAGGCTTCCTGTTAATTTGAGGCCCTATGATGAGTCTTGTTTAATCAAATATGTAGATGCATTTGATAAGAAAGAAGCCTACTACTTGAGAGACAAGAACCCTACCAATTTAAGGCATGCCTTTACCATGGCACTGCAGATTGAGAACAATAACATTAAGGCCATTAGGAAACCTCTCGAGAGGGATCGTGTAAAGTTGATAAACCCTGAAACACCTCAAGCTAGCAAGGGTGCATATTTGGAGGAGGTTGTGAAAATTTGGTAGGGGCTATCAAAGAAATCTCGCACAAGTTAGCACGGGCAGAGAAGGGAATTGAGCAAACTTCACAAGGTAAGCAAAAAGCACAAAACCATGACAAATTTTCCAATATTCTCCCTAGAGGTTATCAAAGATCTGATGATAGATGGAAAGAACCCATGGGGTTTGTAAATAGATATCTTCAAGCACGTGAAGGAAGAGTGTTACCTAATCCCCTAAGCGCTAGGGTTACTACCGTTGAGGAAGTTGTTGATATTGATTAGTGTGATAGGTGATTTCTGCCCCATCCTCCATGTGAAGTGGACCAAAATATGGTGAAGCTAATAATGATGATGATATCTACATGGTGGGTTGTTCTTTAGGCTCACAAGAAGGAGCAACATCAACTGAGGTAATAAGTGTAAGGACAACTACAACTTTTTGGGATTGCATCAAATGGGTACAAATCCTTCTTCCCTCTCATACTCTTGAAGTTGATGTAGTGCAAGATTTTGAAATTCCTAACAATGACTTTGAATACTTAAGATCTTTGATGATTAAGAATTATGATGGTGGTATACCTTTGGAGGAAGATAGACAATTGTTAATGAATGTTGTTGTGGCTCAATAGAAAGAGTATAACACTAGGAGAAAGGTTTTTAATGGAGTTGGGCATCAAGCCAAACCTAAAACACCATTTCTTACAAGTATTCCCAAAGAATATCCTAGAAGAGAAACACCTACCAAAAGCTCTGCTATCCCAAGCAAAAATTACAGTCCTCCTCATGCCCAAGCTGCCAAGAATCCCATGCCATCTAATGAATTTTCTTATTTCCCTTCTAATGCTACCTTGCCAAAGAGTGTTCCATATGACATAGCCTAGGTATTGAGCCAAATCAAAGTGATTTTTCCAATCATTGAGTTTCTTAGGATTCCTGAGCACAAGAAGAGAGCATTTGAGTACTTGGGATTGAAAGAGGAGAAGAGTACCCCAAGCAGAAATGTAAACGTTGTTGAAACTCCTCCTCAAATCATTGCAGACCTTGAAACACCACCAACATTAGAGGATCTTGGAGAAACACTTGAGGTATACTTGGGGACATCATTGGTTTATTTCCAATTGAATGTTGATCCATTCTTTACAACTTTGATCATAAAGGATAGACTACTTCACAATTGTATGTTTGATTCGGTGCATCATGTAATGTCATGCCTCTAGAAGTCATGAATGAGTTGGATATCAAAGTGACACTATAATATGAAAAGTGTACTTCCATGGAATCAATATAAGTGTCAGTAGGTGGTTGTGTGAATGGTTTGGTGGTATAACTTGCAGCCTATCCGGGTAAGAATTTGAAACTTGATGTTGTGATTGTTGA
The DNA here is from genome assembly GCA_018340775.1 of Taxus wallichiana var. yunnanensis. Taxonomy (NCBI): domain Eukaryota; kingdom Viridiplantae; phylum Streptophyta; class Pinopsida; order Cupressales; family Taxaceae; genus Taxus; species Taxus wallichiana. The sequence continues at coordinate 742,579,234 of CM031238.1, read as the reverse complement.
TTGCCCTGCCAAATGGGGTATGATTTTGTCAAGAAAGTGGGATGCAAGTGTTGGTGGGACTATTCAAATTGACATGTATTTTTCCACTATTCCCATTGAAGGCAGCCTTGTCAAGCTCTATGGAGAAAATAAGATGTTACACCTTATTGAAGATCCCAACAATGCTTCCTATGAGGTGTTGTTTGCTGATGTAGATGTTGATAAATTTGTTGGGTTTGCTGATGGAAAAGAACATGAGATGGATCATTCAAAGTGCCTTGAACAGGTAGGTTCCCCTTAGACCTTTCTATTTGATGGAGCTTGCTCCAAATTTGGAAATGGTACTGGTATAATTCTGATTTCTCCTAGCTTGGAAGAGTTTGTTTTTTCCTTCAAGATTAATTTTGAATGTACTAACAACATTGTTGAGTATGAATCCTTGTTGTTTGGTCTAAGAATTTCATGGAAGTATGGTGTCAAGGACAACATTACAAAAGGATATTCAGAGCTAATTTTCAAACAAATAAGAAAATTGTATGCTACTAAAAAAAAGTGGATGAAATAGTACAAACATGCAGTTTGGGATCTAATTGAGATGTTTCATTCCTTCAACATTGTGCATCATGATAGAAGTTTCAATGCTATTGCTGAAAAGTTGGTAGTGTTGGAGTCAAGATTTGGAAATTGCATCGTTTCACCTTATTATGAGTACGATATTGAAGTGTTAACTAGGCTAGTTGTCCCTGACAACATCAAGCATTGGAAAGTGTTTAATGATGATGCTCAAGTGTAAAGATTCTTACAAAATCAAGGTGAGTTTTTAGATCAGAATATTGATTAGGAACCAATTGTGTGTGTGACTAAAGGAAGAGAGAATTTGTTTGGAAAGGATATTATCCAATTGACAACTAACACCATTCCTAGAGGTCTTGTTACACTTGAGTCAAATTTTGACAATGTTGATTGCATCATCAATAGAAACATGTCTACCTCAAGGGATATGGAAGAGCATAACTTGGGCACTAATGATAAACAAAGAAAATTTTGGTTGGGCAACAATCTAAACAAAGAGGAAAAATAGTCCTATGTTCAACTATTGAAGAAATATCAGGACTGTCTTGCTTGGTCTTATTCAGAGCTGAAAGCATACAGAGAGGACTTGTTTCAGCATGAGATTCCTCTTGAAACAAATGCCAAGCCCTTTAGACAAAAGTAGAGGCCAATTAATCCACTCCTCTCCATGAAAATGTAAGATGAATTGAAGAAACTGAAAGAGGGAGGGATCATTCAGCCCACAAGGTATTCATCTTGGGTTGTAAACCTTGTGTTAGTCAAAAAGAAAATGGAGATATCATACTTTGTGTAGACTTAAAGAATCTAAATAGAGATTTATTGAAATAAAATTATCCTTTTCCAAACATGGAAAATATGTTGCAGATGGTGAGTGGATATGAATTTTTTTCCACCTTGGATGGTTTCTCTGGCTATAATCAAGTTATTGTCAAGGAGTTGGAAAGATTTAAAACTACCTTTACAACTCCTTAGGAAACATATGTCTATGTAAGAATGAATTTTGGTCTCATGAATGCTAGAGCTACCTTCCAAAGAGCAATGGATGTTTATTTTTCTGGTTACATAAATGACTTCATTGTAGTTTATCAGGATGATGTGATTGTGTTTTCAAGGAGAAGAAGAGATCACTTGCAGCACTTGGAAAGAATGTTGATCAGATGTAGAGAATATGGAATTTATCTTGATCCAAAGAAGTGTCATTTTGAGGTGCAAAAGGAAAATCTTCTTGGTCATATTGTTTCAAAGGATGGTGTCATGATTGACCCTGAGAGGGTAGAAGCAATCAAAGAAGGTTCCAATTCCAAGAACAAAGAAGGGCATCCAATCCTTCTTTGGGAAGATCAATTTCATTAGAAGGTTTGTGTCTAATTTTGTTGAATTGACTCTTCCTATTACATGCATGTTAAATAAATACCAAGTTATCAAATGGGAGGAGGTTGTTATTCAATATTTTGAAGGAATCAAAGAAGCATTGAAACATGCACCTGTCTTGGCAGCTCGAATTACAAGAAGCCTTTCCAAATCTTCTCCTTTGCTTCTGAAAATACCATTACATATTTTTTTCTACAAAAGGATGAAGATGGGGCTGATAGGCCTATTTCCTTCTTTAACAAGGCTTTACAAGTTGCTGAGTTAAAATACACAATCATGGAAAAACAAGCATTTTCTTTGGTGAAAGCAACAAAGGTTTTCAGGCCTTATATCTTAAGATTAAAAGTTGTTGCTTATGTTCCCCACTCCATGGTAAAATACATCTTATCAGAGATGGATATCTCAAGAAAAATATGTAGATGGGTGAACAAACTACGGGGAAAAAAACATGGATATCCAAACCACAAAGTTGGTGAGAAGGTTTATGTCTTGCTAATCTCATGGCCGAGAGAAACTTGTAGACCTGTGTGGAAGTGAATGAAGTAGAGGAAGAAAGGGAGAATGTTCTTGAGAATTTGGTAAGCTCTAAGTGGTACAAGGACGTAATATTTTACCTCGACACCTATGTTGCCCTGATTCTCCAATATCCGAGGAGGCAAATTAAGCACTTACCCAAGCCTGGTGTTTTACACCCTTTAGGGAAAGAAAACTAGATCTGTAAAAATGAGATGGGGTAGAGAATTTTGGAGAAAAATATGAAAAATTAATTATTTTAATGAATTAAGTGGTTATTTATTAAAATATGGTAAAAATTTCAAGACCTAAGGGGTGTTTTGCAAGCGTTGGATGTTTAAAAAAACTATTTTTTTTGAAAATGGATTCTAGGCACCCTAACTTATTAGGATCTTATCTAAAATATTTGTACGTGTTAATATAAATAATAGAATATTTTTACGTAGTAAATTTGGATACAAATATGATGCAAAATTTCTGAATTCAATTAGTTAAGTATTTAAAAAGTTCTAACCATTTTTCTGAGCCAGTTGAAACCTTTCAAACACTCATCCTGGAGCGGTAAGGGAAAAATAAAGTTTTTGACCTTCTAACCAATTATACATGTCATGAAACATACTTAGATGTATACAAGACTTTTTTAAGAACATGTTTGTGGAATTTTAGTTTGTTCATGTGATCTGATCAGATAACAAAATAGTTGTTTTAGAGAAAATGCAGTGTACATGTCTAGTATGAAGGATTCATAAAGAAAATTATATTGTTATATAAATATTACAGTTGTCTAATAAATGGACACGAAAATTTATTGGTAGATTTTGTGATAAAAATTTGAAATATGGGTGCATTTTTCTTTCCTACTACCAAGGGTAAAATAGGCCTAAAATAAGGTTTGCAAGAATAAGTTTTTCTTGATAAAAACACATGAACTAAAGCCTTGAATGAGTTTATAAAAGTGACACAGGTCCAATATGGTGTTCTCAAACTCATGACATGGTAAGATGAAGAATTCTTAAGTGCTCTAACTCTCTCGAGTTGAAACTAGCTCCTTAAGGCAAGTGTGTAGACCAAATGAACAATTTTGAGGTCTTGGATGTCAATCATGGTCTTCATGCTCATGGTGATGAATCTTGAAGTAAAAGTGAAATTTTTCTACATATAATTTAAATTATCTATCTTAATGTAAAATAATAAGGTAAGTCTTATTCAATATCAAAACTAAGTACTGCCTTAAAGATCATTCATTGTATATAAGGTGCTTGAATGAGCTCAATTGTGGAATGAGGTCAAAATGGCACACTATGGGAATTTTTAAGGCATCTTGAAACATGGATAAATATATAATAATTCACCTACATGTGTGATACTTTGTGTATAGGTTCAAAGGTCACTCGAATAAAAAAATCATGCTCCACTAAAAGACAAAACATTTGACTCGATAGTTACAAAATGAAGTTAAAGAAAGTTAGATATGGTTTTACAGGATGTAAATAATTAGTTTCAGATTTCAATAGGATTAGGAAGTGTAATATTTCTTCCCATAAACATACAATCATCTTGGTATGACCAAATAAGAAATATAAGGAATTGAAACTATCATCAACATTTGTGAGCTTTTATAAAAGTCTTATATTCCTCCTTTGGTATAGTTTTGGAAAGTAATGTTTTTGTGTGGAAGAGTATGGAGAGAATGTGAATAAGTGTGTTCATCCATGCATTATTGAGAGTGATTTTTTGAGCTCTATGATAAGATCTTTGTAGGTTTCGTGTAAGTATACCAATGATGTATTTAGGAGAATGAAGAGCTGATTTGAACTCATTATTTTGACATAAATTGAATATTGAAGAAGTGTGCATATGAAAAGAGAGTTTTGAATCTTGAAAGATGTTTTGGACAATGATTTAGGATATCGATTTTTATTTTATTCGTAAGTATATGAAGATAAGATACAAGGTGCATACATGTGTAAAGAGGATTGCTTTGAGAAAAATTTATAAAGAGTAAGTTGAGCATGTATGAGATTTGTATGTGAGAGAGGCATATTTTAGATCAAATATATGAGTGTGACAAGTAGATAAGAGGGACTAAATTTGATTTTACTTATAGGTGGACAACATATTCCACAAGGTGCATATGATGTTGTGAAAAAAATAAAGTAACCAGATTAGATTTGTGTTGATAGAAGCATTGAATGAAAGGATTTGTGATGATGATAACGAGATGAATAGAAGATGAAATGGGAAATAAAATGACATGATTAGAGGTCATAATCAGTTGTGTGAAGACAAAAACTTGAAGTGATCAATTTTTTTGTAAAAGTAGTTTCTTAGAAGGAGGGAGTCAGAGCTTCCTTGCAAGTTGTTTTTTGTTAAAGGTCAGTGGGTGCTTGACAAAATCAGATTTTTTGTGGTATATTCCATGCAGGTTGAATATTTTGAAATATCAAGTTGTATCTTGAGTGTAATATTGGGTTTGTTACCTCAAAAGTTGAGTCGTAGCTCAACTTTAAATCATTGTAACTTAATAGGAAAATTTCCCAAGTTAACTATTTTATTTCATTGGGTTTTTGTCCCTTTATGGGTTTCCCACATTAAATATTTTCTCCTAATGTGTTTATGTATGTTTTATTCTCTTTATCTGAAGGTTGAATGGTTGTGCTTCATCATAAACCAAATTTATTGAGTGTAACTAGGTGAAGGAGTTGATATTGTTGCAAAAAAAAATTAGAGTACATTGGTTCACCCTCCCCCTCTCAATGCTTGGAATTCCCAACAATCGGTATCAGAGTGTGGGACACCTAAATTAAGCCTAACAAATTGGAGGTGATCTGAAGACATAAACATGGGTTCATTAACATAATCGATGTTGAAAAATAATTATGAGACTTCTCAATCTCTTATAAATGAGTTAAAGACGGAAATAAAACTCAAGGAAATTAATCAATGTCAAGAACTTAATGAGATAGCTTCATTTTTGAGAAATTTTCAAAGTCTATCGTGAGAGAAAAAGAAGATTCTTTCCATAAACATGAAAAAGAATTAATAACTCTAAAGGTTGAGTTGGAACAAACCATGAAAAACATGATGACTTACAAAGAAAACAAAGGCATTATAGTGAAGTGGAGCATGAGAAATGTTAGAAAACTATTCAATTCAAGGGTGAAGAATTTAAAATATGCTAAGAGACAAAATAAAAAAGGAAAGGAAAATCAAATTGAAGGCTAAGTCAAGCCATATACCTTGTCAAGGATGTTCACAGACCAAGAAGGATAAAAACGAACACAAGAAGACCATTAGGAAGCCAAATGCAAGAATACTATCAAGTAAGTTTCAAGGAATTTTCTTTTCGTGAAATGTTTTTGGTCATAAAGCTATAGATTATAGGAGAAAATTATATGAAGACCATCCATGGAGAGATTGCAGGTCTGATTATGAGAAGAACATAGTGTGCTTCAATTGTCAAGAGAGAGGTCATGTTGCTCAATATTGTCTCCATGAGCCATTCAATCAAAATTGGGGGCATGAAGGGACTAGAGGTAAGAACTATGTTATTTTCTTCAATTTTCATGTGCAAGAACATTTTTATAGACATTTTTACAAGTCTCCTAGATACAACAACAAGCTACATACACCTAATAAGCAAAGAAAAAAGACATTTAAGGTGAAGTTTAGTTCAAAGGATGAATTCAAGTCAGTCATTATTGAAAGAGGAATTGGAAAGAAGAATGTAAAATACATCTACATAGTCAAGAACACTAACTCCAACCCTAAAAATGTAAATAAGGACAAAGGACTAGCATGGGCAGATAATAAAGAGATAAGACAAGACATGACAGCTATAGGAGAAGCAAGCTCAAGTCAAGTATCAAAATGTGATGAAGTCCAAAAGGAATTTTTACCTCTAGCTATGGTAGAACAAATATATTAGACACATCACACATGTTTATCAGAATTCAAGTCAAAAAATGAAGGCTTAGGTGATATGGTTGGCACACCAAGGAATGCATCTAAGAAGGTTGACAAAGTTTTGAAGACAAGAAAGGATAAGACTAAGTCATCATGTTGTTTTTATGACTTCTTATTATTTTTACATGATCTAAGAGGCATGATATACCTTCTCTAAGATTCTAGGAGGTATATATTCATGAAAAAATAATTGGTGTGTACTTGAGAAAGAGTTTTCTTTGGTAGGTGCTAATGACGAATCCTTCAAGATGCAAAGTTAGTTCTTAAACCACATATCTTGTTCAAATTCAGAAACACCATAGTGAGATGATGAATAATGCCACTATGATCTTATGAAAATGATCCTTGAATATCCTTTCATGATCCATGACTAAATTCAAATGGGGTACTCATGTCTCTAAGAGGGTTGTACATGATAATGTTATGACTACCTAAGTGGGTGTGTTATTTACTTAATTTATGACTATATATAATTTGGCACAAAATCATGTCAATTATTTGTATAATATAGTTAAGTGAATGACAAGAGTTCAAGTGAACATTATAATTTTTAAAACATGAAGTCATACATGAGGTAATATTTGAAGTTACTCATACCTAGATTATGTGTCCTTAGTTTTAGTCATCAAGAGAAAGTAAGTCAAGTTTGAACTTCTTAAGTTAAAGGGATAAATGGGGGTATATAAATCTTGCATAAATATTTTTGGTCTATGGAAAACCTTGATAGTTATATTTTTATATTCAAATAAATAACAAGGGTCTTCATATCTAAGTGCAAATCTGTCAAGATTGTAGGCTAATGAAGATTATTTTTATGATTGTTCTTAAAACATTTAATACTATCCTTAGTCAAGGAAGTCACAATGACTATGTATTTGAAAGAGTAATCCTAGAAAGATGTGTTATAATATGTTAGCATACATGTGATTCATATGTGGGTCTCTAAGTCTTTGTAGAAGACTATACAAATTGGTATTAGGGGTATCCAAGTAATTTTGTGTCAAGTCTATGAAATCACAAGTATGGAGTTATGAAGAGAATTAGCCAAAAGGTGGTATGAGATGATAAATATGTTGTAAAAACATAAGTAATGAGATTATACACAGTGATAAAGATGGGTCCTAGGATTTTTATCCTAATCCAAGTCAAGAACTATCACAACCTTTATTTATTATGATACTAGAAAGAAAATCTTAAGCAAGTATGTCATAAATTTTCGTTGATCTTGGAAAATTAAAATTGAGTGTCTCGGTCCCTATAAGAGTGAATAAATGTGAGAAAAATAGCATAAGAGTAGAGGGATGTCTATGCAGATATAAAATTAGTGACAAGGTGAATGATTAATGGCTACTCATGTGAACAATGTTGGATCTAAGTCAAATGTCGAATAAGAAAACTTATGCAAGAGATGTGACAAGAACTTAGAAATTTAATGGAATCAATAATAAGACCAAATTATTATCATGTTATGCGGAGGATATAGTTTTTGAATGAAAATGAGAAAAACATACTTTCCAAGAAGATTGTTCAAGCATATAAGGTTTTCAAATATTTACAACTAACTATGTCAATCAAGGTAGACAACAAGTAAGAATGTTAATAAATTGGGATTGAATGGATTCAAGAGGGTATGTAAATGGTTGAGAAGTTGGAGATGTTCATATCAGATCCATAGAAATATAATCAAGAGTTGAAACCAATGTTTAGTGGGAAAATCCTAGGTCTCACTACAAAACCCTAGCTTAGACATGAAACCCTAGAAACATGGAAACTTGAATAACATTTTATCCCTTTTATGAAAACCTTACAAAAATTGGTAGTTAGATGGATTGAGATGTATGCTATAGGATTAAATAGGTTGCAGGTGCCAAAAATATCACACATGTGATCATTTATTTGTAGAATTCCACAACCTGGAGAAGGCCTAATTAGATAGAGATTGTAGTTGAAACATGTGGTCATCGTTGTGAATTGGATTCTCAAAGTTCTTGTGGAGGAAAAACATGAAAATGGGTACTAAAAACGGGATTCAGTTATCAAGATACTAATTCTATCAAAAGACATCAGTAAAACCTAGAATTCTTGGGCTACTAGAATGTTTAACATTGTTTGAACAAAGGACAAAGTTACTTTGCATTTATAAAGTGGAGAAAAGTGAAGTACATAACTTCTAACATATAGTCACGAGCTAATGGAATTGCAAATCAAGTAGGAAATAGGATAAGAAAATTATGAATCAACATCATAATTTATAGGTATAGTGCAATCAAGAGTAATTTTTCATGCCAAGAACATGATAGTCGGTAATAAACTTGAATTCAAGACATTTTAGAACTAAGAGCAATTAATGATGGAGAAAATCTTGGAGACACAAGGTGAACTATATGAAATAGGTTGGAATTGATTTCTAAACCTTACAAAGGTTACCAAATCCTAGAATTTCCTAGATTATATTAAGGTAAAAAATTATATAGTCATAGGTTTGGAGACTTAGACCAACAACTAATTATGGTAAGATTTGAACTCTAAGGAAATTTAAACTGGATGAAAGATGAATTAGTAAGGCTTGGTAAGGAAAGAGATAAGTTGAGAGATGGAAACTCAAGTTAAAAATACAATAAAATGGTGAACAAGAAGTAGGTGTATGAGACAGAGCATAATTAGCTAAGGAGGATTGTAAGAACTGAAAGTTCACTTTAGGACCAAGGTAAACTTTAAATCCTACCTAGTGAGCTTCAAAGAAAGAAACAAAACAATATCTTGGCATAGGTAGGAAGGTAGGGGTGATACACCCATGAGAAGCCATAGGAGGTTGTCACATGATGAATATGAATTTATATAGCCAAGAAAAAGTGATCAATTTCACACTAAAAAGATGATTTAGGGACAATTGCATATGTTTGAGACTAAGGTAAACAAATCAACAAGATAAGAGGTTTAAATAATAAAACTAGTAAAACATGATATTTTCCCATCATAGGAGGTTTTCAATCCCAAGGGGAGCCTATTATAGGCTAAAATACATCTTATATTAGGGATGGAGCCCAAGACAACAAGGATTTGAACAAAGAAGAAAAAATTGTAGTTTTAGCATCTTTTCTCGAATTTACAAGCTTGAAATGGGATGAATGGAAAAAATGTGGACAAACCAAAGAATTACAGTCTTAGGGGAGGATTTAACTATTTCCATCAGGAATTGAAATCTCATATATTGATTAAAAGAACCAAGAAAGGAGAAAACATAGTCCTAAGGGGAGCAAGGTCAAAACTAAGCCCGTTGTCAAATTTCCTTTGTTATAGATGTCAAAGGGGGAGAGTGAACCAATAAACATATGAAAAGGGTCTGTAGGAATTAGTCTTGACTAGTTTCCATCAATGTTTCTAGGTGGTTGTCATCAATTTCAAATGGGGATATTGTTGAGCAATGTGTTGTGAGGTTTTCATTAATGTCAAGTTTTACATTGATTTCAAAGTCTTCCCAAGGTATCCAAATGGTTCCATGAGGTGTCAATTCATGTCCAACCATGATGTCATGGTGAGAAAGTAGGATTCAGGTACACGATCAAGTGAATAAAGTGTGTGGTGATTCCTTCCAAATTTTATATGAAGTCTTCTAAAGGTTAAACATGGTAAATAACATGTGTCTAACGTGTTAATATGTTTCCATGGTTATTTTATGAGGTTTCAGGTATCTCCAGGCCTAATCATAGCTCAAACTAAAGAAGGAAAGTATAGAAACATGAAAATTAAGACAATACAAAGCAAGAATACCATTTTTGGAGAAATTTGAGCTGGAATTGAGCATGTGAAATGAGTACCTGTGTCAAGACTCAGTGTCAAGACTTAGGAATACAGGGCATGAAGATAGCCATTGTGGGTCATTTCATTGCATTTAAGGTCAATAGACAAGTGATATGGTTTAACCCAGGAATGATAATACAAACTAATAATTTGAGGAGAATAATATGATGATATATGAGGTGTGTAGGGATTCACCAAGGTTTGGGGAGGAAAATTAAGCACTTACCTAGGTGGGCATTTTACACCCTTCAGAGAAAGAGAACTAGAGCTACACAAATGAGATAGGGTAGATAATTTTGGATTAAATTATGAAAAAAATTTTGAATACATGTAATGGTTCTTAATGAAGGTGTGGTCAAAATTTCCAGACCTAAGGAAGTTTTTGCAAAAGTTATGCAAGTTTTACCAAAACTAGTTTTTGGAAAATGCATTCTAGGCACCCTAACTTCTTAGCATCTGCTCTAAAATATTTGGACGTGTTAAGATAAATCATAGAATAATTTTTTTATTAAATTTGGATAAAAACATGATGCAAAAGTTCTGAATTCAATTGGTTAAGTATTTAAAAAGTTCTAACCATTTTTCTAAGCCAGTTGAAACCTTTCAAACACTCATCCCCGGAGCAATAAGGAAAAATGAATTTTTGACCTTCTAACCAATTAAACATGTCATGAAACATACTTGGATGTGTAGAGGACTCCTTGAAGAACATTTTGGTGGCATTTTGAGTTTGCACATGTGACTGTATGGTACAACAAAATAGTGGTTTTAGAGAAAAATGTAGGTACATGTCTGGTATAAAGGATTCATGAAGAAAACTTCACTATTCTAGAAATATTTTGGTGTCTACTAAATTACCATGAAAATTTCTGGGTAGGTTATGTGAGAAATATTTTAAATATTGGTGCATTTTTCTTTCCTACCACCAAGGGTCAAATAGGCCTAAAATCAGGTTTGCAAGAACAAGCTTTTCTTGATAAAAACACATGAACTAAAGCCTTAAACAAGTTTATACAAGTGACACAAGTCCAATATGGTGTGCTCAAATTCATGGCATGGTAATATGAATAATTCTTTAGTGCTCTACATATATGAGTTGAAACTAGATCTTTAAGGAAAGTGTGTAGACAAAATGATCAATTTTGAGTTCTTGGATGTCATTCATAGTCTTCATGCTCGTGGTGATGAATCCTGAAGTAAAAGAAAGAATTTTTCTCCATATCATGAAAATTATCTAGCTCAATGTGAAGTAATAAGGTAAGTCTTCTTCAAGCTCAAAACCAAGTAATGCCTAAAAATATTCTTTGCATATAAGGTGCTTGAATGAGCTCAAGTGTGGAATGAGGTCAAAATGGCATACTATGGGACTTGGTAAGGTGTCTTGAAACATGGATAAAGATGTAATAATTTACCCACATGTGTGAGACTTTGTGTATAGGGTCAAAGGTCACTAGAAGATAAAAACAAACATGCTCCACTATAAGACAAAAATCTAACTTGACAAATAAAAACTGAAGTTACAGGAAGTCATCAATGGTTTTGAAGGTTGTAAGAGGTTAGTTTCAGATGTCAAGAGGATCAAGAAGTGTAAGAGTTCTTCTTAAAACTGTACAAGCATCTTGGCAGGCCCAAACAAGAAACATAAGTAACTAAAATAATCATCAACATTTGATAGTTTCAAAACAGTCTTGTATTCCTCCTTTGGTATAGTTTCGGAAAGTAATTTTTTTTTGGAAGAGTGTGAAGATAATGTGAAGTGTATTAATCCATGCATTATTTCAGAGTGGTTTTGTGAGTTCTTGTTATCCCAAATTCACCCCTCGTTAATTTGGATAACCCATGATAAATGGACTCAACCATTAAAATTTTGTGATGTGCAGATGACCGTCAACTTTGGCCACAAAGATCAAAAGAGAAAGAGAAATCAGGATGGGTCACCTAAATTAATATTCATGCATGGTGAGACGAACTAGTCAAAGTTTTCTAGTAAGATGGTACCAAGTTAGAGGATGGTTGAGTCACAGAGCGAGGTAGACTAGTTCATGGTGGATTCGAGGTTAATTCATAAAACAGAGAGGGTTAGATGGAGGTCAGATGACCATCCAACCCCATTTAGATGGATGGTCATCCAACCTCATAGATTGGATAGAAGTCATATGGCCATATAACCTCCTAGGTTGGATGGTGCAGAGATAGATGGTCGTCTAACCCCCTTGGTTACATGGGTAAGGTGATATGACACGATGATGGAGGTGAGACAACACGGTGATGCTTAAGGATTTAGTGGCTGACTGGGAGGTCAAGGAAAGCTCCTAGGTGATGAGGCTAGATGGAAAAGGATGAAGAAATCAGGTTCAATGGAAGAGAGATGATCATCTCGAATTTCTGGTTGGATGGATGGGTTGGACAACCCATTGATTGGATGGTCGCCCAACCCTAGGTATGACACGGGAGTTGGGCGACCATCCAACCTAGGATGGATGGGTTACTTAGATGGATGGGTCACATAGAAAAAGGGTTGGATGGCCTATTATTTGTATGGCCCTAAAGGTTAGACAACCCTCCAACCCTCACAGTCGGATAAAAATGAGGTTAGACGCATCACAGATGCATGTTAGACATCTCGGTTAGGCGAAGGAGATAAGGCAATTAGACAGTACCTGTGTTCAACAAAAGACATGGTTAGACGGGTACATAGGTTGGATAGCTTAATAGTTATATGGACAAAGTGGTTAGACAGGCCATTCGATGACATAGGTGTATGGACATAGGATGCACAATTGTCTAACCCAACAAGTTAGTCATCCCGCGGTGTAAGGCCATCACTCAATAGGATGGTTAGCTACTTCACATTGCACATCCCAAGGAAGTTAAACAACCATCCAACCCAACTTGGTTGGAAAACTCATGGTCTTGAGAACCGAGCAGCTCATGGTCCAAATTTTAAAGCTTGCGAGGCTAGATGGGTCATGGTCGGGTGATTGCAAGCGTGAAAACATAACTCACCAACTAGCATTCATGTTGGTGGTTGAGGTGGTTCATTTACCTTTCATATATTTAATGCGATGTGTCACATATTTAATGCTTCCTATCAGGAATTTAAGTGTGAAAAGACATATCAACAACCGCATCTATGATAAGAGCATTAATGGAGGTGGTTGAGGTGGTTCAACCACCTATCACTCATTTAATGAGGATAGTCGGGGGAATAATTGCTATAAATTGTACTCAACCCTCCTTAATTTTGCAGAGACATTATGGGATATGGGGAAACTATGGAAACATTTTTCCATATCTAATGAGCTATAAGCCTTCTCCTATGCTCGATAAGTGTATTTGTGCCTCCAACAACAATGTAATGTCCATGTGCACCTTATAGAGCAATAAAATCATGTTTTTGTGGTAATTTTCAACCCTTCTCATCTTTTTTTCCTCTCCATTTCATTTTTATTTTTCTATGCATGTATGTCTTATTTTTAGGTGCAAGGTGTTGTGTTTCATGGAGATTTGATGGTGAATTAGGATCTATGTCTGTGTCATATTTTTTTGGCCTCTCCCTACTCCATTCCCTTTTCCATCCTCCCTTAATAGAATATCTCACCCCTTTTTCTGGTGCTAGCACCCCCTTTTAGTATAGGATTTCCCCTTCTCATTCACTTTCTCTCTCCCTTTCTCCTTGGAAATTTTATAGTAGGCGTAGTTAGGTGTTTTTTGCACTAGGATTAGTTTAGCAATAGTATTAGGAAGAGAAATTCGGCCTTCTTCAGAGGGTTATCCCAAGTTCACAGCTCCAAAGCTTGAGGGATAACCCCATGTTATGTGATTACACGATGGCCCATGCACACACACTTGAGTTATCAAGGGTGTTGTAATTTTGCACTAATAGTTTTGGCATGCCTGGTGGGACCCATTCAAGTCAACATTCTAGTTTTGGAGGTTTCTAGTGAAATATCTTAGCCAACGTGTAACCACACTAATAGTTTTGTCACTCTTGGTGGGAAAAGTACGTGAAATATCTACATTTCACAAGTGTTCCACTACAGATATTAGTTAGAACATATTTTATAGGTGTGTAGTTCAACATCTAGAGTGGATTTCATTTTGGCAAGTTGTATTATTTTCAGAATCTCAACCTTTGAAAGCACATGCTCAAACGCATTCGGCAACTCCATTTGGTCAATAAACCTTCTCTCGAGTTATATAATCTCTTCCCATCCATTTCCATTTCATTTTTTTCCATCTCTCCCATTTTATTCCATTCATGAAGTAGTGCAATCATGGCTTCATTCCTTACATGGAATTCACACTTTTAGTAAGTAGCACCCATTCCACCTCTAATGTATTTCTCAACTCCCAAGATCGTATTAAGAAAAATCCAAAATCACTATGCCTACCCTTATGAGTAGTACCAGGATTAGTTCAGCTATGGAACCTATCAAGAGGAGGGATATGCATGTAGTGACATAAATTATATGGAGAATGATGATTTGTAAGAGAAGATTCTCTTAAATTTGGTCAAATTTTGTGCAAGAGTAGGAGAAATGAATCAACACATAGAAAGTGTAAATAAAAAATATAATAATATATTCATCATTGTATGAAAACATTAAAGAGGTTATTCTATAGCCATGTAAATAGAAAAAGAAACTCTAATTTTTAGGGAGGTGTTATAACAAATATCCCGAGAATAATATTCACCTGGTATAACAAAACTATATGCAAACTCTAATATATGAGTTGTTTATAACAAATCATTTACATCCTCATATAAATGTAATATTATAAATATTACATTTACATATAATTATTATTATTTCAATGTGGAGCACTAACATGATTATTTCCTAAAATCCGCTCCCCTTAGTGAGAACATGGGAAAACACACTTGTGTACCGCAATGTGCCGCACGTAGCTCTGCAATGATTTTGGCGGCTTCAAGGACAATACTAAAAACCTCTAGATGGTTTTCCTAGTGGTGTACCAAAAACCACAACTATAGATAGTCTTCCTAGTGGATTACTAACAACCAAAACTATAGATGGTTTTCCAGTGGATTACCAATAACCACAATATCATGATGTTAAAGACACCTGCTCTCGATTACTATCACACTGCAGCAGGAATAACATAGGAAAATATGTTGAATTTTTCTTCCCATACACACAAACTTAAAAATTCATTTTGGAAATGGAACATTGGACCATGTTCCCCCCCTCAATGTGGAATTTTCACTTATTCAAATAGGAAACCTGCACAACTGGAACACTCCACTAATAGCTACAATAACTAAAAATCTAATACTAAAAGAAAAATACACACCACAAAATGTCAACACATCTTCGTGTGGCCCCATCATTGGTGACTGACAAGAGGTTTCTAGATTACCTCCTTCCTTCGTTAGCTCCATCCTCCAATAAAATATTGCTAACTCATCTTAATTTTGCTTTGACTCTCTTTATGTATTTACACGCTTTCAAGTGTTGATTTTTTTGGTCGATCTTCCTCAGTTCACTGTAAGCCTCATATATAGTCTCAAGATTCTTACAAATCATGTATTCTTAGTCTTTGCATATTTTGGATGTTGTGTTCTAGTGATAATGCATCCTTTGCAATTTGAAATTTTTGCATTGAGGACACAATGATAATCAATAGTTATACAAAAACAGAATGAGGAACTACCCACTTTGGATGGCCTAAAAGAGTGTATTTTCTCCTAAAATTATAACTAATGCAACGAAATTGAAAAAATAAGCACTTTTGCAAAAACTGGCGCTTGATTTTGATTCACCGTGTAAAAGTTATGGAGGTTACAATTTCCTATAAAAGGGTCTAATTTAATTAAAATTGATACAATGATTAATTCGTTTCTCAAAATGGCGATAAAATTAATCGTGTGACAACTCATTGGAATCGAGAGGAAATGAGGATTCCAAAAGTACCAATATTTCAGAGAAGTGGCATCGAAAAAATATTAATTTGGTGAAAAAGCATAAATTATCTTCAAAATGCAATTATTAAATAAAAACTATAGGAAAAATTAAATTTTCAAAACTATAGTCTTTATGAAAATTTAAAATAATTTCCCAATCGAGTTCGGTGTGCAAAAACTCACATGAATTTGGGAGAGCACAGATCGGTTCATAACTAGAGAACCAGAGCTCTGATTTGTAAACTATTTAATGTGCCAAAAATATTATTTTGATAGATTCACAATGGTACTAACTATTTTTCATTTCATTACATAATCTGAAATTTTTCTTGACTAATTTTTATGCCTAACTCGCTAAAAAATCATGTTTTATTTTCTTTAAAATCCATAAGAATTTATGTCCTCAAATCCTTCTTCTAGAGATCCGATAAAAAATTCAATACCTCACAACATCACTATGATTTGGAGGCATGATACATGGGAGGTTGAATGGAAATGCACAAGCTCAAAATACACATTGTGGGATAAATGCTGATTTTATTTAGATACTTCAAATATCCATCTCACACTCTTCCATTGTGTTTTTCTCCAAATAAAAACAAAAATCATTCTATATAAAAATTAAAAGACTTCATAGACTATTCTTCTCTCATTAACTAGGGAAACCAAACATTGTAATGGATCTTCCCCTCACAAATTTCACAAACCCATTTTACACAAATATTCCTCAGAAATCATGCTATGATACCAAATCTTAAATTTGGTCGAGTCTCAGAAATAGATGAACCGAATCAACACAGAAAGCATTAAGAAATAAAATATAATAATATATTCAACATTGTATGAAAACATTACACATGCTATTATATAGCCATATAAATAGGAAAACAACCTTCGATTATTTAGGAGTTGTTATAACAAATATCCCAAAATAATATTCACGAGTATAACAAAACTATATGTGAACTCTAATATATGAGTTGTTTATAACAACTCATTTACATCCTCATATTAATGTAATATTATAAATATTACATGTACATATAATAATTACTATTCCAATGTGGAGAACTAACATGATGATTTCCTAACAAATTCAAAATATGGAGCTATGCAGGCTGTATTTAAGGGCCATAGCTCAAATGAATGCATTCAGGATCGACTTCATGGCACCTTGTCGATGGGTTGGCCTTATGCCAAGACATTTTAGTCTACGATAGAAGTTGAACTTTATTGTTGAGATGATTCCCTAGCTTGCACAGTGGATCGAGGAGATAGCGGCCTACGAACTTGGTGTCAAAGATCCTTATAAATGGGTGAGTCCTACATTATCATATAGAAATTTTCTCGTTGTATCCCAAGCAGCACCATCTCATCCCGAGCCTCAATTTCTGAGCTTATTTAATTTTTCCTCATTGTGGAACCCCCTTCTCCATCTTCCACTCTTCCATCCCATCTAAATTTTTCTACCATTTTCCCTTCCAAACCCAAGTCCCCTCCATAAGATAAGAATAAAATACCTTCCCATCGACCACCTCAAGAAATTGAAAAATTAGTTGTGTCTCTACCCATCCCTTCTCATGCAATTCCAATTCCATGTCGGAAGAAATCTGAAAAACTAGTCAAGAGTCACAATAAGAGATAGAACCCAGTAGAGAAGAAATGACTCAGTATATGAAGATTTGGGCTGTCGGGATCGGAATAAAGAATATCCCCTTGATGTTCAAACCTTTAGAGGAGTTCAGTGTTGAAGAATAAGAGGTGAAGGCTGATGCTTTAGAATAAGCAGAGAAAGAAGATAAGGAATATGATCAGCAATCTATGTGCTCATAGTGTAGTGTCCACACTAGCACTCTTATTGCAGACGTTGTTGACTCATTACCAACTTCTGAATCAGCAAGGGAAGAAGTAGCATCTCCAAATCCAAAATAAGAGGAGCATTTTCAAGCTATATAGGAGAAAAAACTAGTTCCAAAAGTCTTGAATGGAGAACAAGACACATAAGAGAATTCAATTTCTCCTTCCACTTCATCCTCTCTGATTTTTTATGTTGAGGATAAGTTTTATCTTTCAAAGTTCATGTTGGAGAATGAGGAGCACCATGGTGAACAAGCTGCAGATCTAGAGGATACCATGGAGGAGGTCAAACCCTTGGCGTAAGAGGAAAAACATGAGGCATATTATCTATCTAGTTTGTAGAACTACTTCAATTAGGAGGAGTGCATAGGGGAGATTGACTCAAATTCAGATACCCCGAATGAATATGAAATTATTAAGAGACTTTTTCTCTCATTTGTAGGGGTCCAATTTAGTTGATGAACCTACAATAGAGGATGAAATTCAAGAATACCTCATTTCCTGGACTTTCCTCAAGAGAAGAAACTAGAGGAGTTTGACTTGTCAAACTTCATGTTAGAGGAGGAGGAAAAATGTGTAGATAATATTGGTCTTCAAGCGGAAGAGGAGGAACTCCATGATGAGAAACATGTTTCAACTGATTCGCAATGATCCACAAATGATCCCATTAGATGATGCGAGAAATTCTAAGGAGATGTATGTTGAGGATAATTTCCATGTGGCTGAGGAAGGAAAAGGAAGAAAGGATGACACCCTTTCCAAATAATTCATCAAGGCAAAGGACCAACTATTTATAGATGCACAATAAGGTCAAAATTAGCATGCAAATATCCCCATTCAAGAAATTTTGCAAGGAGGCTTTATCATTGGAGTTGAAACTTAGAGCAACAAGAAAATGTTTCAAACTAGGCCTTTCCCAATCATGCACTTAGATTCATTGGATCCAAAAAAAGAGAAGCCACATCCAGTCATGTCCACTTTAGGGCATGAGGAAAATATTCTAAGTATTGAAGGTCAACATCAAAGCCTCCAAGATCCAAACATTTAGTAGCTTAATGAGGTATTCCTTTAATTTGACATTGATACTTTGGTTAGTTGGGTGGAGAATTGGCCTCTTTGCAATTTTTCACTCATGCAAATGGCCATCCCTATTGCAAAATTATTTGCATGGTCTAAGTTTGTGAGAAAGGGTAGTTACTTCTCACAACCAATGGAAGGTTGTGTTTGATCTCCTTTTGCCTTCAGTTATCTTAGAGTAGGTAGGTTTGATTTTATCAAAAGAAGCTCTTTTGCACACTCTACATGCTCCACTTAGGGTATGTATGATTTTTAGTTTTTACATAGTGTGCATTATGGTGTGAGGTTGATCTTACACAATCCATTCATTGGAGGTGACAATGTTCATGACAAAAATCATATTTTGGGGCAGCTTTCGTAGTGCATATTTTCAGCCCCAATGGATTAGTTGCAAGTCAAAAGTTGTTTGTTCCTTTCCTTAGTCAATTTTTTTAGTTTTGGGAAAAAAATTAGGTTTTATCCAAAATCCAAATATCATCTTTTAGAACAAGCCAAGGAGGTTTCAATCCAGATGTTGAGTTCACATGAGTGTAGGGGACAAGTTTTCAAAAAAAGAAGAAATTTTAGTTTCTTCAAGGTCGCATGACTTCATGCCCAATGGATACTTCAAGGTTATGGTATCTTCATCTAGTAGCCAGATGTCCCCAAGAGGTCACCAAATTGTTATTACAAATTCATCCCTTAGTTAATTTGGATAACCCATCATAAATGGAATTAGCCATTCAAATTATGTGACATGCAGATGACCATCAAATTTTTCCCGTAGAGATTGGAAGATAAAGACAACTTAGGATGGGTCGGAGTAAATTAATATTCACGCATAATGAGCCATAATGAGTTGATCTAGTCAAAGTTATCCGGAAAGTTAGTACTAAGATTGAGGATGGTCGAGTTGTTAAGCTAGGAAGACAAGTTCATGGTGGATTCGGAGTCAACTTGGAAAATATAGGGTTGAACGGAGGTCAAATGGACATCTAACCTCACCTAGATTGTTGGTGATCCAACCTCATAGGTTGGATGGAAGTCGACAACCGTCCAACTTCCTAGGGTCGACGATCATCCAACCTCCTAGGTTGGACAACAGAAAAGATATATGGTAGTCCAAACCTCTTGGTTGGAAAACCAAGGTGATACGAAACAATGATAGAGGTGAGAAAACACAAGTGATGTCTAAGGAGATAGTGGTTGGCTTTGGAGGTCAAGGTGATCTACTTGCAAAGGTGTCTAGACGGTGAAGGATGAAGATGTCGATTGGATAGAAGAGATATGGTCATCCAACCCCATGGTTGGATGGGATTATAGATGGAAAACCGTCCAACCCTGTGTACATCACAAGGTTGGATAGACCTATGTCGAGAGTCATCCAACCCAAAATGGACGGGTCACCCGGATGGACGGGTCACATAGAAGAAAGGGTTTGACAATTCAATATTTATATGGCCCCAAGGTTAGATGGTCATCCAACCCTCACAAGTTGGATGAAATTGAGGTTGGATGGGTCATATGAATGCATGTTAGACGGCTCAGATTGGTGAAGGAGATAAGCTAGTTGGATGGGTACCCATGTTGGAAGAAAGACATGGTGATCCACAGGATAAAAAAAACACACCACTTCATTAGTTCCGTCAACAACAAGAAGGAGAATTGAAGAAAATGAACAAAAAGAGGTAAATAGAGGTTCGGAAAGAACTCGCGCGCTCTCGTGTAGAGTGAAGGTTGTAGAACCACCACCTGCAAGGGCAGAGGTCCTATAACCATTACCCATCTAGGGTTATTTTCTTGAAACCACTAATCTACTCGGGGTGGGAATCCGACACTTATGAACAAAAATAGAATTGAAGTGTGAATGGACATGAATTTGAATCATTTGACCTTGTCTCTTCCCTGCTTCAACCTTTCCCATTCTCCAGTGCATGGGAGAACTTGGGAGAGGCTATAAATTCATGGTAGGAAAAATAGAATGGGTATTCAATATCTAGAGAGATCAATAAGAAAATTATTAGTTATATGAGAGAAAGTGATCAAGATCTTCAATGATGGAGTGGAATTGTAGGAGCAAGGTGTAGAAACAAAGCAAGAAAGCATAGGAAGAGAGAGGTTTAAATTGTTGTCTTCATTTTCTACTTATTATAATCTGTAATCATCTATTATTGACCAATAAAATTGGGAAGAAAGAGTTTTTCTCCCTTCCGACTAGTTTTCCTCCATTAAGGGTTTTCGGGATAAAAGTTTTTGGTGTTTGGAGATTGAATTATTTCCTATTCTCTGCAATTTCCTTTCTATAGCACTACATAATCAATCACTAAATCTCTAATCTTAAATCAATCTGTCATTTTCCAAATTTGAAAGTAGAACAACATAATTATGTGATTTCGTACAGTTCCAAAGTAGAATTTTACCGATCACATGGTTAGATGGGTACACAGGCTGGGTGACCCAATAGTTGTACGAACAATAGCTAGATGGGTTGTTCACCGACATAGGAATATAGATATAGGATGGATGGTCATCCAACCCAAAAGGTTGGTCAAAGACGCAAAGTGTAAGGTTAGTGATCAATAAGGTGGTCGCTTACTTCAGGTTGTATGGTCTAATGTAATTATAAGGTCATCCAAACCAACCCGGTTAGATGCCTCATGGTCTCGAGAACCGAGAATCTCACGGTCCAAATTATATGGCTCACAATGTGGATGGGTCATGGTTGAGCAATTGCAAGCATGAAAAGATAACTCACCACCAACATTAATGGTGGTGGTTGAGGTGGTTCAACTACCTCACAAATATTTAATTTGATGTGTCGATATTTAAAGCTTCTTATTGGGATTTTAAGTGATAAAATACATTTCAATAACCGCAATTGTGATGATAGCATTAATAGAGGTGGTTGAGGTGGTTCAACCACCTGTCAAACATTTAATGAGGGTATTTAGGAAAAAATTCCTATAAATTATACTCAACCCCGCTCATTTTTATAGAGACATTCTAGGAGCTGGGGAAACTCTGGGGGATTTTTTCCAATTCCAATGAGCTGTAAGCCTTCTCCTATTCTTAGCAAGTGTATTTGTGCCTCTAATCAATAATTTAATGGTCTGTTCACCTTATAGAGCAATAAAATCATTTTTTATGGTATTTTCAACCCTTCTCACATTTTACTATATATTTTACCTCTCCATTTAATTTTTGTTTTTTTGTGCATGTATATCTCATTTTCAGCTGCAAGGTGTTGTGTTTCATGGAGATTTGATGGTGGGTTAGGATCTGGGTCTGTGTCACAACTATTTGGCCTCTCCCTACTCCATTCCCTTTTTCATCATCCCTTAGTAGAATATCTCTCCCCTTTTGTGGTTTTATTTCCCCACTTTAGTGTAGGATTTCCCCTTCTCATGCACTTTCTCTCTCCATGTCTCCTTGGAAATTTTATGGTAGGTGTAGTTAGGTTCTTTTCTACACTAGGAGTAGTTTAGCAATAGTATTAGGAAGAGGAAGTTAACCTTCTTGGGAGGGTTGTACCAAGTTCATAGGTCCCACAACTCGAGGGATAACCCCATGTTATGCATATTACACGAATGTCCCATGCACACCCACTTGAGTTATCGGGGTGTTGTAATTTTGCACTAACAATGCTCTACAATAGGATCTTTGTAGGTTTTGCGCGCAGTATACCAATGATGTATTTAGGAGCATGAAGAGGCTGATTTAAACTCATTGTTTTGACAAAAATTAATATTGAATAAGTGTATATATGAAAAGATATTTTTTAATCCTTCAAGATTATTTTTACGGTGATTTAGGAGCTCTATTCTTGATTTTATTTGCATGTATAGGAAGATAAGATACAAGGTGCATATATGTGCAAAGAGGACTGTTGAGAATAATTTGCAAAGAGTGAGTTGAGCATGTATGATATGTGTATATGAGAGGGGCATATTATGAATAAAATATATGAGTTTGATAATGGATAAAAGGGCCTGAATTTGATGTTACTTACAATTGGATAACACATACCACAAGGTGCATATGAAGGTGTGAAAACAAATAAAGTATCTTAAATAGATTTGTGTGGATAGAAGCCTTGAAAATGGTTTGTAAAGATGATAAGGGGATGAAGAGAATATGAAATGAGAAATAAAATGACATGATTTAGAGGTCATAATCAGTTGTGTGAAGACATCAAGCTTGAAGTGGTCAAAAATTGTGTATAAGTCTAAGTAGTTGTTTACGAGAGAATGTTGTATCTTCTTGCAAGTTGTTTCTTATTAAAGGTTAGTGGGTGCTTGAATAAATTAGATTGGGAGTGGTATATTCCATGCAGTTGAAGCTTGCTAAAATATCAAGTTGTAGCTTGAGTCTAATATTGGGGTTGTTTCCTTAAAAGCTAATTTATAGCTCAACTTTGAATCATTATAACTCCATAGGAAAAAATTTCCAAGTTGGCTCTCTAATTTTAGTGGGTTTTTTTTCCTTGATAGGTTTCCCACTTTATATCCTTTCTCCTTATGTGTTCATGTATATTTTTACTATTTATTTGATGGTTGAATGGTTGTGCTTTATCATAACCAAAATTGATTGATTGTAACTAGGTGAAGGAATTGATATTGCTGCAAAGAGTTTTATAGTGCATTGATTCACACCCCCTCTCAGTTCCTAGAATTTATAACACCATGATGCATTGTCTCTCATTAGGGAGTATCAACTCCTCACTCTTAATGTTATCCCCACACTCAATAAATTTAGTAGACCTAACAAATCTCCCATATACCAATATAACATAGGGGATATTATTTCCTTGCCCACCTTACTTAAAACCTAATCTTGTTTATAGTGGAGTTGATTTCCATTCTTCCCATGCCAATAATATACCACATACCAAGATATACAACAATGGATTTTATTTCCTTTACAATTATTTTTGCTACACCTATCTCTCGCAGCTGTTGTGTATGGAAGGGATTTGGTATGTGACACTATGAATAAGTTATACAAGGTTCATTATAAGACCCCCTCATAAAAATAATTATAGAATGGGTGGGGAATATTTGAAATGGACTTTCAAAACAATGGAAAATATTCAAAAACCATTTCATGGAAAAGGTGATTTCAGCCCACGCTTTTCTGCAGCTTCAGTATAGTTGATTTGAATGTTAGATGACCATATATCTACTATTAGATGGGAACAATGTTAGATGACCATCTCTCTTCAATATTAGATGACCATCTCTTCTCTCTCGTAAGGGTAAATTTTAAATTCCATCTCTTCCTATTGGATAAATGGCTAGATGGCCATATCTTCCTATTAGATAGTTCAGTATCTTCCCTATTGGATGACCATATTTTCCCTATTATAGATTCATTTCTTCCCTATTAGATGAGATAGGTAAGATGATCATCTCTTCCCTGTTAGACAGTTCAAGATGTATGGTTATATCTTACATGTTAGATGAACCATGATATATGTTCATCTACTACCTATTGGATGGACTAGAATGCACAATTAACTTTTCTCTATTAGAAAGAAATTTTCATAACTTCTAAACTTAATGAGTCTCCAAAATTGTGTTTCCTCAAAACTCTCAACCTTTTGTTTGTTTCCACGTGTCCTCTACGTGAAATTTAATCCTATATATATCCCTATGACGTTCATTTAGTTAGGAAATAAGCTAGAAAATATGCGGAACAATCCCCACAGTAATCGCAATAGTATAAAATAATATGTAGAATAATATCATAGATATTAAAAATAAAGGTGTAGAAATTAAAAAGGAACAAAGAACAAAGAAAATATATAAACACAGTTCACCCAATTTGGGCTACATCCACCAAGAATCACATGCTCATATTTTATTACAAGATACCTCTCTCTTAGTGCAATACCCAGATCTGTTTGTAAATTTTCTCAACAAAATCTACAGATTCACCCTTGGACTCTCACACATTTACAATGTTACATCAACCCTACCATATACACACAAGGACATAAATAATCAACCACTTAAAAATTTACAATACCGTGGGTACCAAAACCATGGGCAAAACTTTCCCATAAACCTATGGGTAAAAATCCAACCCATATGAGAAGAACATGTTTCCTAGCGAGAAAATTGTAGATAATGTACAGTAATTTTAGTATATATTCTTCAACACTTCCACACATGAAAATAGGCTCCAAAACATGA
This sequence comes from Taxus wallichiana var. yunnanensis, assembly GCA_018340775.1. Lineage (NCBI taxonomy): Eukaryota > Viridiplantae > Streptophyta > Pinopsida > Cupressales > Taxaceae > Taxus > Taxus wallichiana. Next base: position 742,553,995 of record CM031238.1, on the reverse strand, counting down.
CACATTTCTTTACTTTTTTCCATAAAATTTTATAAATCTACAAAGATTCTCTTCAATGTTATATTGAACCAACATACACCTACACTCTTTCCCCTTCCTATCCTATAAATTTACACCAAATTCCAAATATTTCAATAATGGATAGCTCCACGATTACTCCCGCCTCCAAATTCCAAAGATGAAAATCTCATATGCCCTCGATTACGAAACTATTGAAACTAAAAGTTACACTTAAAGAATATATGCATAAAACAAAATTCACTGGGCTTGTCAACATGCCCCAATTCGACACAGATACTACCATCCCCGATTACCCGATCAATTCTTACAACTAGGGAGATGGAAATTTTTTTCCTCCCCCTAATGAATCGTACATTTTCATTCCACGTGGAACCCACAAACATCCATCGATTAACTGGGTTACCTTTTCAAAACCATATACCCATGACTAAAAATGCTATCTTAACTGATGAAGACAAAAAATATTTGGAGTCTCATTGCAAAGTGCAAGTTGATGGTAAGTTCAATTTTATTTTTAAATTAGTTGTTTTCTTAATATTACATGACTATCCAAGCATATAACTTTTCTTATATTTTGTTGTAGCTGTAGTTAATCATTCCAAAAGATGATTTTTTTATACAATGTGTTATAAATCATTTATTTCTTGCAATGATAGCACTCTTTCAATCCAGGATTATTTTGCAGGTAGATTCATAGACATTTATTTTTAAGCGATTCAAGATTTAATACAAACACCGACAAGGAAACAATTTGATTGATGCACATATTTTTCCAATTGAATTAAAATAGATGTCAACAATGCCCTTTCCAGTATCAATGCATCTAATAAATCAAAGATTGTGTTTTCTTGTACTACTTATCTAATTTCTTTCTATCAATAACCTTTCCACTAATTACGTAACAAACAAATTTTGAATGCAATAAATTACAAATTGATATTGATTGGTCTTTTAGTTGAATACTAATAGGTAACAATTAGTTTTAGCATTATAAGAGTTAATTATTTTTGAATGTAATAATAATAAGTAATTTTATATTCTATGTGATAATAATTGTAGCCACAATATCTCATAAAGAGGCTATTGCTTGGGGTAAAACCCCTTCCAAGGCCTCTCGGTGATTCTCGATATGGATTCAAGTGGAATCAACCCCGAGTTTGATTTCCTTGACAAAATATACTTAAGGGGTCAATAGCTCCACAAAGACCACCACCTTTCCCACTACAATTTTATATAGGTATTAATATTATTTTTGTAACGAATATACTAGTAGGAATCATTAACAAGCTATTTTTTCTATAAGTTTCAAAGTATTTTAATATTTCTACAATTTTTGATTACATAAAATTCTAAGTTTGACGGTCTAGATCAAAATGAATCTTAGTAATAAGGTTGAATGATCACATCTACAAGCATGCAAGGTAATTTATAATGTTTAGCATCTTTATTTTACTTGTAAATATTTTATTTAGTATTCACAAGGGTATAATGTTTAATTTTTTTAATAATTTTCTTCTTGCAGTTAGTAGACCACCTTAAGAGCTTCAAAATAGGCCTCTGGTATGACTTTCGTGCATTACACAAGTAAAAAGAAAATTTGTAGGGAATAATAATACATTTTATGTCAATTCCACAGAAAACTTCACCTCACAACCTCATAATTTCAAAAAAAATCAGTATGTGGTGTATTGAGTGCAATGGGTGCTTAGATTTTGAACCAGATCGAGCTCGATGATGAATTTTGGGGTTTGATGGTGTTGAAGTCAAGATAGGTAACTATTGTGACACCCATGATATGATACAAATTACTTCACCTCCTTAACCACAAATGAAACAAGATGTCTAAGAAATCATAGAATCTCCTCCTCCACCAAGTAAAATTCCACTCACAAATGCTTAAAAGATAGATTTTACCATCAAAAATATGGTATCGAGATAGTATGGGGGCTACAATTAAAGAAGTGGTTATGTTTTATGTGGAATTAGTGCACACTTGGGATAAAAGTGCCAAATATTTGATCAAAGAAATAAGTATCTCGATACCATAATCATGCTCAAAGGAATTCATTGTTCACTATCATAGAGAACCAACCACAAACCTTGACATTTTACTAAATAAAGCTTAATATGGCACAATTTTTATAATAATTATTATGGTGATGAATTTTTAGATATAATGTGTTGAAGCTGGAAAATCTCTAGGTGTACACCAAATCGATAGAGAAAAAGTAATGTTTTAATTACAAATGTAGAAAAAGAGAAAGTTTTGGTAGGTCGTCTTTTACACATGAAAAATTATGAGAATTGCAATAATTTTTTATACCTCATCTAATACATTTTTATTTTACATGAAAAATATGAAAATTAAAGAAATAGTTAGTTGTGTTTGATGCACATTTGAAGAATTCCGCAAAATATTAAATGCATTTATACATTTGAAGGAAAACTTTTATTATTAAATAAATAAAATAATACATTGAGAAGGACAATCATGGTGCTTAAGATGGATCAAGATATCTTATTAGAAGAAAAAAATGTTGATCCATCACTTTTGTTGTCGTGGATTTGTTGAGGAAGGAGCACAATATTCTTTAAAATATCAATAGCCCAAGCATAGGATATACAGTATCGGGAATATTAGCAGAGAGAACTATACAAATTGAGCAAGCTCAAATTCTTTGCAATAAAAATATCAAGATGCCCGTGTAACAAAAAATTGAAAAAATAGTTAATTTCACCATGTGACAGTGTGTTGTCATAATTTTCACCTTTGGCATAGAAATTAAAATATAGTGGCCAACCAATTTTTTACTTTTTTATTCCATGTGGTAGACGTAAGGACAACTATGATTCGAAACATAGGAAGAAAAGAGGATTCCCTTGTAGTGTGTTCTTGAATGACATGACTTACCCTGAATATTTGAAAAGAAATTGATAACCCATAAGTTTGTAATGTATTGACCGACAATGCTTTATGAAAACATGTATATATTCATAAATTAATTTCCTCTCATTAGAATGAATACAAGTTTAATTGTGAATTGGAACTATATTTATTGTTGTATCACATTTATTGAAAGTTTTCAACAATTTATATGAAAACTTGTAATCGATTTCGCTTTAGTGTGAGTATTTTTATGACACTATTTGGAGATGTAAAGCATGGTTTAGATTTCATTGTGTGTTTTTTGAGTATATAAAGGATATGTTTTTCATGTAGAGATAAAATATTAATCACACGAGATTGATCTAAATAAATCACTATCTTTATTACAACAAACAAACAAAATATAAAAAAAAAAATTTACAAGTAAAAAACAAAATATTAAAATTTCCTCCCTACAAGATATTTGGATCTCTTCCTTTGTGTCAGTTAGATTCCAAGGATGAGCTGATCGGAGCAATTCACACGATGGTAAATACTTAGTCAAATCTGGTTATAGCCCGGTCTTTTCATAAGTGAACTCAATCGATTTTAATTGGAACTTGATCTGGATGCCTGAGATCCTTAACCCCCAAAATAATTTTTTTTTCTTTGGTGGCCATCGAGGCAAAATTCTCACCTCCGACAATTTGATGAAAAGAGGATTTATCATTCCCAATTGGTGCCACCTTTGTAGGAATAAGTTTGAAGACATTAAACATACAATCTTCATACATTTTGTGATTATGCCTTTAGAGAATTGGAACTTTGTCCTTTCCAAATTTGAAGCTCTTTCGGGTGATCCGGAGGATCTTACTCAGTTTGTGGAACCAATGGAACCCACCATTCGGACATTGTGCTATCAAAAGAATCTGGAAATTAGCCATCCCGCATTTAATTTGGAGGATCGGAAGGATAGAAATAATATAGAAATTTTTAGAAATAAGAAGTAAGAGAATTTTAAATTCACTACCGGCAAGATCTCCAAGGCATCAAAGAGGACATGGCCGATTTAAACCTCCCAAGAACAATTGTTACCCTGAAAATGAAAATCACATCTTATCAAATTGGCAGATCGGATATTGGAGCAACCCGGGAATAGTGTGGATAGATCTTTGGTCAAATGGCATCCCCGAATCCAATTGGTTCAAGTCAAGAACTTTGATGGAGCCTCTAAGGGGAATCCCGAATGGATCTATGTGGAGGAGGAGCAATACGGGACCATAAAGGTAATTTGATTGTTGCATATGTGGAAAAATGGGAATCCAAACCAATCATTATGTGAAGCTTTATACGCTTCTCCGGGATTGAGAGTCGCTCGGCCCAAAATATCAGAACCTCATGTTGAAGTGGGACTCCTTAATATTATTAACATGCTTAATCAGTCCTCTTCTCCTAAATTTTGGAATATCAAAGATTTTATCTCTTAAAATCCATAAGCATCATTCATACCTTCAAAGATCGAATCATACATACTTACAGGGAAGGAAATAAATTATCTAGAGTCATGCATATATGCAATGGCCAATTATGGCATTAATTTAAATTTCACTATTTGGGATAATGATAGTATCCCTAAAAGAAAGCTTCACATGACAAACGGGATGAAGGAGATACATGCGGACCATGGTGAGAACATGAGAACGAGGAGCCAATGGATGCACATTCACAGCAAACAATCTCTAGAGATATGCTTTAATCTTTGAGGAAATCCATAAATTCTTCCACATGTGTTTGTTTTAGTTTATTAAGCGTGGCATATGATATCTACTCCAAATGATAGCAAGATTTTGTTTAGGAACTTCAAGTGGAGTTGATCTAAATTTAAAAACAGAAGCACGGGGAGGCAATAGAAACTGTTGATATTCGGTTGCAAGCTCCACGAAAGTACGAAGATAACTACAAGGTGAAATGACAGATAAGGGTTTTCACGCGCGACTTCACACGATGGCTCGAGGATCGGCAATCCTACAGCTTGTTCGTGGGAGGACCAATTAAGCTACAGGAAATTCCCATTTTTATGCGTGGCAATGGTGAGAAATGAACCACTCTCAACGCCCAAAGGTATTTTGAAAATTGTTGAAACCAAAGACATCATTGTGAAGATGGGAGGGCCTCCTGCCAAATTGAGCCGTGCATAGACCCGATGGAAAGAAAACACCGAATTCTGGAACATTCTTAGTATTGGCGGATTCACCAACTTTGTGGAGAGAGTGCAAGGGCATGATCAAAGCATCTCTATTCGCTTTGCCAAGGAGTGGAATGAGAGGATTTCACTACGGAAATGAAAATTCTTATTAATGAGGAACTCATGTCATTTTTGGCTCTCGGCCAAGGATACCGCTTCTTCAAAAGAGGGTTATCAAAGAGGTCAAGAGAGAAGATTTGTGGAGGAGGAGGAGAAGCTTATATTCAAAACCGCTGGTGCTTGTTAACTCAATTCCATCTCCGTATGATGAAGTCAAAGATCATGATGATTCGCTACATATCCTTGGAAGGCATATTATTTATGAACCTTCAAGCACCTTGTCATTTTTGAATCACTTTCGTAGGAGTAGGTTGGTTTGCTTCCCACACTATCTCTGTTAAACTCTCTTGAGTGCTCCATTTTGGAGTTCCGAAGCATATTCCTTGTACGGTTCCCTTCACCAAGGGCTTATTTCGCTTATTCACAAGCAATTTGCTTATTAAATTCCCTGTCTCCCTTCCTCTATAAATTTTGGCTTTGTTGGGCTCCGCATGCTGGATCCTGCCTCCCCAAATCCTCCTGCTTGCCCCCGCCTATAGTGCTTTGATGTTGTCTACAATATTGCTCATGCTAATCCTTCTTTTTCCTCCCGCTGCCGCCTTCGCCACCCACCCCTGTCTCTACTTCTAAACGTGTCACTGTGGCTTTGGAGACTCAACCTTGAGTCTATGTTGTGAGGGGGATGAACCTTTGGATGACATTGCTCGTGATCTCGATGACATTAGTAGTAGGTTCCATTAAAGTGAAGTGGAGTCAACGGATATCCCTTCTAGAAGATTGGAGGCCTAAAGAGGTGAGCTTAAATTCGTGAAGGATGAGGTCAAAAATCTTGCTAAGCAAAAAGGCAAAAAAAGCATTGAGGGAGAAGGGAGCATTGGCTTCCATAAATGACTTGATGAAATATACAAAAACTGACCTGAACTAGACTCCCACTTGGGAAAACGAAGACTAGGCATGAGTATAATATTGATCCAGCATTCGGGGCCATCGAGGAGTTCATCAAGGTCATGCAACCAAAAGTGAAATTCGCATCTTAGCGGTGTCCGGTTACTCTTTGGGGCAATGAGAAAGAGAGAAAAAGAACCAGAGAGGAGCTCGATAAGACGGATTGCTCATATGAGCCATACTGGGCATGTATCATGCTTGGAAAAAGTAAAGATGAGTATTGATCAAGTTTGCCAAGAAGTAGTCCCAAGCTACTTTTTGCTGGTCCTTCTTGTTTTTACTCATCGCTCTTAAATATATTCTAGGCTTGAATTTTTTGTTGCCGTTGTTTTGTTGTTAAGTCTCGATTTGTGTTTCTTTGTTTCGGGCTTCGTTGTTCTTTGATGTAACTTTTGTGCTTTACAGCTTTCTACTCCTCTCTCTTATTCAAGGATTTTAGGCCTCCTTTTGACACAAGGGTATAGTAACCCCTTTCAAAAACTATTTACCAATATTAAAAAAACATAGTCTATTAAGACCACTTGATAATAATTAGTCAACATGAAATATATCAATATATCAAATAATTTTGTCAATAGTGTCAAGAATATGACAATAAATTAGGACTCTAAGGATTTAAACAATCCGGGAGTAACACATTAATAAGTGTCCTTGAATTCTACTAAATTGGTAGTATATTTGATGGATGTGTTTAGAACCCTGGGATCTTGTTAGAATGTTACCTAATCCTATTATTTATATGATTGAATTCCATAGTGAAATTTCTCTCTCATAAGAATTTGTTTAAGAGAGAATAATTGGATACATCTCAATGGAGACAACTTTCTAAATTTTATCCAATATGTTACAAACTTTTGATTTGACATGTAAAGGATAATTCAATAGATATCCTTTCATCTTCAACAAATCGAGGATCATAGTTTACACAGTATTCATATATTCAAAAATACTCACTCAAATCATCTCACAAAATACTGCTTGAATAAATCTTCTTCCAAAGTCTTATAATGGAACCATTTTCATTTGGCTCATCCGAAGAAAAACAAAATTGTTCTAGATAGTGTAAAAAAATGTTGTGACTGAGAATTCAATAACTTATTTTACAAAATACCTTCAACAACAACATCATTTATCTCTTCATGCTTACATAAATGTTCCATTATACTATTCATGTATTTTATAAATATATTACTAATGGACATTTCAATAACACCTTGAAGTATTCCAAAACAGTGGATTGACAACTCCCATTGCTTCAAGTAATTTATCTTTTTGAATCATTCATGGATCTTTGTAGATAAATATTGAGAAATATTTTTCAATTTATTTCACGTGTCACATAATACTATTTCATATAAATTGTGTGTCACTCTTACTTCTTCCAACTCTAACCTAGCCAAATCTACTCTTCTCTAAAAAGTGTGAAGTGGTATCTCTTTCCCATGATTTTTTATAAACATATGATCATTTATATTAAATTTTAAGTAATGTTTTGGTTTTTTAAGGTCTTTTAATTTATTCCGGGCTTCAAAAATAGGTCCCCAATAACTTGCATCCGACAAATATAAACTATCTAGTCTCATGCATACCTTTTTTCTCCTCCCTCGTATGAAGTTTGTTATGTAAATGCAACGCTCTTGGGCACATGCTTCGTCAAAACATTGATCTCATTCAACATTGGAAAAATACCACATAATGTAAGTAAAGTTTCAATATATGTTAGATGATAGAAAAAAATTAGGTTTAACTACTTCCTGTTGTATTTATACATAAAACATGTCAATGAAGGATATTCTTCAAATATTCTACAAGAAGCTCATACATGAAATCCAAATCGTATCTACATCTTTAAGAATTTTTTCCCATATGTCAATCCAATTGAAATTTTTGAAATTCTAAAAATCTCTTTGGACTACTTGAATAATATGCATGCAAGTCATGGATTAGCTCCTCCACTTTGGAAACACTTTCAAATGTGCTCACAATTTTATATGCCAAATTCATTATATGAGCCACACAATGAATTGCAATCATATAGGGACAAAAGTTGTTCGTAGTTTTGAAAGTAGAGACCACTTTTAACCCCTACATTGCATTTTGCACTACATTGTTATTTCCAACACAAACTAACTTCATTGCAATGGAAAAATCATCCATACTTGTTATATCCTTCAAACTTGACACCACCAATTTGTAAAGGTTTTAGAATTACAATTTTACTCATTTTATGAATAGCTAAGAGATGGGGATTTCTTACTTCATTTGCAAAAGTATATACATAAATAAAAACCCATGAAGTATTTTCCATTGTTGTGACCTCATTAACTAAAAGTGAAAAAAAAATTGCATTCTTAGTAGCCTTTTTCAAATCCTCTTTCTCCACTAAAGCAATACATTTTGCAATTTCGCAGTCACTGCTATATGACCAATGTGATTGTGGAACATTCTATAAGCCAATAACCTGATATAAAATTTTATTATCTGAGAAATCTGAAACAGGTCTTCCCTTTTTCAATATATGGAATAATGTAGGAAATTAAATATTGTTGACATGCATTTCAGTCTCCATAGCTTTGCCTAATTTTTCTACAATTGTGACACCTTTTTCGTTTAGATTTTTCAAACGTTTTTGTTCTTTTTTATACTCTTCTACATAATTTACATGCAATTAGTTATTTACATTTTTCCATTTATGAAATATTACTATGTACTCATCTTTTTACTTTTGGGAAATATATATTTTCCCATAGTTGTTTTCAATGATGTCTAGTTTGAGTTACATCGTATGATATTTCCCTTGTTTCTAACTACATATTTTACATCAACATTGAGTTAGGATATAGTTTCCATTTTTGGCTCCATAGGTTCAATAAAATTATATTTGGCTTCCCAATTGAACCAAAAAGTCCTTCCTATTGTCAATCTATCCTCTTTCTTCTCACAAATTTTTATTACTTCCTTCGACTTCAACTTGTGCATATAGGTTCTCATAAGGGATATCTTAATTTTTACATCTCTTTTTCTAGAAATAGACATTAGAGTAGAATATTTCTCCTATGTTTTTGTTACATGATAATTTTATGAATCTTCTCCTAGTTCAATGTCATCAAGGGAACACATGTTTTCATCAATAGGATCATCTCAAAAATATTAGTTTTTGAATGTGTTTGAGAAATGTTTGCATATAAAAGTGTTATAGAAATATAGTATTAATTATTTATATGATTAATACAACTAAATAAACAAGAGTACAAAGAGTAAATACTCAATTTAATAAAGAGGAGTACAAGAAACATACAATATGGAAAATATAATAATAAAATTATGTAAATTAGTAGATAGTACATACCTATATTTTTGCAGATCCTGACACAAATTTTTTTGAGTGGCCAAAATAGCCAAATAATGTCTTGTTACTCTTTTTTGAATTGGAAGTAACCTTCTTACCCTATTTTCTAGAATCAATCCTTCACCGCTTTCCTCTCCATTCATATCCATTCCTTCGCATGGTCATATGTTTACATTTCAGCCTCGATACTATTATTTTCATCCGTAATATCATTACCATCCCTAACACCAAACAAGTTAAGTAGAATCTATGTTGCATACATCCTCATGTAGCCTTACTTGTTAAAGAAGAATTACAATGTCTTCTTTCAGCCAAATTCATCCAACCCATCGATTATCCTCAATGGGTTTCAAACATTTTTCTCATTGCTAAAGCCTCCGGGAAGCTTCACATCTGTATGGATTTTCAATACTTAAATCTCATTTTTCCTAAAGATGAATTCCCCTTCCTAACATTGATCAGCTTGTCATCCTAACAGCCAGTGATGAAATGATTTCTCTTATGAATGGGTTTTCTAGTTACAATAAAATTCTTATTGCACTGAAGAAAAAAATAATACATCATTCATCACCACTTGGGAACCTTTGTTGTTGCATTATGCCTTTTGGTTTGAAAAATGTAGGAGCCACCTAACAACGTGCCATGACTTATATTTTCCATGATCTCAACAAAAAACCATAGAGGATTATTTTAATGACCTCTTGGGTAAATATAAAATTGACATCACCATCTTATCGTCCTTGAAATCCTCTTCATGCACCTTATCTCGATACTTCCTTTTCCTCAATTCCACCAAGTGTGTGTTTTGAGTTCTAACTGAAAACTCCTTGGTTTCATCATTTCCATCAGTGGTATTGAATTTGAACCCAAAATATCAATTCCATCCTTGATATTCCACCTTATATCAATCTAAAGAAACTTCGTAGTCTACAAGGCCTACTTCAATCAGTTTGTCACTTCATCTTGCAACTTTCCAATAGTTGATAACCTTTCCATCATCTCCGTAAAAATATTTTTGAACCCTATTGCGTTAGTATTGTGATTGATGTTAGGTGGCATTGGTGGAAAAGGTGTGAGTGGTGAAGTGAAGCTTAGTTGAGTTATTAGAGCTCACAGAGTGGTTTTAGGATGACTTCAATGTGTTTCAGGCTTGGTCGGTGAGGTAAGATTGCACTTGAGGTGTGGAGAAGTTTAGGATACTTTTCTTAGGTTTCCTATTTCACGAATAAGTTACATATGTATGAGAAAAGCAAATAAGGTAAAGGTGAGTAGGAATACCGTGAAGTTAAGGTGGAAGGTAGAATGCTCATGTTTTTGATGTTATCCAATCTGAATGTAGATGGATCCTTTTTGTCCGGGAAGGACTACCTCTAAATGTAAAACACGACCACAAGAAGAGTATTGAATAACACAAGACGGTGGATTGCCTCGGCACATGCTAGATCTAGGCAGCATGGTGCTTCCTAGATGTTATAAATATATTGTGACATTATCAATAAATTATAATATTATTAATAATGAGTTAATATAACTCATATTAATAATATATTTAATAGTTGTGTGTGAGTGAAGTTGTTGAATAAACAACTCACGTAGCTATTTTGGTGTGAGAGATATCGTAGGGATAATTTTGAGAGATTCATGGAGACTGATTTGAGGGATTGAAGATGAAGTTTGAATCCACCTTTTTAGGACATCAGACATTATAAAATGTAACCTCTATCATTGTAATTCATATCCCGAATGAATTTAATTTCCATATTTTATTATTCAATGTTTTTATATTACAGTTCTTATCACTGGTATCATAGCGGTTTCTGATCCATATAATGGAGAAATAACAATGAGCTCGCAGCGGATGAACATTAGACATGTCCCCAACACAACCATACGTGGAAGGAGGGGGCAATAAACATCCATTCAATTCTACATTTTTTTTTTGAGACCACGTGCCATCCTCCTCAAATCTGTTTTGTTATCATGACCAAATCTGCAAGTATTGATTTTACATTATCTTGTTCATGATTGGTGGAGAGCGTATTGGCGGCAGAGTACCTGCGTTTGCATTCACAATTCTTGGTCAATCAAATTGTTAGATGACTGTAGTTTTTATATGATTTGATAGCTCTATGCATTCAAATTTCCATGCAAATACTTCTAATTTATCAAAATTCTTTTCCTATGGAACTTTTCATTGACTACATCACGTCCCAATTGAATCACTACCTACAACTCAGAATTCCACACACATATGGATCCACATTTTGTTTTCATCCAAGATCCATGATCGATCTTCTGCTAGACTAGTCAAAATGATAGTTATCTGCCAATCATGAAATCGTGAGTTACAAATATTCTTTTCCATTTTTTCCATTTTTGATTTAGTAAAAAAAAACACAAGGATAGAAAAAAATCCATTTTGGAAAGGGGTCCGGAAAGATGTTGGATTTAAAATTTGTAGTTGCCATAACTTTCAGTTGGTAACTCAGATTGAGATGATTTTTTTTTAAATGTGTGTTTTTTTAGCTCTTTACATTGATCATATCAAAAATTGTAAACGAAATTATTTTTTCTTTACGGATGCATTTTCGGTGGAATCCAACATCCAATTTTTTAAATCAACATGGACAAGTTGAATCGAATTGAAAATTTTGAAGGAAAATATTTCCATACATGGCAGGTTAGAACTCAATTGTTGTTGATTAAAAAATATCTATGGGAGATTGTGGAAGGAAAAATCAATAAACCACATGACGTAGATGAAGCAACAAAATGGGAAAGTAAGGATTGAAAAGAAACGGTGATTATTGGCCTAGGTTTATCTGATGCCTACCTACATCACATAGATCTAACAAAGACATCACATTTGATCTGGATGACATTGAGCAAACTATTTGGGTCACAAGCAGAGAGTGCAATAGTGGCACTCAAGAAGAAAAAAATTCAGACTCAAAATGGAGGAAGGAGAAAGTATGGTGGAACATATTAGTAAGTTTTGTTCTATTTCAAATCAATTAGCTGGAATCAAAGTTGATGTGCTTGATGATGATGTAAAAGCAAAGTATTACTTAATAACATGCCTCCTATCTATTCTAATATGGTCTTTAATTTGAGAAAAATAAATCGATTCTAGAGGATTTACTTTCTTCTTTGATAGAAGAAGAAAATATAACTAAGAAGATTGATCTAGAAGAAAGCTGCAATGTCTCGTTAGAAACAAATCATATGCTAAAGGAAGATTCAAACCTTTTTAAAAAAAAAATCAACCTCCAAAGGTCCACAAAATTTATTTGTCACTATTGTAATGTTTCTATACATGGTATTATGTAATGTAATAAAATAGCACAAGATTTACTTGATGGTAAATTGAAGGAAAAATCCTTCATTTCTAAAAATAGAGAAAAAAATAGATTGGGATATGAAGTCTCCCCACTCGATAATGATGAAAAAATGCTCAACAAAGTGATGAAGACCTCTTGTATTAAGTAAAGAGTGAATTTTCATGGAAGAAGGAGGAAATGTAGGTTGGATTTCAATCAATGACCTCTCATCAGTCACCAATGATAGTGATGCATTAAGCTATGGTGGAAATGTGTGTGTATGTCTGTTTTCTTTTATTTTAGATTTGTGGTTAGTTTGGCTTGTGTGATTCTATTTGAGTTCTGTTTGAATAAGTGAAATGTTCACATTAAGGGGGGGAACTGGAACATGGTCTCAATGTTTAATTTTCCCTCTATTTAGTTTTTATTTAGTAAGCAACGGTTCCTACATGATTCCATGAAGAAAAGACATAGTGGATAGATGAAAGCACAAAGGAAAAGTAGCAACATGATTTTTGAGTTGTTGGTTGTCCTGTAAAACCATCATTTATTTTAGGTTGTTGGTTGTCTTGTAAATTCATCCTTTTTTAGGTCGATGGTTTTCTGTAAAACTATCCTTTGTTTGAGGTTTTTGGTTGACCTACAAAACCATCCAAATCAGAGCACACATGGGAAACAAGTTACGTATGAAGGAAGTGTGATTATTTTTTCTACCTTGTCAACATGAGGGGAGTGTATATTGGGAATTAATAATGTTAATAATAGGGGAGTGAATGTTACAAATATATTCCTCAATTATTAACAAATTGTAATATTATTAATAATGAGTTAATACAAATCATATTAATAATATAGTTAATAGTTGTGTGTGAGTGAAGTTGTTGAATAAACAACTCACACAACTATTTTGGTGTGAGAGATATCCTAGGGATAAGTTTGAGAGATTCATGGAGATTCATTTGAGGGATTGAAGATGAAATTTTACTCCACCTTTATAGGATATCAAACATTATAAAATGTAACATCTATCATTGTAATTCATATCTCGAATGAATTTAATTTCCATATTTTATTATTCGGTGTTTTTATATTGTGATTCTTATCACTAGAAAGGTTGTCAATCCATTGTTTAATAATAATTTAATGTAAATATGAAACTGAAATAAATAGGTCCTATTGTAATGTAGTGATTTAGGTTTCTCATACACACAATAAAATTAGATTCTATGTTAGATATCAAATATAACACTAAATCTAATTAGAACTAGGGTTTATTAAAGTCAAGTAGGTCTTTCGGAGATCCGGTATGGATCTCGGGTTGGTGGGTTGAGGTTTGGGCTGAGTTTGGGTGAATGGGAGGCTAGTTGGTCTAAGAATATTATTAGCCATAAAGACTGGTATCGTCGGGTGACCGATGCGGCATAGGAAAGAACCGATTGATGGGTCACTATACTCTTCCAATCATTTAACTAACGTAATCTTTGTCAGTGTCATCTAAACCAGGGTTATGTCCAAGGTAATATGCAATAGAGTCTTAGAAGAACCAGTTATACATTGAGTTTGTTGGGGGGTTGTTTAGCTTGGTGGATATTCTACAGAAGTGCAGTTAAAATATATGGAAATTAAATACTAGTCTACGGAATTCAACTATTTGCAATGAAATGGATTTCAACAACTAATCTTCTACTGTAAAGTAAAATACGCATACACTTATTCTTGAAAATTTAAACCATAACTAAATAACCAGAATTCAACAGAAAGCAAGACTGTTTATGAGCTAAATTTGCATGGCAAAAGCATCTACCTAAAAGTGAAAGCAATAATGGAGAAAACAGAGATAGTTAATCAAAGCATGCATGTAAAACTCATCAAATGACAACTGTAATAAAACTAATCGAAGGATTGTATGCATGTAAAACACAGAGTAACCTCGTATCTCCTCGGTTGAGTGGGCCCTTGCTCTTCCTTGGGATAGAGTGATCAACAACTTCTGATTCTCAAAATGCCATAGATTTCATTAACTTTCAAATGAGTTCACAACATATCAAAAAAACAAATCCAGAATAGAACAAAGTATGCAGATAAATTTCTTTGATCAAAAAGTGGTCCTTTTCCCGAAGACAAATTCTTCATATAGATAATGTTTGTTACAAGAACCACCATATCAGGTGGCATTAAACACTGCTTCCTCAAATATTAATTGAAACTCTCAGATTCCTATGGGCCATTAGAGTCAAGCCCAAACTAATAGGTCAATTCGGAAACAGTCTCCAGCCATATGCATCGAACTTAGGAAACTTTTCCATCAGTAACCTCCATCATCCATGCATGCATCATCATATTTGATCTCATAAAAATAGTTAGTAGGAGGTCATGTGATAAATGAATTTTATAAATAATAGCAAGGAAAAATGCATCAATCTACTAAGACATGACTATACAAAACATCCCCATATACAAATAAGTCATTTTGCGAAGAGAATTTTTGGTCTGAAGAAGTGATATTAATGAGCCAATCTATGCACTCATCATTCCTCCTGACTTTACCTATTGCATGTCCCAATGCAACTCATCTGCGTCCTGCTCACCTTCCAAGTTGTTCAGCCATGTCATATTCCTTAAATTGATCATTGTATTGCTTTGTAGTATTCTTGCACCCTGTGTATTGGAGGTAATTTCCACCCAGGAAGTGAAACTATCATGGGACTGTGCTGCATTGTTCTGCCATGTTGTGAGAGGGCTCAAGAGGAGTGGAGGTCATACCTGGAGGCCTACCCATTCATCAGTGTATTGCTGGCTGGTTTTCTGCAGTTTTTTTGATAATGGCGATGAGGGCATCACCCCTTTGCATGCTCCAGCTCAAATTCTGAGGAGAGAGGACCTCCCTATGTTTTAAAGGTAGGATTAAAGTATCCCATCTCCTATCGCAAGCTTGCCAAGCAGCTCCAAAATTCTCTTGACTATAATTTTCAAAATCAATAATACACTGAAGCAAAATCTAAGAAGTATGCACCCCACACCCCTGCCTGGTAATATAATGATCTAAAGTTCTTCCGCAGGGCGACATCTGTGTGATGGGTTGGGCAAATGTAAAATCTGATTGACTGAGTAGTGTTATTGAAACTGTCTATTTGTTGTCTCCAAGTTATCTGATTCCTTAATACAGACTGAAATGCTTTAATTTGAAAATCCCCCACAAACTAGGTTGATCAAGAAATCAGGGACATTGGTTACTACCATGTTATGTAAATAAAATTCACAGAGCAAATTTTGAATCTCCGGGGTGTTGTTCTTGTAGACTGATAAAAAACTAGGTCCATTGGGCATTTCATGAGGAGTTCGAGAACACAATTGAAATAACTGCCAAGAATAAAATTGCTCCTAGAGATACATGCTGTAGACCGAGGAGGGTTTCCTACAGGACAATAGTCTGATGGCTAAAGGACAAATAGAGTCTACGATAAATGTTAACTTTTGTTTTTCCTCTTCCAAAGAGTCTTTTTCCTTTTTTAATCTTTGATTTTCTTGCTGCAATTCCCTTTTCTGAAGGGACAACTATTGGAAATTATCTAAGAGGGTAAGACCTGTATCACGTTGTCACTTTAGACAACTCACTTCATCTTTGCAGGTAGAATCTCTCAAAATTTTATGTTGTCCTTTGTGTAAATTCAGCTTGTAATAAAAGGGTGGATTCTTCCATACCTTGCAATGTGATTTTAAGAAGCTTATCTCCTCCGGATATTTGCAAGAAGGTGCCACTTTAGTATCAATCATTTCGGAGTTACAGTGTTAATTTCCGTAGATGAGGGAACAATGATGATGGAGCGGCTGAGACATCTTCCGTATGCAGTTCCTCCCGAATGTGGGTGGTGTCATCAGGAAAGGACTCGATTGGAAACCACCTGTTCACAAACATGAGCCAAGCCGTCGGGACTATATTTTCATGGAGGAAGAGGGGGCCATGGGACACTTGCCTTTTGAATTAGAAATGGATGGGGTGGTCCCTCAGGAATGTCAGCTACCTCAGCTTGACTATGTGAAGGGCCCGATGTAAGGGTAGACCGAGGTGCAGAAGAGATGCTAGATTTTAGTTGCTTAGGCCTTGACCCTTTGCCACGAACACATCCTCGAGTCTTCGCTTTGGGCGAAAGAAAACTTGATGTGAACACAACAGATGAATCAACCCCTGGGTGCTTAAGCATAGACTTTCCCCACCGGACTGTGCTTCCGCATACCTTAATGATAGAATATGTGATGTACTGGAAAATTGACCGAAGGGCCTGGTTGACATGTCCCTTTTAAAGGTGAATGATCATTTTGAGTGTATCACCACCTGAATAGAAGCCTGTCATCACATATAAAGTACTGTTGACCCATTTAGCAATTTCACCCCTGACTCGGAAAACTTTTCCACTTAACACCCTTCGGACACCCAATGGAGTCGGGATGACCTCACGGAGTGCCTCTCCTTCGTCGTGGAACCGAGCAATAATAATTTGCAAAGGGGAATTTGTCATAACTTTTAATCTGAAATTTGGACGCCCGACAAGTCGAAATTACTGACCGGGTGATTTCAACATGTCAGCCACAAACTTGCGAGCATGTGGACTCAAAATTGTTCAAGAACTCTTCCACAATGTTCTCATCAAACCCTTCAAATTTCCAAATGAAATCTAACCATCTGAAATCATAAAATACCTGTGAAAGGGCGGCATTCCAGAGAAAGGCATCAGGTGAAGTAGGTTCTGATGTTTTTCGTGGTCCCATGTTGAGCCAAAAAAATGAGAAATACACGGCAGCGAGAAAAAGAACAGAGCTGAGCATCCCTTCCACTTCCTATATAGTGTTCAATAAAACTAGAAAGAAGTGGTTGCTTTAAATTCCAAATGACATCAAATTCCTTGGGTAGCGCAATCATCAAGCGAGGGTGACGGTGGAAAAATAGTGATGAAACTGCCACCCGCGTGAGATGTAAGATTTTTTTCGGTGGCACATATCCCATTGTTAAGGAGCACGCGCCACCTATCCTGCCATTGGAGAGTGCGACACATCAAAGCATGTAGTTTTTATGAACCAACACTCCTCTTATGTCATCATTCATAAAGCCAGATTTGGAAGGAGATCCAAGATGACCATAGTAATCATTTGATGATGGCATCATAATGACAAATGGATACATGGGGAAATGTTCACATAGAAATATCATTAGTAGGTTAAAATGCACTTACCCATGCCATATTTAATCAGCCGATATCCGTAGATTCCTATGCCCTATAATTTGGGATGAAACATGATTAGCGGCAGTAGAAACAATGAAAATTCCTACATTTATTGGAAATTACAATAAAACCACTAACTAAGGGAAGAAGATCGAAGGAAGGATCATCTTCCTTTATTGAATTTGCAAAATATTAATTACTCCATGCGTGAGAGGCAAAGAGCCTCCTCAGCATGCATATCCATTGTTAACAGAATGTCGTCGGTGAAGGTCTGCTTATCCAGTGGTTGGTGATAAACTCGGAGCCTATGCCCATTCACCAGAAGAGTTTGTTTGTCTCCATCAATCGGTATTAATCGAACAGAGCCATTATCAAATACTTGATGCACTTGATAGGGACCTAACCAACGCGTATACAACTTTCCTTTAAACTGCTGATAGCGGGAATCAAAGAGTAAAACCCACTGTCCTTCATAAAATATCCTTTTTTGATGTGAGCATCATGCCAAGTTTTCCGCTGATGCTATAGAATTTTAGTCTGTTGTTGTGCCTCCATCCGCATTTCATCTAGTTCATTCAACTGCAACACTCGTTCACGTTGTGCTTCATCCAAATCGATCCCAACCTCCAACGTTATTCGCCAGGTGTGCAATTCAAACTCAACAGGTAATAGTGGCTTCTTCCCAAAGACCAGCTCATAGGGAGAGAAACCAGTAGTTGTTTTCCAGGTCGTGTTGTAGGCCCGACTGATGACCTCGGGAAGCTTTGCTACCCAATTCTTTCTGTCGGCATTAACCACCTTAGAATATTCTTGAGCTCTCGATTGGTTACCTCCACTTGACCATTGGATTGGGGGTGGTAAGGTGATGATTTCAGGCTCGATTCTCAGTAGATTCCTAAGAAAGATTCAATCATATTTGAAACAAATTGAGGACCTTGATCAGATACAATGGCCCTTGGTGCTCCAAATTGCAGCAATATCCGGTTGTAGAGAAAATCAGCAACAACATCTTCATTGGTAGATGCCAATGCTTGAACTTCAGCCCATTTGGTGACATAGTTCGTGCATACCAAGAGATACTCCTTCCTGAAAGATGGAGGATCAAATGGTCCAAAAAAATCAATACCCCATTTCTCAAATGGTCCTAGAACCAACCAGAGGGTTAAGAGGCATTTCCGTAGAAAGTGTAGGTTTTCCCATTCGTTGGCAGGCATCACACTGCCACACATACTTCTTGACAGTCTTATGAAGGGAAGGCCAATAATACCCTACTACAAGAATCTTGTGAATTGTTCATTTTATTGAATAATGCCCACCGCCTAGCTCATCATGACATGCTCACAAGTATGTCATGTACCTCATCTTCTCGAACACACCTGCGAAGAACCATGTCAGGACAACATTTAAATAAGAATCATTACACCATTTATATGTTTCACTATTTCTAACCAATATCCTTCTTTCTTTATGAGTAAAAGAAGTAGGAAACTTCCCTGTTGTTAAATAATTTTCTAGATCAGCAAACTAGGGGTCTTTGTGGAGATAGCAAACAAGTGTTCATCGGGAAATTGATCTTGGACTACTTTGTCATCACTCGAAACATTTATTCTAGAAATAAATTCAGCAACAATGTTAGATTTCCCATGCTTATCTATGATAGTGAGATTGAATTCTTGCAACAAGAGCAACAAGTGATGAATGAGCCTTCCGCCAACCACTAGTTTTTTCATCAAATATCGAATGACAGAGTGGTCGAGTGTAAACAAATTTTTATATCCGGTGATGTAATGATGAAATTTATTCAAAGCATATACCACGAGATAAAAACTCTTTTTCCGTAGTAGTGTAATTCTTTTCCGTAGGAGTCAGATTTTTTTCTTTGATAAAATAAATTGCATACATATGATCTTTTGAGTATTTTTGTCCAAGGACAACGCCCATGTCTCGTATTAGAAGCATCCGTGTGGATATGGAAAGGTTGTCCCCAATCAGGGCCACGTAAGATGGGGGATGTTGTCAGCTTCTCCTTGATAGAATCAAATGCTTTTTGACACTGAGAAGACCATTCAAAAACACAATCTTTGGTTAGCAATGAGAACATTGGGGCGACAATTTTGTTAAAATATTTTATGAATCATCGGTAATAACTTGCATGGCCAAGGAAAATTTTGATGTCATCCCGATTAAGCGGTATAGGTAATTGGGTGATGAATGATATCTTTTTGGGATCCACCTTTATACCGGGGCTGAAACATGGTGTCCTAAGACAATTCCTTGATCAACCATCATCAGATTTTTTCATGACTCGGGGATAGTTGGTGTTGTTCACATCGTGAGTACTTTCTCAAGATTATTTAGAGATTATTCAAAAGTGGATCCATGGACAAAGTGAAATCATCCATGTAAACCTCAACACAATCGTTAGCAAGATCTACAAAATGGCCAGGGGCCCATTTGAAATGTGGTAGGGGCATTACAAATCCCAAAAGGTAAGACTACGTAAGTGAATGTACCCCAAGGGCACGTAAAAGTAGTCTTATCTCGATCAACAGAGCAATACTAATTTGATTATACCCACTAAACCCATCCAAGAAAGAGAAATATTTCTTACCAGCCAAGTTATCCAGGACTTGGTCAATAAAAGGCAGGGGAAATAATCTTTCTTGGTGGCTTTGTTAAGTTCCCTGTAATCAACACATATTCACCATTTACCATTCTTTTTGGGAACAATAACTAATGGGGAGACCCACTGACTATCAGATATAGGATAAATGAAACCTACCTTTAGAAGCTTTTCAATCTCAGTTTTGACTATATCTCTCAATGCCGGATTGATTCTTCGTTGTGGTTACCTTATAGGTTTGACATCATCGGTGTAAATATGATGTGTACAGATGTTAGGATGAATTCCTTTCATATTAGTGTAATCCCAAGAAAAATCATGAGAATTTTCTTGTAACCTCGAGCACCCTAGCTTCTGATTGACCTCCAAGACGCTCCCTATAGTTAGCTCTCTACCCATACTGACAAGCACCTGCTTAGTATCATCCGTAAGAGCAAGCTCTGTACTAGTGATAAGAGAATTCAATGGGAAAACATGGGGCTAGAGCATGTGTAGGATAGATGCGTTATCAAAAGATAGAACCTTAGTCAAAGGACAATATAAATCATGAACTAGATGTTTAGAATTATAAGCATAGAGTTTCCTACCAGACTCAGCAGAGGTAATGTCTTCTGCCGATATTCTGAATTCCGTAGAAGTAGTACTGATTTCCATAGTTGCAGAGTCCTTAGAATCAGGCAGCACATAAGACTCCGTAGCCTCCGCCATATGATTGTGTACTATAATAGTGGCCAGAAAAGAGGAATTTAGACAGTTAGCATCCAAAGAATCCACCCATACCTGGTCACAATTGTTCGTATAAGGCTGGGTAGGAGGATATAATGAAATGTGTTTGGATTTCTGCCCATTTAGAATTGTCATGTTGCCTAATCTACAGTCAATGAAAGCAGCAACCGTAGCCAGCCAAGGTCTCCCCAAGATGACTGGATATCCCAACTTCCGAGCTTTAGGCTGTAAAACCATGAAATCAATTGGGTACTCCCATGATTCAACAGTGACCATTATATCTTCAACCACACCATCAGGTACAACAATGGATTGATCTGCTAATTGCAGAACAGTGTTGGTTGGTTCAAGTCCTGTCAAGGATAGTAGGTTAAATATTTCAGTTGTGATAACATTAATAGCAGCACCAAGATCCACCAAAACATTAGATATTGACTAGTTGTTTATACAAATAGTAATGACAGGGCTCCCAGGATCCCCATATTTTGGTGAGATGAGGGTGCCAGCAACTAAGTCAGCCAAATTTCCTTCGACTCTGACAGTCTTTGGGTATTTCTTTTTCCTTCCTGGCGTCTTTATACATTCATTTCTAATGGTTTGGTTTAGTTCGGGGATGTCCCTTATTGCACGTAGCAAGTGGAACCTCAATATGTACTTTTTTAATTCCTGAACTAGTTTTGTTTCCTCCACAATCCGAGTGTCCTGTAATCGCTCAGGAAAAGGAGCTGTAGTTCGGTGTGGGTATTTGATCATCCTGTTTATCTAGGAGTGGTAAAGAACCAGTGTTACCCTCAAGTTTTTCTTCCTTATTGGCATCATCAGGAAGTTCTGTGATAACAACAGGAGGGTTCAATATTTTTCAGATCGTAATCATAAATTTCCAATAGTGTTAATCTGCATAGTGTTACCCAAATCTGTGTCATCAATCGAAGCTATCTATTGATTTTTAGGATTGGCCACTGGCTGAGCTAGAATTTGTGTTTGGGTTGCTTGTCCTTGATTTTGGTAGGCTTGAGGTGGAGGCATTAAAGCTTTCGTGGCTGCTGGAACCTACGTTGTTGATTATTGTTTTGTGGCGGTGCCCAGGACTGATTTTGGCTAAAATTTTGTTGAGGACCCCACTGCTGATTTTTCCAAGGGTTGGTTGTGGGTGGTGGAGCCCAACCCGGCTGAGTGTAGGGATTTTTCCAAGGTGGTGGATATGGATAAGTCATCCAGTTTGAGTTTTCCCACTCAGGTTGTCCCCAAGAAGACTGAGAGGCCTGATTTGACCATGGCATTCTCCAGGGATTTTGAGTTGGTCTAGATGGGAATCCACCCTGATTGTTTGGTCTTTGGACAAAATTTAACTCAACACTTGTTTGGGAGATTGCATTCAAACCTCCCTTCAATTGTGGTAAAAGTGTGCAATGTTTAGTGTCATGGTCAGTTACTTCACAGATTAAACACATATCTGTGATATCCAAAGGACATTCTCTCAAGGGGTGTCTCTTCCAACATTTAGGGAAATACATGTCCAATGGTTCTTTAATAGGGGTGGATTTTTCCTTGAGTCCATCTATTGTGGATGTTAATTACAGCAGAATGTCTGTTTTCATGTTGGCCATTTCTTCTAGAAGTTCAGAGGTACCCAAAGACTTGGATGTTGGTTTCCTTCTTATTCCTCCACGTGTTCTAGAATATCTTCTACATAGCTCAGTAATTTGTTCCATGGTAAGCTTATGCATGTCTCCTCCTCCCATGAGGTGGAGAGAATCCTTGGTTTCCTCATCTAGTCCTTTCAGAAAGACTATTTTGGTGATGTCTGCATGTAACTCATACCCACTGCGTTTATGGAGAAAGAGGAATCTATCCAGATAATCTTCTAGATTCTCATCTTCCTTTTGCCGTATTTGAAAGAACTCCTCCCTCCTATCCCTTCCTCTACAATAGTCTTGGTATTTATCCAGGAAGGCTATTTCCATGGCTTCCCAGGAATTAATGGAGTTAGATGGTAACCCCATAAACCATCTCATAGCGAGAATCCTTTAGAGTAGAGGGGAATAATTTGAGTTTTTGATTGTCAGTTCGGTAATCATATGTCTAGCACAGGATTTTAAATTCAAACAGAAACTGATCAGGGTCTTCTTTGGTCATTCCTCGAAAGAGGGGGAGGATGGATGGTGAGATGTTTTTCATGGGTGCATCTTCATCTGCATCGAGGACAATGGGGTATGTAAATTTTCATCCCAAAGGTTGTTCTTCAGCATTCCCAAGATCCCCCATTGTAGAATGATGTGAAGAGGATACAGAATGCTCAGAAAAGGTTCTAGGCATGGAATTGGAATCTGTATCACTCTCAGTGTTTCTCCCTGGCGAAGTGTCTAAAGAGATTTGTTGAATATTATGTGCTATAAATCTCCCTTGGTTATCTCGTGACCTATGCATCCAGGTTGGGTGGTTTAGATCAAGGTCCGAGAGAACTACTGGTCTCCTATATGAACTCTATTAACACTCATAACATATGGAATAAAATAATGGAGCTTAAGGTTATGTGTGAGTCCCCGGAAATGGTGCAAAAATGATGGGTCGTTGTACTCTTCCAATCATTTAACTGACGTAATATTTGTCAGTGTCATCTAAACAGGGTTGTGTCCAAGGCAATATGCAATAGAGTCTTAGAAGAACTAGTTATACATTGAGTTTGTTGGGGGGTTGCTTAGCTTGGTGGCTATTCTACGGAAGTGCAGTTAAAATCTAAAGAAATTAAATACTAGTCTATGGAATTCAAGCTGCTTTTACAATGAAATGGATTTCAACAACTAATCTTCTCATAAATTAAAATACGCATACACTTATTCTTGACAATTTAAACCATAACTAAATATAGGAATTCAACAGAAAGCAAGGCTTTTTATGAGCTAAATTTGTATGCCAAAAGCATATACCTAAAAGTGAAAGAAATAATGGAGAAAACGGAGATAGTTAATCAAAGTATGTATGTAACACTCATCAAATGACAACCGTAATAAAACCAATCGAAGGACTCGTATGCATGTAAAACACGAGTGACCTCGTATCT
This sequence comes from Taxus wallichiana var. yunnanensis, assembly GCA_018340775.1. Classification (NCBI taxonomy): domain Eukaryota; kingdom Viridiplantae; phylum Streptophyta; class Pinopsida; order Cupressales; family Taxaceae; genus Taxus; species Taxus wallichiana. Next base: position 742,529,560 of record CM031238.1, on the reverse strand, counting down.
CCTCGATTGAGTGGGCCCTTGCTCTTCCTCGGGATAGAGTGATCAACCACTTATGATTCTCAAAATGCCATAGATTTCATTAACATTAAAATGAGTTCACAACATATCAAAAAAAAAAATCCGTAAAAGAATAGTATGCGAGATAAATTTCTTCGATCAAAAAGTGGTCCTTTTCCCTGAAGACAAATTCTTCATATAGATAATGTTTGTTACAAGAACCACCATATCAGGTGGCATTAAACACTGCTTCCTCAAATATTAATTGAAACTCTCAGATTCCTATGGGCCGTTAGAGTCAAGCCCAAACTAATAGGTCAATTCAGAAATAGTCTCCAGCCATATGCATCAAACTCGGGAAACTTATCCATCAGTAACCTCCATCATCCCTGCACACATCATCATATTTGATCTCATAAAACAGTTAGTAGGAGGTCATGTGATAAACGACTTTTATAAATAATAGCAAGGAAAAATGCATCAATCTACTAAGACATGACTATACAAAACATCCCCATATATAAATAAGTCATATCATGAAGAGCATTTCCGGTCTAAAGAAGTGATATTAATGAGCCAATCTATGCACTCATCACGATGTGATCAAGTAATCAACTTCAAGTATGGGAAATAGGTGATAAAATATTAAAATGGATCTTTAGCCTCTCTGTGATTGCACATAGAATGAGGGTGGTGTGGACATGGTCGTAATATGGATAAGAAGATTCATGAATGCTGACAAAGAGAATAATAAGGAGGAAAAGTCTTGGGATGGTTGAAAAGTGGGTTGGTGGGAAGAAGGTGATATACGGGTAATGGAAGAAATGAAATACCGAAAGAAGCAAGAGATTTACACTTGAATAAGCAAAAATTATGAATATTAAAATACTTACTTGGTATTTTACATATCCTGTAAATGGAGATTGTTGGTGGTTGATCAGAGAAGATATGGCTAAATACAATGTTGTGGAAGTGCAACATGTGTGCTCCCATGAGTATTTCAATGCTCTGGAAGGAGAACTAGTTGTTTGTCTTGCATTGTGGTTGTGTTTGTTCATCATCTAGGTGCATGAGGACTTGAAGATTCGAGCTTGAATGCAATAATACTCCATTAACTGAATGACCAACCCAAGTGAAGAGTTATGAAAGTGTGTATAAAGTGACCAATGAAATTTAGGTAACCGGCATCGTCTCGAGGATAAAGCGACATCGAGTTAGGGTGAAGTAGTCCTTTTTACCAAAAATAGGTAGATCTTCCTAGATTTGATATATTTTCCAAGTTGGTTTCTCTTAGGGAATTGAAATTATCATTAGAAAAGTAAGTAAGATCATAAAATACGTCTAGTTAGGTTTAGGAATAAGTCTCATTTAGTTAGGTTAAGTGGTGATTTAGCACTGGGAGTGATGACTTGGTCATTGTGAGTTAAATGCCTCTAGAATGGGTCCAGGTGAGGTGTCCTAATAAGGTGGATGTGTGAGGATTAAATTAACTTAATTAAATTAATTAATAATGTGAGGATGAATATTAAATCAATTGTAGATGATTAAATTAATATCAATTTGGGGTAAAGGGGTTATGGCTAGGTGCATGTGTTATGTTGATTATTTGAAGGGTACCAAGGAGAGTGTGACTAGTTGAAGGGTACCAAGGGAGTGTGACCCAAAGTTAGTGTTTACATTTGTCCTTTTTGTCACGTATCTTGTATTTATAAGAGATTTTGATAAAAATAAAAGGTCATTACTCCAGGTATGAGTGCAGCTTAGGTTTCCCAAAGTATGGGTGGAGGTGATCCCCCTCAATTTACGAACTGATGAAATGATAGACTGAGTTAGTGGGTGGTTTGATATAGGAAGAAGTGATAAAAAAATGAGGTATATGTGGCGTATAGGTAATGGTGATGTCATTTTTGGTAATAATTAGTGACATTCGAATGCTCACACATGTATAAAATGCGACATAATACTAGGTTTAAGAGTGCACAAACTCTACATCGTCAAAGGTTGATAATTTTATCTAAACAAGGTTTAGGTATACAAGGTATAGGATATGATCCTAAAAAAAAAATAGGCTAGGTGTAGGAATGGGCATTAGGTGTGTTCCAAAACACCAAAAGTTTTGGTTGAGATAAATGACACGACATTAGGAAAGGCAAGGTCAATAAGCTAAACAACACGAGTAATGTCATTGCAAGGTATAACAGAGTAAATGAATTCGAGTGTCAAATAGGTGTAGGTAGGTTGGGTAAGAGGTAAGGTCATAGGCAAGGCCCTGGTAGAGGAAACAACATGCCCCAAATGACCAGTGATTGGGTGATAGGTAATTAGATAATTAGGTTGAGTGATAAGGCTAGGTGTAGACTTGGGTAAGATGAAAAGGGTTTTGGGAAATCAATTGTGGTGATAAGTAGTGTAGGAGGCTCAAATAGGATAAGCTGATATCGGTAAAGGAAAACTGATTTTGGTCAAGATAAACCGACCACGGACAATAGGGAACGTGACTAATACCGGTCAAGATAAACCGATGTCGGTCGAGTCATATTTGGAGTTAAAAAATGTAAAATATATGTTTTATGGATTCATTTGTGCTTTGCTATTTTTGGAAAATGATAGAGAGGAAAATTTGAATGGGATAAAGATAAAGGATAGTTTATAGGATGAGTTGGAATTAGTGGGTGGTGGAGGAGCTAGGTAGATGGGTCCACGAGATCTTTCTAGGTGATTTGATTGGCTAGAGGACTTAGAGTTGGATTCAAGAATGGATGAGGCAGGAGAAGGTCGTTGGAGGACCACCAGTTTAGAGACTAGAGGTTCCACCAAGGAGGTAGTGCCATGTTGAGGTAGGATTCAATATTTTCTAGTTTTTTTGGATTCAAATTTAAGGTTAAAATGAAGAAATGGGGTGGGAAATTAAGAAGTTGAAATGTGGTAAAAATGGATGAATTTGGGTAGGGGAGGGTGGAATGTAGGTTAAATAGGTAGGAAAATGAATGGGGGTGGGGTTTAGGTGGGTTTATAGGGTGTTTTTTCAATTTTTGAAATTTGGGGGCGTGGGGGTTCGGCCTTGGGGCTGAATCGAGCGCGCGGTTAAACACCAGCCAACGTCGGTTGGCATGCTAACATTAGTGGGTGAAGTAAGTGACCGGTATCGGTTGTGGTGACTAGTGCTAGTCATTGTAATAAGTGACTAGGCCCTAAAAGGATGGGTTATGGGATAAAATGTATTTGTAGGATAGATAGGTAGGTAAAAACATATATATGAGAGGTAAAAATATAGATTTATGTGGGTATCAAGTACTGTACATAGGAATAGGTGGGGTTAGATAGAGGTGAGGTCGAATAATGAAGGAGAGAGAAAGTGATGAAACAGAATAAGATGACCTGTTTAGGTGAGATGAAATTAATGATTGGGTAGTGTAATAGTTAGGAAATGGATAGGTAAGTAGAGAAATGTGGGTGTGGGATGGGAATATGTAGAGGTAAAGAAATTAGTAGAATAGGTAAGTACTTGACATTGTTGAGTGGCATAGATGCAGCACGACACCGATTAACTATGCATGATAGGGTCCCACCATTATTGAGTGCGGATGCAACCCAATGTCTGAGAGGATGAGTGGACTTACATGTGAAATGTTGGACTATTCGGCATCGAGATGATATAGGCATATCGGGTGGGATCATATTCTTATGGTCGTGTTCATCAATAGATGGGATACGGTGACCAATACCTTCAATTTACCTACGGTGATATGACTATCACCCCGGAGGATGTATACTTGATTATGTAACTCCCAATTGTGGGGGAGCTAGTTTACTCCATTTCATCGAGACGATGCATTTGAGTAAATGATTACAAAGTGTTTGGGGAGTTGATTGAGTGACATGACTAAGAACATTACCACCCTTGTGTATGGAGATATGTATGCTACATATCCCCTAGAGACTTGGTTAGCGATCGATGATGGTAGCAGTGGGATGCTATGCAATCCCAAACACATAGTGTGGCCTATTTTCCTAGGGATTTATGGGGGTTCTACAGGATATGATAGAGGATCGGGTCTATTTTTCATGGGCACCTGCATATCTAGTGTAACTATACATGGAGCTTTGGGCCTATTAGAGGATGTGATGATATGAAATCATTTTTCCATACCCTCTTGCATTGTTGGGCATATGAGCACAAAGTGATTATGCACCCATGGGGACCTGCTTGATATCATATTGGCATCATGGTGGATTAAGAGCAAGATACATTAGATGGGTAGTAGTAGGAGGAAATCCATGAATGGAGGAGGCAACACATGACGTAGACTATTATAGATGATAACTGGAGGGTATATACTGATGGATATAGTATGACGACCCTATTTTGGTTTTCTTGTCTATAAAAGGATGACATAGGAGCTACAAGGCCTATAGTTCGAGGTGGATATAGGAGCTACAAGGCCTAAAGTTATGGAGGTTACAATTTCCTATAAAAGGGTCTAATTTAATTAAAATTGATACAACGATTAATTCGTTTCTCAAAATGGCGAGAAAATTAATCGTGTGACCACTCATTGGAATCGAGAGGAAATGAGGATTCCAAAAGTACCAATATTTTAGAGAAGTGGCATCGAAAAATATTAATTTGGTGAAAAAGCATAAATTATCTTCAAAATGCAATTATTAAATAAAAACTATAGGAAAAATTAAATTTTCAAAACTATAGTCTCTATGAAAATTTAAAATAATTTCCCAATCAGAGTTCGGTGTGCCAAAAACTCACATGAATTTGGGAGAGCATAGATCTGTTCATAACTAGAGAACTAGAGCTCGATTTGTAAACTATTTAATGTGCCAAAAAGCTTATTTTGATAGATTCGCAATGGTACTAACTATGTTTAATTTCATTACATAATCTAAAATTTTTTCTTGACTAATTTTTATGCCTAACTCGCTAAAAAATCATGTTTTATTTTCTTTAAAATCCATAAGAATTTATGTCCTCAAATCCTTCTTCTAGAGATCCGATAAAAATTCAATACCTCACAACATCACTATGATTTGGAGGCATGATACATGGGAGGTTGAATGGAAATGCACAAGCTCAAAATACACATTGTGGGATAAATGCTGATTTTATTTAGATACTTCAAATATCCATCTCACACTCTTCCATTGTGTTTTTCTCCAAATAAAAACAAAAATCATTCTACATAAAAATTAAAAGACTTCATAGACTATTCTTCTCTCATTAACTAGGAAACCAAACATTGTAATGGATCTACCCTCACATATTTCACAAACCCATTTTACACAAATATTCCTCAAGAAATCATGCTCTGATACCAAATCTTAAATTTGGTCGAGTCGTAAAATAGGAGAACCGAATCAACACAGAGAAAGCAGAAAGAAACAAAATATAATAATATATTCAACATAATATGAAAACATTACACAGGCTATTATATAGCCATATAAATAGGAAAACAACCTTCAATTATTTAGGGAGGTGTTATAACAAATATCCCAAAATAATATTCACGGGTATAACAAAACTATATGTGAACTCTAATATATGAGTTGTTTATAACAACTCATTTACATCCTCATATTAATGTAATATTATAAATATTACATTTACATATAATAATTACTATTCCAATGTGGAGCACTAACATGATGATTTCCTAACAAATTCAAAATATGGAGCTATGCAGTTTGTATTTAAGGGCCATAGCTCAAATGAATGCATTCAAGATCGACTTCATGGCACCTTGTCGATGGGTTGGCCTTATGCCAAGACATTTTAGTCTACGATAGAAGTTGAACTTTATTCTTGAGATGATTCCCTAGCTTGCACACGGTGGATCGAGGAGATAGCGGCCTACGAACTTGGTGTCAAAGATCCTTATAAATGGGTGAGTCCTACATTATCATATAGAAATTTTATCGTTGTATCCCAAGCAGCACCATCTCATCCCGAGCCTCAATTTCGAGCTTATTTAATTTTTCCCTCATTGTGGAACCCCCTTCTCCATCTTCCACTCTTCCATCCCATCTAATTTTTTCTACCCTTTTCCCTTCCAAACCCAAGTCCCCTCCATAAGAGAAGAATAAAATACCTTCCCATCGACCACCTCAAGAAATTGAAAAATTAGTTTTGTCTCTACCCATCCCTTCTCATGCAATCCCAATTCCATGTCGGAAGAAATCTGAAAAACTAGTCAAGAGTCACAATAAGAGATAGAACTCAGAGAGAAGAAATGACTTAGTATATGAAGATTTGTCTTTGTCAGATCGAGAATAAATAATATCCCCTTGATGTTCAAACCTTCGAGAGGAGTTCGGGGTTGAAGAATAAGAGGTGAAGGCTGATGCTTTAGAAGAAGTAGAGAAAGAAGATAAGGAATATGATCAGTAATCTATGTGCTCATAGTGTAGTGTCCACACTAGCACTCTTATTGCAGAGGTTGTTGACTCATTACCAACCCGAATCGAAAGGGAAGAAGTAGCATCTCCAAATCCAAAAGAAGAGGAGCATTTTCAAGCTATATAGGAGAAAAACTAGTTCCAAAAGTCTTGAATGGAGAACAAGATACATAAGAGAATTCAATTCCTCCTTCCACTTCATCCTCTACGATTTTTATGTTGAGGATAAGTTTGATCTTTCAAAGTTCATGTTGGATAATGAGGAGAACCATGGTGAACAAGCTGCAGATCTAGAGGATACCATGGAGGAGGTCAAACCCTTGGCGTAAGAGGAAAAACATGAGGCATATTATCTATCTAGTTTGGAGAACTACTTCAATTAGGAGGAGTGCATAGGGGAGATTGACTCAAATTCGGATACCCTGAATGAATATGAAATTATTAAGAGACTTTTTCTCTCATTTGTAGGGGTCCAATTTAGTTGATGAACCTACAATAGAGGATGAAATTCAAGAATACCTCATTGCCTTGGACTTTCCTCAAGAGAAGAAACTAGAGGAGTTTGACTTGTCAAACTTCATGTTAGAGGAGGAGGAAAAATGTGTAGATAATATTGGTCTTCAAGCGGAAGAGGAGGAACTCCACGATGAGAAGCAGTATCAACTTATTGCAACGATCCACAAAAGATCCCATTAGATGATGCGAGAAATTCTAAGGAGATGTATGTTGAGGATAATTTCCATGTGGCTGAGGAAGGAAAAGGAAGAAAGGATGACACCCTTTCCAAATAAGTCATCAAGGAAAAGGAACAACTATTTATAGATGCACAATAAGGTCAAAATTAGCATGCAAATATCCCCATTCAAGAAATTTTGCAAGGAGGCTTTATCATTGGAGTTGAAACTTAGAGCAACAAGAAAATGTTTCAGACTAGGCCTTGCCCAATCATGCACTTAGATTCATTAGATCCAAAAAAAGAGAAGCCACATCCAGTCATGTCCACTTTAGGGCATGAGGAAAATATTCTAAGTATTGAAGGTCAACATCAAAGCCTCCAAGATCCAAACATTTAGTAGCTTAATGAGGTATTCCTTTAATTTTACATTGATACTTTGGTTAGTTGGGTGGAGAATTGGCCTCTTTACAATTTTTCACTCATGCACATGGCCATCCCTATTGCAAAATTATTTGTATGGTCTAAGTTTGTGAGAAAGGGTAGTTACTTCTCACAACCAATGGAAGGTTGTGTTTGATCTCCTTTTTTCTTCAGTTATCTTAGAGTAGGTAGGTTTGATTTTATCAAAAGAAGATCTTTTGCACACTCTACATGCTCCACTTAGGGTATGTATGATTTTAGTTTTTTACATAGTGTGCATTATGGTGTGAGGTTGATCTTACACAATCCATTCATTGGAGGTGACAATGTTCATGACAAAATCATATTTTGGGGCAGCTTTCATAGTGCATATTTTCAGCCCCAATAGATTAGTTCTGTAAGTCAAAAGTTGTTTGTTCCTTTCCTTAGTCAATTTTTTTAGTTTTGGGAAAAAAATTAGGTTTTATCCAAAATCCAAATATCATCTTTTAGAACATGCCAAGGAGGTTTCAATCCAGATGTTGAGTTCACACGAGTGTAGGGGACAAGTTTTCAAAAGAAGAAGAAATTTTAGATTCTTCAAGGTCGGGCATGACTTCATGCCCAATGGATACTTCAAGGTTACTAGTATCTTCATCTAGTAGCGAGATGTCCCCAAGAGGTCACCAAATTGTTATTACAAATTCATCCCTTAGTTAATTTGGATAACCCATCATAAATGGAATTAGCCATTCAAATTATGTGACATGCGAGATGACCATCAAATTTTCCCCGAGAGATTGGAAGATAAAGACAACTTAGGATGGGTCGGGTAAATTAATATTCATGCATAATGAGCCATAACGAGTTGAGCTAGTCAAAGTTATCCGGAAAGTTAGTACTAAGATTGAGGATGGTCGAGTTGTTGAGCTAGGAAGACAAGTTCATGGTGGATTCGGGGTCAAATTGGAAAATACAGGGGTTGAACGGAGGTCAAATGGACATCTAACCTCACCTAGATTGTTGGTGATCCAACCTCACAGATTGGATGGAAGTCGACAACCGCCCAACTTCCTAGGTCGATGATCATCCAACCTCCTAGGTCGACAACACAAAGATAGATGGTAGTCAAACCTCTTGGTTGGAAAACCAAGGTGATACGAAACAATGATAGAGGTGAGAAAACACGGTGATGTCTAAGGAGATAGTGGTTGGCTTGGGAGTTTAAAGGTGATCTACTTGCAAAGGTGTCTAGGCGGTGAAGGATGAAGATGTCGATTGGACAGAAGAGATATGGTCATCCAACCCCATGGTTGGATGGGATTATAGATGGAAAACCGTCCAACCCGGTGTACATCACAAGGTTGGATAGACCTATGTTGGAGAGTCATCCAACCCAAAATGGACGGGTCACCCAGATGGACGGGTCACATAGAAGAAAGGGTTGGACAATTCGATATTTATACGGCCCCAAGGTTAGATGGTCATCCAACCCTCACAAGTTGGATGAAAATGAGGTTGGATGGGTCATATGAATGCATGTTAGACGGCTCAGATTGGTGAAGGAGATAAGCTAGTTGGATGGGTACCCATGTTGGATGAAAGACATGGTGATCCACAGGATAAAAAAACACACCACTTCATTAGTTCGTCAACAAAAAGAAGGAGAATTGAAGAAAATGAACAAAAAGAGGTAAATAGAGGTTCGGAAAGAACCGCCACTGCTGTGCAGAGTGAAGGTTGTAGAACCACCATCCTGCAAGGCGAGAGGTCCTATAACCATTACCCATCTAGGGTTATTTTCTTGAAACCACCGATCTACTCGGGGTGGCGATCCCGACACTTATGAACAAAAAATAGAATTGAAGTGTGAATGGACATGAATTTGAATCATTTGACCTTGTCTCTTCCCTGCTTCAACCTTTCCCATTCTCCAGTGCATGGGAGAACTGGGGAGAGGCTATAAATTCATGGTAGGAGAAATAGAATGGGTATTCAAAGATCTAGAGAGATCAATAAGAAAATTATTAGTTATATGAGATAAAGTGATCAAGATCTTGGTCTTTGAGTGGAATTGTAGGAGCAAGGTGTAGAAACAAAGAAAGAAATCATAGGAAGAGAGAGGTTTAAATTGTTGTCTTCATTTTCTACTTATTATAATCTGTAATCATCTATTATTGACCAATAAAATTGGGAAGAAAGAGTGTTTCTCCCTTCCGACTAGTTTTCCTCCATTAAGGGTTTTCGGGATAAAATTTTTTGGTGTTTGGAGATTGAATTATTTCCTATTCTCTGCAATTTCCTTTCTATAGCACTACATAATCAGTCACTAAATCTCTAATCTTAAATCAATCATGTCATTTTCCAAATTTGAAAGTAGAACAACATAATTATGTGATTTAAATACAGTAGCCCAAAGTAGAATTTTACCGATCACATGGTTAGATGGGTACACAGTTGGGTGACCCAATAGTTGCTTTAACAATAGCTAGATGGGTTGTTTCTTTGACATAGGAATATAGATATAGGATGGATGGTCATCCAACCCAAAAGGTTGGTCAAAGACACGGTGTAAGGTTAGTGATCAATAAGGTGGTCGCTTACTTCAGGTTGTATGGTCCAATGTAATTAGAAGGTCATCCAAACCAACCGGTTAGATGGCGCATGGTCTCGAGAACCGAGAATCTCACGGTCCAAATTATATGGCTCATAAATTTGGATGGGTCATGGTTGAGCAATTGCAAGCATGAAAAGACAACTCACCAGCCAACATTAATGGTGGTGGTTGAGGTGGTTCAACTACCTATCAAATATTTAATTCGATGTGTCAAATATTTAAATCTTCTTATTGGGATTTTAAGTGATAAAATACATTTCAATAACCACAACTGTGATGAGAGCATTAATAGAGGTGGTTGAGGTGGTTCAACCACCTGTCAAACATTTAATGAGGGTAGTTAGGAAAAAATTCCTATAAATTATACTCAACCCCGCTCATTTTTATAGAGACATTCTAGGAGTGGGAAACTCGGGGATTTTTTCCAATTCCAATGAGCCGTAAGCCTTCTCCTATTCTTAGCAAGTGTATTTGTTCCTCTAATCAATAATTTAATGGTCTTCACCTTATAGAGCAATAAAATCATTTTTATGGTATTTTCAACCCTTCTCACATTTTACTATATATTTTACCTCTCCATTTAATTTTTGTTTTTTTGTGCATGTATATCTCATTTTCAGTGCAAGGTGTTGTGTTTCATGGAGATTTGATGGTGGGTTAGGATCGAGTGGTCTCAGTGTCACAACTATTTGGCCTCTCCCTACTCCATTCCATTTTTCATCGTCCCTTAGTAGAATATATCTCCCCTTTTGTGGTTTTATTTCCCCACTTTAGTGTAGGATTTCCCCTTCTCATGCACTTTCTCTCTCCATGTCTCCTTGGAAATTTTATGGTAGGTGTAGTTAGGTTCTTTTCTACACTAGGAGTAGTTTAGAAATAGTATTAGGAAGAGGAAGTTAACCTTCTTGGGAGGGTTGTACCAAGTTCATAGGTCCCACAACTTGAGGGATAACCCCATGTTATGCATATTACACGAATGTCCCATGCACACCCACTTGAGTTATCAAGGGTGTTGTAATTTTGCACTAACGGTTCTCTACAATAGGATCTTTGTAGGTTTTGCGTAGGTATACCAATGATGTATTTAGGAGCATGAAGAGCTGATTTAAACTCATTTTTTTGACTAAAATTTAATATTGAATAAGTGTGTATATGAAAAGATATCTTTTAATCCTTCAAGATTCTTTTTACGGTGATTTAGGAGCTCTATTCTTGATTTTATTTGCATGTATATGAAGATAAGATACAAGGTGCATATATGTGCAAAGAGGACTGTTGAGAAGAATTTGCAAAGAGTGAGTTGAGCATGTATGATATGTGTATGTGAGAGGGGTATATTTTGCATAAAATATATGAGTTTGATAATAGATAAGAGGGCCTGAATTTGATGTTACTTACTGATTGGATAACACATACCACAAGGTGCATATGAAGGTGTGAAAACAAAGAAAGTAGCTTGACTAGATTTGTGTGGATAGAAGCCTTGAAAATGGTTTGTGAAGCTGATAAGGGGATGAAGAGAATATGAAATGAGAAATAAAATGACATGATTTAGAGGTCATAATCAGTTGTGTGAAGACAACAAACTTGAAGTGATCAAAATTTGTGTATAAGTCTAAGTAGTTGTTTACGAGAGAATGTTGTATCTTCCTTGCAAGTTGTTGCTTATTAAAGGTTAGTGGGTGCTTGACTAAATCAGGTTGGGAGTGGTATATTCCATGCAGGTTGAAGCTTGCTAAAATATCAAGTTGTAGCTTGAGTATAATATTGGGGTTGTTTCCTCAAAAGCTAATTTATAGCTCAACTTTGAATCATTATAACTCCATAGGAAAAAATTTCCAAGTTAGCTCTCTAATTTTAGTGGGTTTTTTTCCCTTGATGGGTTTCCCACATTAAATCTTTTCTCCTCATGTGTTCATGTATATTTGTTACTATTTATTTGATGGTTGAATGGTTGTGCTTTATCATAACCAAAATTGATTGATTGTAACTAATTGAAGGAATTGATATTGCTGCAAAGAGTTTTATAGTGAATTGATTCACACCCCCTCTCAGTTCCTAGAATTTATAACACCATGATGCATTGTCTCTCATTAGGGAGTATCAACTCCTCACTCTTAATGCTCTCCCCACACTCAATAAATTTATTAGACCTGAAAAATCTCCCATTTACCAATCTAACATTGGGGATATTATTTCCTTCGGCCCACATTACTTAAAACCTAATCTTGTTGATAGTGGAGTTGATTTCCATTCTTCCCATGCCAATAATAAACCCCATACCAAGCTATACACCAATGGATTTGATTTCCTTTACAATTATTTTTCCTACACCTATCTCTCGTAACCTGTGTATGGAAGGGATTTGGTATGTGACGCTATGAATAAGTTATACAAGGTTCATTCTAAGACCCCCTCATAAAAATAATTATAGAATGGGTGGGGAATATTTGAAATGGACTTTCAAAACAATGGAAAATATCCAAAAAACCATTTCATGGCAAAGGTGATTTTGCAACCCACGTTTTCTATAGTTACGTATAGTTTACGAATGTTAGATGACCATATATCTACTATTAGATGGGAACAATGTTAGATGACCATTTCTTCAATATCAGATGACCATCTCTTCTCTCTCGAAGGGTAAATTTTAAATTCCATCTCTTCCCTATTGGATAAATGGCTAGATGGCCATATCTTCCCTATTAGATAGTTGTATCTTCCCTATTGGATGACCATATTTTCCCTATTATAGATTCATTTCTTCCTATTAGATGAGATAGGTAAGATGATCATCTCTTCCTGTTAGACATTTCAAGATGTATGGTTATATCTTACATGTTAGATGAACCATGATATATGTTCATCTACTACCTATTGGATGGACTAGAATGAACAATTAACTTTTCTCTATTAGAAAGACATTTTCATAACTTCTAAACTTAATGAGTCTCCAAAATTGTGTTTCCTCAAAACTCTCAACCTTTTGTTTGTTTCCACGTGTCCTCTATGTGAAATTTAATCCTATATATATCCCTATGAGGTTCATTTTGTTAGGAAATAAGCTATAAAATATGCGGAACAATCCCACACAGAATCGCAATAGTATAAAATAATATGTAGAATAATATCATAGATCTTAAAAATAAAGGTGTAGAAATTAAAAAGGAACAAAGAACAAAGAAAATATACAACACAGTTCACCCAATTTGGGCTACATCCACCAAGAATCACATGCTCATATTTTATTACAAGATACCTCTCTCTTAGTGCAATACCCAGATCTGTTTGTAAATTTTCTCAACAAAATCTACAGAATTCACCCTTGGACTCTCACACATCTACAATGTTACATCAACCCTACCATATACACACAAGGACATAAATAATCAACTACTTAAAAAAATTTACAATACCGTGGGTACCAAAACCATGGGCCAAAGCTTTCCCATAAACCTATGGGTAAATAATCCAACCCATATGAGAAGAACATGTTTCCTAGCGAGAAAATTGTAGATAATGTACAGTAATTTTAGTATATATTCTTCAACACTTCCACACATGAAAATAGGCTCCAAAACATGACACATTTCTTTACTTTTTTCCATAAAATTTTATAAATCTACAGCATTCTCTTCAATGTTATACTTGAACCAACATACACCTACACTCTTTCCCCTTCCTATCCTATAAATTTACGCCAAATTCCAAATATTTCAATAATGGATAGCTCCACAGTTACTCCTGCCTCCAAATTCCAGTATGAAAATCTCATATGCCCTCAGATTACGAAACTATTGAAACTAAAAGTTACACTTAAAGAATATATGCATAAAACAAAATTCACGGGGCTTGTCAACATGCCCCAATTCGACACAGATACTACCATCCTCGATTACCTGATCAATTCTTACAACTAGGGAGATGGAAATTTTTTTCCTCCCCTAATGGATCGTACATTTTCATTCCACGTGGAACCCACAAACATCCATCGATTAACTGGGTTACCAAGTTTCAAAACCATATACCCATGACTAAAAATGCTATCTTAACTGATGAAGACAAAAATATTTGGAGTCTCATTACAATGTGCAAGTTGATGGTAAGTTCAATTTTATTTTTCAATTATTTGTTTTCTTAATATTACTTGACTACCCAAGCATCTAACTTTTCTTATATCTTGTTGTAGTTGTAGTTAATCATTCCAAAAGATGATTTTTTTATACAATGTGTTATAAATCATTTATTTCTTGCAATGATATCACTCTTTCAATCCAGGATTATTTTGCGAGGGTAGATTCATAGACATTTATTTTTAAGCGATTCGGTATTTAATACAAACACCGACAAGGAAACAATTTGATTGATGCACATATTTTTCCAATTGAATTAAAATAGATGTCAACAATGCCCTTATCAGTATCAATGCATCTAATAAATTAAAGATTGTGCTTTCTTGTACTACTTATCTAATTTCTTTCTATCAATAACCTTTCCTCTAATTACAGAACAAACAAATTTTGAATGCAATAAATTACAAATTGATATTGATTGGTCTTTTAGTTGAATACTAATAGGTAACAATTAGTTTTAGCATTATAAGAGTTAATTATTTTTGAATGTAATAATAACAATAATTTTATATTCTACAGATAATAATTGTAGCCACAATATCTCATAAAGAGGCTATTGCTTGGGGTAAAACCCCTTCCAAGGCCTCTGGTGATTCTGATATGGATTCAGTGGAATCAACCCTAGTTTGATTTCCTTGACAAAATATACTTAAGGGGTCAATAGCTCCACAAAGACCACCGCCTTTCCCACTACAATTTTATATAGGTATTAATATTATTTTTGTAACGAATATACTAGTAGGAATCATTAACAAGCTATTTTTTCTATAAGTTTCAAAGTATTTTAATATTTCTACAATTTTTGATTACATAAAATTCTAAGTTTGACGGTCTAGATCAAAATGAATCTTAGTAATAAGGTTGAATGATCACATCTCCAAGCATGCAAGGTAATTTATAATGTTTAGCATCTTTTTTTTACTTGTAAATATTTTATTTAGTATTTACAAGGGTATAATGTTTAATTTTTTAATAATTTTCTTCTTGCAGTTAGTAGACCACCTTAAGAGCTTCAAAATAGGCCTCGGTATGACTTTCGTGCATTACACAAGTAAAAGAAAATTTGTAGGGAATAATAATACATTTTATGTCAATTCCACAGAAAACTTCACCTCACAACCTCATAATTTCAAAAAAATCAGTATGTGGTGTCTTGAGTGCAACGGGTACCTAGATTTTGAACCAGATCGAGCTCGATGATGAGTTTTGGGGTTTGATAGTGGTGACGCCAAGATGGGTAACTATTTTGACACCCATGATATGATACAAATTACTCCACCTCCTTAACCACAAATGAAACAAGATGTCTAAGAAATCATAGAATCTCCTCCTCCACCAAGTAAAATTCCACTCACAAATGCTTAAAAGATAGATTTTACCATCAAAAATATGGTATCAGATAGTATGGGGGCTACAATTAAAGAAGTGGTTATGTTTGATGTGGAATTAGTGCACACTTGGGATAAAAGTGCCAAATATTTGATCAAAGAAATAAGTATCTGATACCATAATCATGCTCAAAGGAATTCATTGTTCACTATCATAGAGAACCAACCAGCAAACCTTGACATTTTACTAAATAAAGCTTAATATGGCACAATTTTTTATAATAATTATTATGGTGATGAATTTTTAGATATAATGTTGAAGCCGAGGCCTGCTACACCAAATTGGATAGAGAAAAAAGTAATGTTTTAATTGCAAATGTAGAAAAAGAGAAAGTTTTGGTAGGTCATCTTTTACACATGAAAAATTATGAAATTATGAGAATTGCAATAATTTTTTTATACCTCATCTAATACATTTTTATTTTACATGAAAAATATGAAAAATTAAAGAAATAAATAGTTGTATTTGATGCACATTTGAAGAATTCCCGCAAAAGATTAAATGCATTTATACAGTTGAAGGAAAAACTTTTATTATTAAATAAATAAAATAATACATTGAGAAGGACAATCATGGTGCTTAAGATGGATCCAGATATCTTATTAGAAGAAAAAAATGTTGATCCATCACTTTTGTCGTCGTGGATTTGTTGAGGAAGGAGCACAATATTCTTT
Organism: Taxus wallichiana var. yunnanensis; assembly: GCA_018340775.1. NCBI lineage: Eukaryota > Viridiplantae > Streptophyta > Pinopsida > Cupressales > Taxaceae > Taxus > Taxus wallichiana. The sequence continues at coordinate 742,513,264 of CM031238.1, read as the reverse complement.
AAAATATCAATAGCCCAGCATAGGATTTGCAGGTATCGTGAATATTAGCAGAGAGAACTATACAAATTGAGCAAGCTCTGCCTCTTTTGCAATAAAAATATCAAGATGCCGTGTAACAAAAAATTGAAAAAAATAGTTAATTTCACCATGTGACAGGTGTGTTGTCATAATTTTCACACTAGCATAGAAATTAAAATATAGTGGCCAACCAATTTTTACTTTTTTATTTTGTGTGGTAGACGTAAGGACAACTATGATTCAGAATCATAGGAAGAAAAGAGGATTCCCTCGTAATGTGTTCTTGAATGACATGACTTACCCAAAATATTTGAAAATAAATTAATAACCCATAATTTTGTAATTGTATTGACCGACAATGCTTTATGAAAACATGTATATATTCATAAATTAATCTTCCTCTCATTAGAATGAATACAATTTTAATTGTGAATTGGAACTATACTTATTGTTCTATCACATTTATTTAAGGTTTTCAACAATTTTTATGTAAACTTGTAATCAGATTTCGCTTAGTGTGAGTATTTTTTATGACACTATTTGGAGATGTAAAGCATGGTTGTAGACGTTTGGTGTGTGTTTTTTTGAGTATATAAAGGATATGTTTTTCATGTAGAGATAAAATATTAATCACACAGATGGATCTAAATAAATCACTATCTTTATTACAATAATAAAACAAAATATAAAAAAAAATTTGTTACAAGTAAAACAACATAGTCTATTAAGACCAGTTGATAATCATTAATCAATATGAAATATATCAATATATCAAATAATTTTTTCAATAGTGTCAAGAATATAGACAATAAATTAGGACTCTAAGGATTTAAACAATCCGGGAGTAACACATTAATAAGTGTCCTTGAATTCTACTAAATTGGTAGTATATTTGATGGATGTGTTTAGAACCCCTGGATCTGTTAGAATGTTACCTAATCCTATTATTTATATGATTGAATTCCATAGTGAAATTTATCTCTCATAAGAATTTGTTTTCAGAGAATAATTGGATACATACAACTCGAGACAACTTTCTAAATTTTATCCAATATGTTACAAACTTTTGATTTGACAAAGGATAATTCAATAGATATCCTTTCATCTTCAACAAATCAGAGGATCATAGTTTGACACAGTTCATATATTCAAAAATACTCACTCAAATCATCTCACAAAATACTACTTTCATAAATCTTCTTCCAAAGTCTTATAATGGAACCATTTTCATTTGGCTCATCCAGAAAAACAAAATTGTTCTAGCATAGTCGTGGAAAAAAGTTGTGAATGAGAAATCAATGACTTATTTTACAAAATAACTTCAACAATAACATCATTCATCTTTTCATGCTTAAATAAATGTTCCATTATACTATTCATGTATTGTATAAATATATTACTAATAAACATTTCAATAATGCCTTGAGATGTATTTCAAAAACAAGTGGATTGACAACTCCCATTGCTTCGAGTAATTTATCTTTTTGAATCATTCATGGATCTTTGTAGATAAATATTGAGAAATATTTTTCAATTTATTTCATGTGTCACATAATACTATTTTATATAAATTGTGTGTCACTTTTACTTCTTCCAACTCTGATCTATCCAAATCTGCTCTTCTCAAAAAAGTGTGAAGTGGTATCTCTTTCCCATGAGATATTATTATACACAGATGATCATTTATATTAAATTTTAAGTAATATTTTGGTTTTTTAAGGTCTGTTAATTTATTCCAGGCTTCAAAAATAGGTCCCCAATAACTTGCATCGACAAATATAAACTATCTAGTCTCATGCATACCTTTTTTCTCAGTCGTATGAAGTTTGTTATGTAAATGCAACGCTCTTGCACATGCTTCGTCAAAACATTCAGCCCATTCAACATTGGAAAAATACCACATAATGTAAGTAAATTTTCTATATGTGTTAGATGATAGAAAAAAATTAGGTTTATCTACTTCCCTGTTGTATTTATACATAAAACATGTCAATGAAGGATATTCTTCAAATATTCTACAAGCGGCTCATACATTGAAATCCATATGGTATCTACATCTTTAAGAATTTTTTTCCCATATGTCAATCCAATTGAATTTTTTTAAATTATAAAAATCTATTTGGACTACTTGAATAATATGCATGCAAGTCATGGATGAGCTCCTCCACTCTGGAAACACTTTCAAATGTGCTCACAATTTTATACGCCAAATTCATTATGTGAGCCATGCAATGAATTGCAATCATATAGGGACAAAAGTTGTTTGTAGTCTGAAATAGAGACCACTTTTAACCCCTTGCATTACAGCTACATTGTTATTTCCAACACAAACTAAATTCATTGCAATGGAAAAATCATCCATACCTATTATATCCTTCAAACTTGACACCACCAATTTGTAAAGGTTTTTAGAATTACAATTTTTACTCATTTTATGAATAGCTAAGAGATGGGGTTTATTACTTAATTTGTAAAAGTATATACATAAATAAAAACCCATGAAGTATTTTCCATTGTTGTGACCTCATTAACTAAAAGTGAAAAAAAAATTGCATTCTTAGTAGCCTTTTTCAAATCCTCTTTCTCCACTAAAGCAATACATTTTGCAATTTCGCAGATACCGCTATATGACCAATGTGATTGTGGAACATTCTATAAGCCAATAACCTGATATAAAATTTTATTATCTGAGAAATCTGAAAACAGTCTTCCCTTTTTCAATATATGGAATAATGTAGGAAATTAAATATTGTTGACATGCATTTCAAAGATATCCATAGCTTTGCCTAATTTTTCTACAATTGTGACACCTTTTCGTTTAGATTTTCAAACGTTTTTGTTCTTTTTATACTCTTCTACGTAATTTACATGCAATTAGTTATTTACATTTTTCCATTTATGAAATATTACTATGTACTCATCTTTTACTTTTGGGAAATATATATTTTCCCATAGTTGTTTTCAATGATGTCTAGTTTGAGTTACATTGTATGATATTTCCCTTGTTTCTAACTACATATTTTACATCAACATTGAGTTAGAATATAGTTTCCATTTTTTGGCTCCATAGGTTCAATAAAATTATATTTGGCTTCCCAATTGAACCAAAAGTCCTTCCTATTGTCCAATCTATCCTCTTTCTTCTCACAAATTTTTATTACTTCCTTCGACTTCAACTTGTGCATATAGGTTCTCATAAGGGATATCTTAATTTTTACATCTCTTTTTCTAGAAATAGACATTAGAGTAGAATATTTCTCCTATGTTTTTGTTACATGATAATTTGATGAATCTTCTCCTAGTTCAATTTCATCAAGGGAACACATTTTTCATCAATAGGATCATCTCGAAAAATATTATTTTTTGAATGTGTTTGAGAAATATTTGCATATAAAAGTGCTATAGAAATATAGTATTAATTATTTATATGATTAATACAACTAAATAAACAAGAGTACAAAGAGTAAATACTCAATTTAATAAAGAGGAGTACAAGAAACATACACTATGGAAAATTTAATAATAAAATTATGTAAATTAGAAGATAGTACATACCAATATTTTTTGCATATCCTAAAACAATTTTTTTTGAGTGGCCAAAATAGCCAAATAATGTCTTGTTACTCTTTTTTGAATTGGAAGTAACCTTCTTACCCTATTTTCTAGAATCAATCCTTCACCGCTTTCCTCTCCATTCATATCCATTCCTTCGCATGGTCATATGTTTACATTTCAGGCCTCGATACTATTATTTTCATCCGTAATATCATTACCATCCCTAACACCAAACAAGTTAAGTAGAATCTATGTTGCATACATCCTCATGTAGCCTTACTTGTTAAAGAAGAATTACAATGTCTTCTTTCAGCCAAATTCATCCAACCCATTGATTATCCTCAATGGGGTTTCAAACATTTTTCTCATTGCTAAAGCCTCGGGAAGCTTCACATCTGTATGGATTTTCAATACTTAAATCTCATTTTTCCTAAAGACGACTTCCCCTTCCTAACATTGATCGGCTTTTCATCCTAATGACCAAAGTGATGAAATGATTTCTCTTATGAATGGGTTTTCTAGTTACAATAAAATTCTTATTGCACCAGAAGAAAAAAATAATACATCATTCATCACCACTTGGGGAACCTTCTGTTGTTGCATTATGCCTTTTGGTTTGAAAAATTTAGGAGCCACCTAACAACGTGCCATGACTTATATTTTCCATGATCTCAACCAAAAAACCATAGAGGATTATTTTAATGACCTCTTGGGTAAATCTAAAAATTGACATCACCATCTTATCATCCTTGAAATCCTCTTCATGCACCTTATCTGATACTTCCTTTTCCTCAATTCCACCAAGTGTGTGTTTTGAGTTCTAACTGGAAAACTCCTTGGTTTCATCATTTCCATCAAAGTGGTATTGAATTTGAACCCAAAAATATCAATTCCATCCTTGATATTCCACCTTATATCAATCTAAAGAAACTTCGTAGTCTACAAGGCCTACTTCAATCAGTTTGTCACTTCATCTTGCAACTTTCCAATAGTTGATAACCTTTCCATCATCTCCTGTAAAAATATTTTTGAACCCTATTGCATTAGTATTGTGATTGATGTTAGGTGGCATTGGTGGAAAAGGTTTGAGTGGTGAAGTGAAGCTCGGTTGAGTTATTAGAGCTCACAGAGTGGTTTTAGGATGACTTCGGTGTGTTTCGAGGCTTAGTCAGTGAGGTAAGATCGCACTTGAGGTGTGGAGAAGTTTAGAATACTTTTCTTAGGTTTCCTATTTCACGAATAAGTTGCGTATGTATGAGAAAAGCAAATAAGGTAAAGGTGAGTAGGAATACTGTGAAGTTAAGTTGGAAGGTAGAATGCTCATGTTTTTGATGTTATCCAATCTAAATGTAGACGGATCCTTTTTGTGGGAAGGACTACCTCTAAATGTAAAACATGACCACAAGAAGAGTATTGAATAACACAAGACAAAGTGGATTGCGACGACATGCTAGATCTAGGCAAAGCATGGTGCTTCTAGATGTTATAAATATATTGTGACATTATTAATAAATTATAATATTATTAATAATGAGTTAATACAACTCATATTAATAATATAGTTAATAGTTGTGTGTGAGTGAATTTGTTGAATAAACAACTCACGTAGCTATTTTGGTGTGAGAGATATCCTAGGGATAAGTTTGAGAGATTCATGGAGAGAGATATGAGGGATTGAAGATGAAGTTTGAATCCACCTTTTTAGGACATCGACATTATAAAATGTAACCTCTATCATTGTAATTCATATCCCGAATGAATTTAATTTCCATATTTTATTATTCAATGTTTTTATATTACAGTTCTTATCACCTTTGGTATCATAGCGGTTTGATCCATATAATGGAGAAATAACAGTGAGCTCGCAGCGGATGAATATCAGACACGTCCCCAACACAACCACACGTGGAAGGAGGGGGCAATAAGCATCCATTCAATTCTACATTTTTTTTTTGGACAGACCACGTGTCATCCTCCTCAAATCCGTTTTGTTATCATGACCAAATCTGTAAGTATTGATTTTACATTGTCTTGTTCATGATTGGTGGAGAGCGTATTGGCTGCAGAGTACCTGCATTTGCATTCACAATTCTTGGTCAATCAAATTGTTAGATGACTATAGTTTTTATATGATTTGATAGATTTTTGCATTCAAATTTCCATGCAAATACATATAATTTAACAAAATTCTTTCTTGTGGAAATTTTCATCGAATACATTACGTTCCAATTGAATCACTTCTGCAACTTAGAATTCCACACACATACGGATCCAAATTTTGTTTTCTTCTAAGATCCATGATCGATCTTTTCTAGACTAGTCAAAATGATAGTTATACGCCAATCATGAAATCGTGAGTTACAAATATTCCTTTCCATTTTTTCCATTTTTGATTTAGTAAAGAAAAACACAAGGATAGGAAAAAAATCCATTTTGGAAAGGGGTCAGAAAATATGCTTTGGATTTAAAATTTGTATTTTCCATAACTTTGAGTTGGTAACTTTCAGTTGAGATGATTTTTATTTAAATGTGTGTTTTTTTAGCTCTTTACATTTATAATATCAAAATTTATAAACGAAATTTTTTTTTCTTTACGGATGCATTTTAGGTGGAATCCAACGTCAATTTTAAATCAACATGGACAAGTTGAATCGAATTGAAAAATTTGAACAAAAATGTTTCCATACATGGCAGGTTAGAACTTGATTGTTATTGATTAACAAATAGATATGGGAGATTGTGGAAGGAAAAATCAATAAACCACATGACGTAGATGAAGCAACAAAATGGGAAAGTAAGGATTGAAAAGAAACAATGATTATTGGCCTAGGTTTATCTGATGCCTACCTACATCACATAGATCTAACAAATACATCACATTTGATTTGAATGAAATTGATCAAACTATTTGTGTCACAAGCATAGAGTGCAATAGAGGCCTTTGAAGAAAAAAATCAGAATCAAATTTGAGGAAGGAGAAAGTATGGTGGAACATATCAGTAAGTTTTGTTCTATTTCAAATCAATTAGCTAGAATCAAAGTTGATGTGCTTGATGATGATGTAAAAGCGGTATTACTTAATAACATGCCTCCTAGCTATTCTAATATGGTCTTTACTTTGAGAAAAATAAATCTGAGTCTAGAGGATTTAATTTCTTCTTTGATAGAAGAAGAAAATAGAACTAAGAAGATTGATCTAGAAGAAACTGCAATGTATGGTAGAAACAAATCATATGCTAAAGGAAGATTCAAACCTTTTAAACAAAAAAAAAAAATCAACCTCCAAAGGTCCACAAAATTTATTTGTCACTATTGTAATGTTTCTATACATGGTATTATGTAATGTAATAAAATAGCACAAGATTTACTTGATGGTAAATTGAAGGAAAAATCCTTCATTTCTAAAAATAGAGACAAAAAAATAGATTGGGATATGAAGTCTCCCACTCGATAATGATGAAAAAATGCTCAAAGCAAAGTGATGAAGACCTCTTGTATTAAGTAAAGAGTGAATTTTCATGGAAGACGGAGGAAATGTAGGTTGGATTTCAATCAATGACCTCTCATCAGCCACCAATGATAGCGATGCATTAAGCTATGGTGGAAATGTGTGTGTATGTCTGTTTTCTTTTATTTCAGATTTGCGGTTAGTTTCAGTTGTGTGATTCTATTTGAGTTCTGTTTGAATAAGTGAAATGTTCACATTAAGGGTGGGAACTGGAACATGGACTCAATGTTTAATTTTCTCTCTATTTAGTTTTTATTTAGTAAGAAACGGTTCCTACATGATTCCATGAAGGAAAGACATAGTGGGACAGATGAAAGCACAAAGGAAAAGTAGCAACATGATTTTTGAGTTGTTGGTTGTCCCTGTAAAACCATCATTTATTTTAGGTTGTTGGTTGTCTTGTAAATTCATCCTTTTTTAGGTTGATGGTTGTCCTATAAAACTATCCTTTGTTTGAGGTTTTTGGTTGACCTACAAAACCATCCAAATCGGGAGCACACATGGGAAACAAGTTGCGAGAAGGAAGTGTGTTTATTTTTTCTACCTTGTCAACATGAGGGGAGTGTATATTGGGAATTAATAATGTTAAGAATAGGGAGTGAATGTTACAAATATATTCCTCAATTATTTACAAATTGTAATATTATTAATAATGAGTTAATACAACTCATATTAATAATATAGTTAATAGTTGTGTGTGAGTGAAGTTGTTGAATAAACAACTCACACAACTATTTTGGTGTGAGAGATATCCTAGGGATAAGTTTGAGAGATTCATGGAGATTCATTTGAGGGATTGCGAGATGAAATTTTACTCCACCTTTATAGGATATCAAACATTATAAAATGTAACCTCTATCATTGTAATTCATATCCCAAATGAATTTAATTTCCATATTTTATTATTAGGTGTTTTTATATTGTGATTCTTATCACTAGAAAGGTTTTCAATCTATTGTTTAATAATAATTTAATGTAAATATGAAATTGAAATAAATAGGTCCTATTGTAATGTAGTGATTTCGGTTTCTCATACACACAATAAAATTAGATTCTATGTTAGATATGAAATATAACACTAAATCTAATTAGAACTAGGGTTTATTAAAGTCAAGTAGGTCTTTCAGAGATCTGGTATGGATCTCAAGTTGGTAGGTTGAGGTTTTGGCTGAGTTTGGGTGAACGGGAGGCTAGTTGGTCTAAGAATATTACTATCCATAAAGACTGGTATCAGTCGGGTGATCAATGCCGGCATAGGGAAAGAACCGATTGATGGGTCACTATACTCTTCCAATCATTTAACTAACGTAATCTTTGTCAGTGTCATCTAAACCAGGGTTATGTCCAAGGCAATATGCAATAGAGTCTTAGAAGAACCAGTTATACATTGATTTTGTTGGGGGGTTGCTTAGCTTGGTGGATATTCTACAGAAGTGCAGTTAAAATATATGGAAATTAAATACTAGTCTATGGAATTCAACTATTTGCAATGAAATGGATTTCGACAACTAATCTTCTACTGTAAAGTAAAATACGCATACACTTATTCTTGACAATTTAAACCATAACTAAATAACAGAATTCAACATAAAGCAAGACATGTTAATGAGCTAAATTTGCATGGAAAAATCATCTACCTAAAAGTAAAATAAATAATGGAGAAAACGGAGATAGTTAATCAAAGCATGTATGTAAAACTCATCAAATGACAACTGTAATAAAACTAATCGAAGGACTATATGCATGTAAAACACAGAGTGACCTCGTATCTCCTCGGTTGAGTGGGCCCTTGCTCTTCCTTGGGATAGAGTGATCAACAACTTCTTATTCTCAAAATGCTATAGATTTCATTAACTTTCAAATGAGTTCACAACATATCAGAAAAACAAATCCGAGCAGAGCGGTATGCGAGATAAATTTCTTCGATCAAAAAGTGGTCCTTTTCCTGAAGAAAAAGTCTTTATATAGATAATGTTTGTTACAAGAACCACCATATCAAGTGGCATTAAACACAAACTCTCATATTCCTATGGGCCATTAGAGTTAAGCCCAAACTAATAGGTCAATTTGGAAACAGTCTCCAACCATATGCATCGAACTCGGGTAACTTTTCCATCAGTAACCTCCATCATCCCTGCACGCATCATCATATTTGATCTCATAAAATAGTTAGTAGGAGGTCATGAGATAAATGAATTTTATAAATAATAGCAAGGAAAAATGCATCAACCTACTAAGACACGACTATACAAAACATCCCCATATACAAATAAGTCATTTTGCGAAGAGCATTTCCGGTCTGAAGAAGTGATATTAATGAGCCAATCTATGCACTCATCATTCCCCTTGACTTTACCTATTGCATGTCCCAATGCAACTCATCTGCATCCTACTCACCTTCCAAGTTGTTCAGCCATGTCATATTCCTTGAATTGATCATTGTATTTATTTTTAGTATTCTTACATCCTGTGGATTGGAGGTAATTTCCACCTAGGAAGTGAAACTGTCATGGGACTGTGCTGCATTGTTCGGCCATGTTGTGAGAGGGATCAAGAGGAGTGGAGGTCATACCTAGAGGCCTACCCATTCATCAGTGTATTGTTGGATGGTTTTCTCTACAATTTGTTTGATAATGGCGATGAGGGCATCACCCCTTTGCATGCTCCAGCTCAAATTATGAGGAGAGAGGACCTCCCTATGTTTTAAAGGCAGGATTAAAGTATCCCATCTCCTATCGCAAGCTTGCCAAGTAGCTCCAAAATTCTCCTGACTATAATTTTCAAAATCAATAATACATTGAAGCAAAATCTGAGAAGTATGCACCCCCACACCTACCTGGTAGTATAATGATCTAAAGTTCTTCCGCAGGGAGACATCTGTGTGATGGGTTGGGAAAATGTAAAATTTGATTGACTAAGCAGTGTTATCAAAACTGTCTATTTGTTGTCTCCAAGTTATCTGATTCCTTAACACAGACTGAAATGCTTTAATTTGAAAATCCCCACAAACAGGTTGATCAAGAAATCAAGGACATTGTTTACTACCATGTTATGTAAATAAAATTCACAGAGCAAATGTTGAATCTCGGGGTGTTGTTCTTGTAGACTGATTAAAAACTAGGTCCATCGGGCATTTCGTGAGAAGTTCGAGAACACAATTGAAATAAGCGCCAAGAATAAAATTGCTCCCGGAGATACATGCTATAGATCGAGGAGGGTTTCCTACAGATGTAGTCTAATGGCTAAAGGACAAATAGAGTTTATGATAAATGTTAACTTTTGTTTTTCCTCTTCCAAAGAGTCTTTTTCCTTTTTTAATCTTTGATTTTCTTGTTGCAATTCCCTTTTCTGAAGGGACAAACCTGTTGGAAATTATCTAAGAGGGTAAGACCTGTATCACGTTGTCACTTTAGACAACTCACTTCATGCTGCAGGGTAGCAATCTCTCAAAATTTTATGTTGTCCTTTGTGTAAATTCAGCTTGTAATAAAAGGGTGGATTCTTCCATACCTTGCAACTGTGATTTTAGCAGTGCTATCTCATCCAGATATTTGCAAGAAGGTGCCACTTTAGTATCAATCATTTCTGGAGTTACAGTGTTAATTTCCGTAGATGACGGAACAACAGATGATGGAGTGGCTGAGACATCTTCCGTATGCAGTTCCTCCCGAATGTGGGTGGTGTCATCAGGAAAGGACTCCGATTGGAAACCGCCTATTCGCAAACATGAGCTAATTCGCCGGGACCATAGTTTCATGGAGGAAGAGGGGGCCATGGGACACTTGCCTTTTGAATCTGAAATGGACGGGGGTGGTCCCTCAGGAGCGTCGGTTGCCTCTCGCTGACTATGTGAAGGGCCCGATGTAAGGGTAGACCGAGGTGCAGAAGAGATGCTAGATTTTAGTTGCTTAGGCCTTGACCCTTCACCACCAACACATCCCTCGAGTCTTCGCTTTGGGCGAAAGAAAACTTGATGTGAACACAACAGATGAATCAACCCTGGGTGCTTAAGCATAGACTTTCCCCCACTGGACCGATGCTTCTGGCATACCTTAATGATAGAATATGTGAGGTACTCTGGAAAATTGACCCAAAGGGCCTGGTTGACATGTCCCTTTTTAAGGTGAATGAGAATTTTGAGCGCATCACCACCCAGAATAGAAGCCTGTCCATCACATATAAAGTACCTGTTGACCCATTTAGCAATTTCACCCCGGACTCGGGAAAAAATTTCTACTTAACACCCTTACGGACACCCAATGGAGTCGGGATGACCTCGGGAGTGCCTCTCCTTCGTTGTGGGCGAGAAATAAGAATTTGCAAAGGGGAATTCGTCATAACTTTTAACCTAAAATTTGGACGGCGACAGCAGAGTCGGACATGACCTATTTGGTGATTTCAACATGTCGGCCACAAATTTGCGAGCATGTGGACTCAAAATTGTTCAAGAACTCTTCCACAATGTTCTCATCAAACCCTTCAAATTTCCAAATGAAATCTAACCATCGAAATCATAAAATACCTGTGAAAGGGTGACATTCCAGAGCAAGGCATCAGGTGAAGCAGGTTCCGATGTTTTTCGTGGTCCTATCTTGAGCCAAAAAAAAGAGAAATACATGGCAGCGAGAAAAAGAATAGAGCCGAGAATCCCTTCCACTTCCTATATAGTGTTCAATAAAACCAGAAAGAAGTGGTTGCTTTAAATTCCAAATGACACCAAATTCCTTGGGTAGCGCAAACATCAAGCAAGGGTGATGGCGGAAAAATAGTGATGAAACTGGCCACCCGCGTGAGATGTAAGATTTTTTCGGTGGTACATATCCCATTTTTAAGGAGCACGCGCCACCCGTCCTGCCATTGGAGAGTGTGACACATCAAAGCATGTAGTTTTTATGAACCAACACTCCTCTTATGTCGTCATTCATAAAGCTAGATTTGGAAGGAGATCCAAGATGACCATAGTAATCATTTGATGATGGCGTCATAATGAAAAATGGATACATGGGGAAATGTTCGCATAGAAATATCATTAATAGGTTAAAATGCACTTACCCATGCCATATTTAATCAGCTGATATCCGTAGATTCCTATGCCCTATAATTTGGGATGAAACATGATTAGTGGCAGTAGAAACAATGAAAATTCCTACATTTATTGGAAATTACAATAAAACCACTAACTAAGGGAAGAAGATCGAAGGAAGGATAATCTTCCTTTATTGAATTTGCAAAAGATTAATTACTCCATGCGTGAGAGGCAAAGAGCCTCCTCAGCATGCATATTCATTGTTAACAGGATGTCGTCGGTGAAGGTCTGCTTATCCAGTGGTTGGTGATAAACTCGGAGCCTATGCCCATTCACCAGAAGAGTTTGTTTTTCTCTCCGTCAATCGGTATTAATCAAACATAGCCATTATCAAATACTTGATGCACTTGATAGGGACCTAACCAACGCGTACACAACTTTCCTTTAAACTGCTGATAGCGGGAATCAAAGAGTAAAACCCACTACCCTTCATAAAATAGCATTTTTTTGATGTGAGCATCATGCTAAGTTTTCCACTGATGCTATAGAATTTTAGTATGTTGTTGTGCCTCCATCCGCATTTCATCTAGTTCATTCATTTATGCAACACTTGTTCACGTTGTGCTTCATCCAAATCGATCCCAACCTCCACGCTATTCGCGGTGTGCAATTCAAACTCAATAGGTAACAGTGGCTTCTTCCCAAATACTAGCTCATAGGGAGAGAAACCAGTGGTTGTTTTCCGAGTCGTGTTGTAGGCCCCGATGACCTCGGGAAGCTTTGGTACCCAATTCTTTCATCGGCATTAACCACCTTAGTTAGAATATTCTTGAGCTCTCGATTGGTTACCTCCACTTGACCATTGGATTGGGGGTGGTAAGGTGATGATTTCCGGTGCCTGATTCTGTAGATTCCTAAGAAAGCTTCAATCATATTTGAAACAAATTGAGGACCTTGATCAGATAAAATGGTCCTTGGTGCTCCAAATTGCAGTAATATCCAGTTGTAGAGAAAATTAGCAACAACATCTTCATTGGTAGATGCCAATGCTTGAACTTTAGCCCATTTGGTGACATAGTCCATGCATACCAAGAGATACTCCTTCCCGAAAGATGGAGGATCAAATGGTCCAAAAATCAATACCCCATTTCTCAAATGGTCCTAGAACCAACCGAGAGGGTTAAGAGGCATTTCCATAGAAAGTGTAGGTTTTCCCATTCGTTGGCGGGCATCACTGCTTGCCACACATACTTCTTGGACAGATCTTATGGAGGGAAGGCCAATAATACCCGCTTCAAGAATCTTGTGAATTGTTCATTTCTTGAATAATGCCCACCGCCTAGCTCATCATGACATGCTCACGGTATGTCATGTACCTCATCTTCTCGAACACACCTGCGAAGAACCATGTCAGGACAACATTTAAATAAGAATCGTTACACCATTTATATGTTGCACTATTTCTAACCAATCTCCTTCTTTCTTTATGAGTAAAAGAAGTAGGAAACTTCCCTGTTGTTAAATAATTTGCTAGATCAGTAAACTAGGGGGTCTTTGTGGAGATAGCAAACAAGTGTTCATCGGGAAATTGATCTTGGACTACTTCGTCATCACCTGAAACATTTATTCTAGAAATAAAGTCAGCAACAATGTTAGATTTCCCATGCTTATCTATGATAGTGAGATTGAATTCTTGCAACAAGAGCAATAATGAATGAGCCTTCCGCCAACCACTAGTTTTTTCATCAAATATCGAATGATAGAGTGGTCAGTGTAAACAAATTTTTATATCCAGTGATGTAATGATGAAATTTATTCAAAGCATATACCACAGCCAAAAACTCTTTTTCCGTAGTAGTGTAATTCTTTTCCGTAGGAGTCAGATTTTTGCTGATAAAATAAATTGCATACATATGATCTTTTGAGTCTTTTTGTCAAGGACAACGCCCATGGCTGTATTAGAAGCATCAGTGTGGATATGGAAAGGTTTTCCCCAATCAGGGCCACGTAAGATGGGGGCTATTGTCAGCTTCTCCTTGATAGAATCAAATGCTTGTTGACATTGAGAAGACCATTCAAAAACACAATCTTTGGTTAGCAATGAGAACATTGGGGCGAAAATTTTGCTAAAATATTTTATGAATCATCGGTAATAACCTGCATGGCTAAGGAAAATTTTGATGTCAGTCTGATTAACTGGTATAGGTAATTGGGTGATGACTGATATCTTTTTGGGATCCACCTTTATACCGGGGCTGAAACATGGTGTCCTAAGACAATTCCTTGATCAACCATCATCATAATTTTTTCATGACTCGGGGATAGTTTGTGTTGTTCACATCGACTAAGTACTTTCTCAAGATTATTTATAGATTCTTCAAAAGTGGATCCATGGATAGTGAAATCATCCATGTAAACCTCAACACAATCGTTAACAAGATCTGCAAAAATGGCGGGGCTACTGCATTTGAAATGTGGCGGGGGCATTACAAATCCCAAAAAGGTAAGACTCAGTAAGTGAATGTACCCCAAGGGCACGTAAAAGTAGTCATATCGATTAGCGGGAGCAATACTAATTTGATTATACCCACTAAACCCTTCCAAGAAAGAGAAATATTTCTTACCGGCCAAGTTATCCAGGACTTGGTCAATAAAAGGCACGGGGAAATAATCTTTCTTGGTGGCTTTGTTAAGTTCCTGTAATCAACACATATTCACCATCTACCCTTCTTTTTGGGAACAATAACTAATGGGGAGACACACTGACTATCAGATATAGGATAAATGAAACCTACCTTTAGAAGATTTTCAATCTCATTTTTGACTATATCTCTCAATGCCGGATTGATTCTTCGTTGTGGTTGCCTTATAGGTTTGACATCATCGGTGTAAATATGATGTGTACAGATGTTAGGATGAATTCCTTTCATATCAGTGTAATCCCAAGAAAAATCATGAGAATGTTTCTTCAGAACCTCGAGCACCCTAGCTTCCTGATTGACCTCCAAGTCACTCCCTATAGTCAGCTCTCTACCCATACTAACAAGCACCTGCTTAGTATCATCCGTAAGAGCAAGCTCTGTACTAGTGATAAAAGAATTCAATGGGAAAACATGGGGCTAGAGCATGTGTAGGATGGATGCGTTATCAAAAGATAGAACCTTAGTCAAAGGACAATAGAAATCATGAACTAGATGTTCGGAATTATAAGCATAGAGTTTCCTACCAGACTCAGCAGAGGTAATGTCTTCTGCCGATATTCTAAATTCCGTAGAAGTAGTACTGATTTCCATAGTTGCAGATTCCTTAGAATCGGGCGTGAGATAAGACTCAGTAGCTGCGCCATATGATTGTGTCTTGTAATAGTGGCCAAAAAAGAGGAATTTAGAGAGTTACCATCAAAGAATCCACCCATACCTGGTCACAATTGTTCGTATAAGGCAGGCGGGGAGGATATAATGAAATGTGTTTGGATTTCTACCCATTTAGAATTGTCATGTTGCTTGATCTACAGTCAATGAAAGCAGCAACCATAGCCAGCCAAGGTCTCCCCAAGATGACTGGATATCCCAACTTCTGAGCTTTAGGCCGTAAAACCATGAAATCAACTGGGTACTCCCATGATTCAACAAAGTGACCATTATATCTTCAACCACACCATCGTGCAAAGCAATGGATTGATCTGCTATTTGCGAAGCTGTGTTGGTTGGTTGAAGTCTGTCAAGGATAGTAGGTTAAATATTTCAGTTGTGATAACATTAATAGCAGCACCAAGATCCACCAAAACATTAGATATTGACTGGTTGTTTATACAAATAGTAATGACAGGGCTCCCAGGATCCCCATATTTTGGTGAGATGAGGGTGCCAAGCAACTAAGTCACCAAATTTCCTTCGACTGGACGGTCTTTGGGTATTTCTTTTCCTTCCGGCATCTTTATACATTCATTTCTAATGGTTTGGTTTAGTTCGGGATGTCCCTTATTGCACGTAGCGGTGGAACCTCAATATGTACTTTTTCAATTCTGAACTAGTTCTGTTTCCTACACACAACTGAGTGTCTGTAATCGCTCGGGAAAAGGAGCTCTAGTTGGTGTGGGTATTTGATCATCTGTTTATCCGGCAGCGGTGGTAAAGAACCAGTGTTACCCTCAATTTTTCTTCCTTATTGGCATCATCGGGAAGTTACGTGATAACAAGGAGGGTTCAATATTTTCCAGATCGTAATCATAAATTTCCAATAGTGTTAATCGTATAGTGTTACCCAAATCTGTATCATCAATCGAAAGTTGTCTATTGATTTTTAGGATTGGCCACTGGCTGAGTTTGAAGTTGTGTTTGGGTTGCATGTCCTTGATTTTGGTAGGCTTGAGGTGGAGGCATTAAATCTTGTTGTGGCTGCGGGAACCTACGTTGTTGATTATTGTTTTGTGGCAAAGTGCCGGGACTTATTTTGGCTAAAATTTTGTTGAGGACCCCACTTGCTGATTTTTCCAAGGGTTGGCTGTGGGTGGTGGAGCCCAACCTGGCTGAGTGTAGGGATTTTTCCAAGGTGGTGGATATGGATAAGTCATCCAGTTTGAGTTTTCCCACTCAAGTTGTCCCCAAGAAGACTGAGAGGCCTGATTTGACCATGGCATTCTCCAGGGATTCTGAGTTGGTCTAGATGGGAATCCACCCTAATTTTTTGGTATTTGGACAATATTTAACTCAGCACTTGTTTGGGAGATTGCATTCAAACCTCCCTTCAATTGTGGTAAAAGTGTGCAATGTTTAGTGTCATGGTCAGTTACTTCACAGATTAAACACATATCTGTGATATCCAAAGGACATTCTCTCAAGGGGTGTCTCTTCCAACATTTAGGGAAATACATGTCCAATGGTTCTTTAATAGGGGTGGATTTTTCCTTGATTCCATCTATTGTGGATGTTAATTGCAGCAGAATGTCTGTTTTCATGTTGGCCATTTCTTCTATAAGTTCAGAGGTACCCAAAGACTTGGATGTTGGTTTTCTTCTTATTCCTCCACGTGTTCTAGAATATCTTCTACATAGCTTAGTAATTTGTTCCATGGTAAGCTTATACATGTCTCCTCCTCCCATGAGGTGGAGAGAATCCTTGGTTTCCTCATCCAGTCCTTTCAAAAAGACTATTTTGGTGATGTCTGCATGTAACTCATACCCACTGCGTTTATGGAGAAAGAGGAATCTATCTAGATAATCTTCTAGATTCTCATCTTCCTTCTACCATATTTGAAAGAACTCCTCCCTCCTATCCCTTCCTCTACAATAGTCTTGGTATTTATCCAGGAAGGTTGTTTCCATGGCTTCCCAGGAATTAATGCAGTTAGATGGTAACCCCATAAACCATTTTATAGCGAGAATCCTTTAGAGTAGAGGGAATAATTTGAGTTTTTGATTGTCAGTTCGGTAATCATATGTATGGCACATGATTTTAAATTCAAACAGAAACTAATCGGGGTCTTCTTTGGTCATTCCTCAAAAGAGGGGAGGATGGATGGTGAGATGTTTTTCATGGGTGCATCTTCATCTGCATCGAGGACAATGGGGTATGTAAATGTTCATCCCAAAGGTTGTTCTTCAGCATTCCCAAGATCCCCCATTGCAGAATGATGTGAAGAGGATACATAATTCTCAGAAAAGGTTCTAGGCGTGGAATTGGAATCTATATCACTCTCAGTGTTTCTCACTGGCGAAGCGTCTAAAGAGATTTCTTGAATATTATGTGCTATAAATCTACCTTGGTTATCTCGTGACCTATGCATCCATGTTGGGTGGTTTAGATCAAGTTCGAGAGAACTATTGGTCTCCTATATGAACTCTATTAACACTCATAACATATGGAATAAAATAAAGGAGCTTAAGGTTATGTGTGAGTCCCCAGAAATGGCACCAAAAATGATGGGTCGTTGTACTCTTCCAATCATTTAACTAACGTAATATTTTTCAGTGTCATCTAAACCAGGGTTGTGTCCAAGGAAATATGCAATAGAGTCTAGAAGAACTAGTTATACATTGAGTTTGTTGGGGGGTTGCTTAGCTTGGTGGCTATTCTACGGAAGTGCAGTTAAAATCTACAGAAATTAAATACTAGTCTATGGAATTCAACTGTTTGCAATGAAATGGATTTCAACAACTAATCTTCTACTGTAAAGTAAAATACGCATACACTTATTCTTGACAATTTAAACCATAACTAAATAACTGGAATTCAACAGAAAGCAAGACTTTTTATGAGCTAAATTTGCATGGCAAAAGCATCTACCTAAAAGTGAAAGCAATAATGGAGAAAACGGAGATAGTTAATCAAAGCATGTATGTAAAACTCATCAAATGACAATTGTAATAAAACTAATCGAAGGACTGTATGCATGTAAAACACAGAGTGACCTCGTATCTCCTCGGTTGAGTGGGCCCTTGCTCTTCCTCGGGATAGAGTGATCAACAACTTCTGATTCTCAAAACACCGTAGATTTCATTAACTTTCAAATGAGTTCACAACATATCAAAAAAACAAATCCAGAACAGAATAGTATGCAGATAAATTTCTTCGATCAAAAAGTGGTCCTTTTCCTGAAGACAAAGTCTTCATATAGATAATGTTTGTTACAAGAACCACCATATCAGGTGGCATTAAAACCTGCTTCCTCAAATATTAATTGAAACTCTCGATTCCTATGGGCCGTTAAAGTCAAGCCCAAACTAATAGGTCAATTCAGAAACAGTCTCTAGCCATATGCATCGAACTCGGGAAACCTATCCATTAGTAACCTCCATCATCCCTACACACATCATCATATTTGATCTCATAAAACAATTAGTAGGAGGTCATGTGATAAATGACTTTTATAAATAATAGCAAGGAAAAATGCATCAACCTACTAAGACATGACTATACAAAACATCCCCATATACAAATAAGTCATTTTGTGAAGAGCATTTCCAGTCTGAAGAAGTGATATTAATGAGCCAATCTATGCACTCATCACCGATGATGATCGGGTAATCAACTTCAGTAGGGGAAATAGGTGATAAACTATTAAAATGGATTTTTAGCCTCTCTGTGATTGCACAGAGAGTGAGGGTGGTGTGGATAGGGTCGTAATATGGCTAAGAAGACTCAGGAATGCTAACAAAGAGGTTAAGAAGGATGAAAAGGCTTGGGATGGTTGAAAAGTGGGTTGGTGGGAAGAAGGTGATATACGGGTAATGGAAGAAATGAAATACAGAAAGAAGCAAGAGATCTACACTTGAATAAGCAAAAATGATGAATATCACAATACTTACTTGGTATTTTATAGATCCTGTGAATGGAGATGGTTGGTGGTTGATCAGAGAAGATATGGCTAAATAAAATGTTGTGGAAGTGCAACCTGTGTGCTCCCATGAGTATTCCAATGCTCTGGAAGGAGAACTAGTTGTTTTTCTTGCATTGTGGTTGTGTGTGTTCATCATCTAGATGCAGGAGGACTTGAAGATTCGAGCTTGAATGCAATAATACTCCAATAACTGAATGACCAACCCAGGTGAAGAGTTATGAAAGTGTATATAAAGTGACCAATGACAGTTAGGTAACCGGCATCGTCGAGGATAAACCGACATCGGTTAGGGTGAAATAGTCCTTTTACCAAAAATAGGTAGATCTTCCTAGATTTGGTGTGTTTTCCAAGTTGGTTTCTCTTAGGGAAGTGGATTTATCATTAGAAAAGATAGTAAGATCATAGAATAAGTCTAGTTAGGTTTAGGAAGAAGTCTCATTTAGTTAGGTCAAGTGGTGACTCAGCACTGGGAGTGATGACTTGGTCATTGTGAGTTAAATGCCTCTAGAATGGGTCCAGGGTGAGGTGTCCTGATAAGGTGGATGTGTGCGGATTAAATTAACTTAATTAAATTAATTAATAATGTAAGGATGAATATTAAATCAATTGTAGATGATTAAATTGATATCAATTTGGGGTAAAGGGGTTATGGCTAGGTGCATGTGTTATGTTGATTATTTGAAGGGTACCAAGGAGAGTGTGACTAGTTGAAGGGTACCAAGGGAGTGTGACCCAAAGTTAGTGTTTACATTTGTCCCTTTTTTCATGTATCTTGTATTTATAAGATATTTTGATAAAAATAAAAGGTCATTACTCCGGTATGAGTGCAGGTTAGGTTTCCCAAGTATGGGTGGAGGTGATCCCCCTCAAACTAGGAACTGATGAAGTGATAGACTGAGTCAGTGGGTGGTTTGATATAGGAAGAAGTGATGAAAAATGAGGTATATGTGGGGTATAGGTAATGGTGATGTCATTTTTGGTAATAATTAGTGACATTCGAATGCTCACACATGTATAAAATGCGACATAATACTAGGTTTAAGAGTGCACAAACTCTACATCGTCAAAGGTTGATAAGTTTATCTAAACAAGGTTTAGGTATACAAGGTATAGGATATGATCCTAAAAAAAAAATAGGCTAGGTGTAGGGATGGGCATTAGGTGTGTTCCAAAACACCAAAATTTTTGGTTGAGATAAATGACACGGTATCGGAAAGGCAAGGTCAATAAGCTAAATAACACGAGTAATGTCATTGCAAGGTATAACAGGTAAATAAATCCGAGTGTCAAATAGGTGTAGGTAGGTTGGGTAAGAGGTAAGGTCATAGGCAAGGCCCTGGTAGAGGAAACAACATGCCCCAAATGACCAGGTGGTTGGGTGATAGGTAATTAGATAATTAGGTTGAGTGATAAGGCTAGGTGTAGACTTGGGTAAGATGAAAAGGGTTTTGGGCAATCAATTGTGGTGATAAGTGGTGTAGGAGGCTCAAATAGGATAACCGATATCGGTAAAGGAAAACTGATTTTGGTCAAGATAAACCGACCACGGTACACTAGGGCACGTGACTAATACTGGTCAAGATAAACCGATGTCGGTCGAGTCGTATTTAGGGTAAAAAAAGGTAAAATCTATGTTTTATGGATTCATTTGTGCTTTTATTTTTGGAAAATGACAGAGAGGAATATTTGAATGGGATAAAGATAAAGGATAGTTTATAGGATGAGTTGGAATTAGTGGGTGGCTGGAGGAGCTAGGTAGATGGGTCCACGGGATCTTTCTAGATGATTTTATTGGTTAGAGGACTTAGAGTTAGATTCAACAATGGATGGGGTGGGAGAAGGTCTTTGGATGACCACCGGTTTAGAGACTAGAAGTTCCACCAAGGAGGTAGTGCCATGTTGAGGTAGGATTCAATCTTTTCTAGTTTTTTTGGATTGAAATTTAAGGTTAAAATGAAGAAATGGGGTGGGAAATTAAGAAGTGGAAATGTGGTCAAAATGGATGAATTTGGGTAGGGGAGGGTGGAATGTAGGTTAAACAGGTAGAAAAATGAATGGGGGTGGGGTTTAGGTGGGTTTATAGGGTGTTTTTCAATTTTTTGAAATTTGGGGCGTGGGGTTCGGCCTTGGGGCTGAATCGAGACTCGACGCCTTTCAGACACCACCAACGTGAGTTGGCATGCTAACATTAGTGGGTGAAGTAAGTGACCGGTATCGGTTGTGGTGGTAGTGCTAGTCATTGTAAAAAGTGACTAGGCCCTAAAAGGTTGGATTATGGGGCAAAATGGATTTTTAGGATAGATAGGTAGGTAAAAACATATAGATGAGAGGTAAAAATATAGATTTATGCGGGTATCGTGCACTGTACATAGGAATAGGTGGGGTTAGGTAGAGGTTAGGTCGAATAATGAAGGAGAGAAAGTGATGAAACAGAATAAGGGGACGTGTTTAGGTGAGATAAAATGAATGATTGGGTAGTGAAATAGTTAGGAAATGGATAGGTAAGTAGAGAAATGTGGGTGTGGGATGGGAATATGTAGAGGTAAAGAAATGAGTAAAATAGGTAAGTACTTGACATTGTTGAGTGGCATGGATGCAGGCATGACACCAGTTAACTATGCATGATAGGGTCCCAACATTATTGGTGTGGATGTAACCCAATGTCACAGAGGATGAGTGGACTTATATGTGAAATGTTGGACTATTCGGCATCGAGATGATATATGCATATCATGCGGGATCATAGTCTTATGGTCATGTTCATCAATAGATGGGATACAGTGACCAATACCTTTAATTTACCTACCGGTGATATGAATATCACCTTGGAGGATGTATACTTGATTATGTAACTCCCAATTGTGGGGAGCCGTTTAATCCATTTCATCGAGACGAGGCATTTGAGTCAATGATTACAGTGTTTGGGGAGTTGACGAGTGACATGACTAAGCACATTACCACCCTTGTGTATGGAGCTATGTATGCTACATATCCCCTAGAGACTTGGTTGGCAGTATTGATGATGGTAGCGGTGGGATGCTATGCACTCCCAAACTCAGAGGGTGGTCTATTTTCCTTGAGATTGATGGGGTTCTATAGGATATGATAGAGGATCGGGTCTGTTTTTCATGGGCGCTTGCATATCTAGTGTAGCTATACATGGAGCTTTGGGCCTATCAGAGCATGTGGTGATATGAAATCATTTTTCCATACTCTTTGCATTGTTGGGTGTATGAGCACAAAGTGATTATGCACCCATAGGGACTGCCGATATCATATTGGCATCATGGTGGATTAAGACCAAGATACATTAGATGGGTAGAAGTAGAAGGAAATCCATGAATAGAGGAGGTAACACATGAGCGTAGACTATTATAGACGATAAGCTGGAGGGTATATACCGATGGATATAGTATGGCGACCCTATTTTGGTTTTCTTGTCTATAAAAGGATGACATAGGAGCTACAAGGCCTATAGTTGCGAGGTGGATACGGGGAGGTGTTTTGGCGAGTAGGAGATGATTTGGTGGATAGAGTCGATGTTAGTTTAGAATAAAACAAGATGTGCATGCACCATTCCCTCAAGTACTTCAAAGATGATGTTGAGATCTTGTTATCTCCAACCCATCCCTGAGCAAACAAGGAAGGAGGAGAAGGTGACGAATGGTTACACACACTAGTGAGCATCCTAGATACATACATTACCACCATGGATAGCTTAACAAGACTTGGCTACCATTATATTTCAGATGGATGCATTACGGGGACATGTGACTTCTTTAGGGGTGCAATTGGCATCAACTTAGGCACATGTGATCACCCTGACAGGACATGTGACATCATTACGGGGTTAGCTAGTTGTATTCTAGTCACATGCTCCTCCATAGGATCCTATAGGGGATGAAACACATGTACCAGCGTTGCAAAGCATTGTAACAGTGCTACAAGCACAAATTACGTTTTATAGGGCCAGCTGGTAGCGGTGTAGGAACATGTTGTGACATTACAGGTGTAGATAGCCACACAATCACCTGCACATGCACTAGTACAGGAACCGGGATAGGGTCTCATGATATAGGCAAGAGGACAAGGGTGAGTGGCACATGGGAAGAGACCATTATTATTAGGGCAGGGTGTATAGGTTTGAGCTAGGGTGATGGTGTCACCCCAGACAATATCCATCGCTAGATTCTAGGATGTGTTTAACAAATCCCGATATTATCAAGATCATTTAACTACAACCGGTATTGAGGTTATGTCATATGTCGAGCATAGGTCCCAATAGGAAGCAAGTCAGAGGACCTACAACACTAGCACTACAGGTAGTCATCAGTCTCAGAGACTTGGCGAGAGGGAGATGACGTATACATGAGCCTTGAGACCGAGATGAGGTTACAAGGAAGATGATGGTTGGAAAAAGGAGAGAGCGAGAGGAGGATACAAGTGAGAGTGGAGGCGAGGGCCCTATATTGGGGTGATGCAGGATGATAGGTGATACTACATTTTGATTTTTGATATATATACCGACCTACATACCAAAGATGAGGGATTGTACATCACAAATTTTGAGATACTGATATTAGTTATATCTGTGTATACATATATTTATACACAAACATTCCCTTTATATAGTTGATGATGATATTGGACTGATGATGTACTGGGTTTTATTTCCATTATATTGTTATTATGGAAACTAGGTGAGTTAGGCATGGTTGAGTCAGGTATAGGCATGATGGAGTCTTGGTTAAATGTAGAAGGTTTATGCATGATGGAGTTTAGGTCGATGAGGCATGGTTGAGTTTTGGTTGAATGTAAAAATTTTAGGCATCTTTGGAGTCTTGGTTAAATGTAGAAGGTTTAGGCATGATGGAGTCTAGGTCGATGAGGCATGGTTGAGTCTTGGTTGATTAGGTATGATGGGGTCTGAAATGTTAAAGTGTTGTTTATTTATGGAATGTAGGTTATGTTAGGCATGGTTGAGTCATAGGTGTAGGCATGGTTGAGTCAAAAATTTCCAAGTTATTGTTTTTATGGAAATTATGTGTTATAGATATGGTTTGGTTAAATTTCGAGTAATTGATATCATGGAAATGTTAGATGATTCATGTATAATGAAATGATGTATGTTTTGTGACATGTCAATTTCCAAGTTAGTGTGTAGATGGAAACTAACTAGGCTAGAATGTGTGTTAAAGAGAGGAATCGTTAGGGGAAAGAGTGGCCAAGATAACCTCTAAGGGCCCCATGCCCTCAGAGTGATGCCTACATAGCCCCGATTAAAAGTGGCCCCAGGTCAATGTAGTTCTCCCATAGGGTAAGGAAGCATATGATGAGGTAGATTAATGGGTCGGTCAGTTTTAGGCATGATTGAGTCTAGGTCATTTAGGTATGGTAAATTCTACATTGTTTAGGCATGGTGGAGTCTAGGTTTTTTAGGCAAGGTGGAATGTTTAAAATGAGTTGATGAAAATAGATGAGGAATGTTGAGGTAGGTGAAAGGAGAATAAATATGAGAATGCAAGTGTCTAAGGTCTAGTGATGCAGCCTAGAATTCAACAATACAAGCCCAGGCGCGTTGGGACATCACTCATCCTGGGCGAGAGGTCACCCAAAGTGTGTAAAGGTACTAGGCCCCTCTTTAGGGTTATTGTTGCAGGATTTTAGCATGATGAAGAATTTAATCATTCGAGATCTAGATCTAGAATATAAAATCATTAAAGGATAACCATAATGGAATCAAACATGTAATATTGAATTATAACCATGATAACACCTTGTTTCAGTCCATAATCTCCATTATATTAATTTTAGTAAATACACAAAATCTTCCTTACAATAACAACATTATACGCTCATGCGTGTAATAGATCTAGAAACACAATCTCACTATACCCTAGTTCTCACATGTGTATCTATTCTCTCTCTATATATAGTTTACTACATACTTATAAGGGTGGGGAATTTCCCTTCACCACTTATCTAATCCCAAAATAGGTCACATGCTACTATTATCCACACACCATTTACAAAAATAGGCTTACATGCAAGAATGCTAACAATAGATCTCTCTTAGTCAACTATCAGTTCACAATTCTATCTTTAGCCTACATCCATGCAAAATGCTTCATAGCTGATCATCCAAAAATAGCCAATGCATGTCATGCAAGTCTCCAATCGGTTTGAGTGCTCTGCATGCTATCTCCAAAAATAGATCCTCATCATGAAAATGGCTAAGTCCCGAATCTGTCTCTATTCTGCATGCGATCCTCTCGATGCTTCCACGCCTTTGAATGCACTTTGTTCTCATGTGTAAACCTTTTGTATTTTCTTCACTAATTTCTATAGTCTAACTGATCAACATTACCCCACATGAGTTTCATTTCCTCCTCAAAAATGGTCATCTCCAAAATGAATCAAAGAATATGAATAGAAGAATAGAAATAATTTTGAAAAAGAATTAATTTAACCTGAAGTATCTTCTGTTGTAACCTGATTAATCAATTCAGGATATTATTCTTTTATCTCTACCTCTAATGTCTTCCAGTCACTAAGCAAGACTTCTACTTTCTCAAGAATATCCACTGCAATTGAATCTAATTCATCCCTTGCAGTCTCTCCTTTTCATTCTATAATACCAACACGATGCTGAACATGCTACGGTCATTATCCCTTCCAAAAATTCCATCTTTTGAGCGATGAGTTTCCCAAGATCATCCAACATTTCCTTATGTGGTTCCTGAGCCTCTTTAAGGGCCTCACACTTCTTATTAACAAGTGCTAATCATTCTATGTGGCCCAATGTCTCATCTTTCATGGCCTTCAGGACCTCATTGTCTTCTAAAATGGTCCTAGTCCTTATAACAACATATGGCCTTTGTACAAATATTTAGCACTTGATCTACCTTCTTTAGTTCCTCCTGTAAGCTCTGAAGCAATCCTTCATATGATGTAATATTCCACATCACTGAAGCCTTTTCCCGATTTGCTTCTGTGTTGGATCCTTTGGCTTAGGCATGTGCAGAGGTTCATCTTCAAGCACTAAGTCCACCAATGTACTGACATAATGTATTGCCGAAGGAAATGTCTTGGGTACCTTTGGCTCTAAGTGTGGCCTATCCTTCATGATATTGTCCCCAATCTCCTCTAACATGATGATAAACATAACATTAATCTTCTATGCCAAGTATCTTTTGTTGGTGTGTATTATTTTCCACATCATTAGGTGAGTCATCTCACTTAGGTGAGATTATAGGTCCACGTGTTATTTCAGGGTCATTATGAGATTCCCTTATGCGTCGATGCATCAAAGACACCAAAGTGCATCATTTGCATCATTGGGAGTTACATGTCTATTCTAGGAATGTAACTCCCCTCTCTCTCGAGTTGTCATGATTGCAGCCTTTGGGGGTTACTCAAGCACCTCCTATGTGTACACCCTTTTGTCTATGAGATAGAGGAGAGTTTTATGGCTTAACCAGGTTCTACCCATGTTTCAAATATTTGCATGCACATTCGGTTGATGCTCGCTCCTCCCGAGATCTCTTCACACTCTGTTCACATGTCTGTTGATGTGCATGTCATCCCTCATGATCCTCGCTTACGGGTTTTAAACCCTCTTTCATGGTATCAGAGCGGATCTTGTGGATCCATGCACTCTTCGGTGTTGCTCGTGTGTTTTCCAGCTTCCAACATGATATTCAGATTTCATTGCATGTGTCGTAATGGAAATTCTAACCGTGCTCTTCTTGCATTGATTTTAGGAATTCATCTTCTTGTTCGGGTTTGTTCATATTTGTGGTTTTTCAAGTTTTCAGCCTTGCATGAGGGTCTTGAGAGGTTCTGCTACTTCAAATTGTAGGTTCGAGTTTTTCTTGGTTCCTGCATTTGTGTTGCTCTACCCAAGCCCTCTGGTCATTGGCTTCTCCACTAGCTCGATTCGAGCTATGTTAAGGCGTGTTCCATTGCTTTGGTGATCCATTTGTTATAGGCATGGGTTTTATTGATCTGCTCGACTTGCAATGGCTCAATTTTTTTGGTGTGGAATTTGAATGTGGTCATTTTTGCTTGATGTTCGGGATCATTTGTTTTTCTTCTCTACAACATATCCTATTTTCCTCAAGCATGTTCATTGTTCCCTACTCAAGTGTGGCTATTTTTTCCATTGCGTGACCTCTGCTCAACCCACCATCCTTGTATTGACCCTCTGCATTGCCTTGGTTCCCACATTTGGAACCTTCTCATCCTGGATTTAGTGGTTTTTCTGCAACAGACGTGGTTTCATTTGCTTGGATTTAGTGGTTTTGTTGCAACGGATGTGGTTTTGCTACAACAGACGTGGTTTTGTAGCAATGGACGTGGTTTTATTTTCTTGGCTTTAGTGATTTTGCTGCAACATATGTGGTTTTTCTGCAATGGACGTGGTTTCATTTGATAAGGACGTGGTTTTATTTGTCTGCGCTTAGTCCTCTACTCCACTCAGAATCTACGTTTTGATTTCCAGCTTGGCCTCCATCCACGTCAACCTATCCAACGGCTCAATCAACTCTACTCGATTGTTTCACTCAGCACGTTCAAACAGATTCAGAGTTGCACTCCTTGCACCCAATGGACGCATTTTGGGCACCTAGCTTCATTCATTTTCTATTTGCACTTGGCGGGATGGTCTCCTAAAACGGAGTTGCTTCTCCCTCTGCCATCTCTAGATGTCTCTGCCACTATCTGGTCCAAGTGTTTCACTTTACCGAGGACTGTTCCTACATCTCTGACACGTGGCTTGGACTGCAGATCAGTCAACATGGGCCCCCTCCTTCCCTTTTAAACTTGTTTGGTGGTTAAAACAAACCTCATTTTTAATGTTTTGAGGCAAAACATTTATTCACATGGCATGTAATTATTTTTCAAGGCTGTAATTTTTCTTGAATTATGTCCTTTCTTTGAGTGTCGAAGATGGAGGGCGAGGTCCAGGGTTGGCAGGACGCTAATCCCCCCTCACAAGAAAAACAAACTACGCCTAAAATTTGATGCCATTTCCAATGGGTACCCACACGACACCCTTTTCACCCATTTCAGGAACTTTTTAATGCATTTGTAGCATCTAGTGGCATTTTCCATCAGTTGCGAGAATCATTTTAATGCTATAACTTTTGAATCGCTGCTCATTTTTAGCACTTCTTTAGTCAAAGTTTCATGATTTTTCACACATTATGTGATGAAATTATCAATTTTGTAAATGCAATACTTTATAAAGTGCCACATTCTAGGGGGTTGACTGTACTCTTGGGCTTTCACACGTAGATGCATTATCGGCGAGTCCGACGCCCCGCTTTTATGCATCTTGCATTTTTCATCATGGAGAGTGCTCTTTCCAGATTTGAGTGTCATAGGATCACCTTACAACCTCCACCACTTATCATCGGGAAAGGGAACTATTCAATTTGGAATGCTTCCATGGAATGTTACTTTGCCTATAAGGGTCTTTCACTCTTCTTCTTTCTTGGGCAGTTCGGGACCACTAATCATTGTCATCTGGATGACTTTCTCAACACTTGTGACCATGTCTTTGGTCACATGATGATGCATGTCTCTAGATCTCTCTGGTTTCACGTGGTAGACTCAGATCCACCTCACCGTGTCTGGAGCATTCTTCAGTCCCTCTATGGAGACCCTTCACATACTACTGCCATTGTTGTTGTTGCTGATTCAGTTGTCTCCTCTTCTTCATGTGATGATAGTTCCATTGACATAGACTCGCTTGGTTCTACTTCTGATGACAAGGATTGTGCACCTAGTTATGATGTCCAGAGTACTACAAAGGAATCTTCTCCTCTTTTTCTAGAGAGTGTTGACACATCCCACATCTCATCATATATCAAGCAGTCTCCTACTCAGGCCTCATACAATCATCACACCCGCCTCCTTTCCACTTTCAGTGTGTGAGGCCCCTTACACTCCTTTACCTTCATTGAATGAATCATACCTATATGAAAATGTTATTCTATTTGTCGATCCCGTCATTGGGATGAGTATCTACCTGAAATTTGTCATCTTTTTGTAGAGTCCACTTGTGATGCACTACAGGTCCCTCATCCATCTACAGGTATTTTAGAGGAGTTCATCATCTCTATTGTTAGGAGTGCCCCTTCCGGGAATCATGTCACTTCCACATTTCCAAAGACCTTCATTGATCCACCCTTAGTTGTGGATCCCTTTTCTGTTGTGGAGGATGTTTTGTTCCCTTCACATCACTTGGACATCCTTTCTACAGGTGTTCCTCTTTTTCACTCTGACAGTTCTATGCATGTGGCATTACCTTTGGTTCTTTGGCACTCACTCACTAGACCTATGTCACACTTCAGAGTTCTTCATGCTACTACCTTGATTTCCTTTGGAGTGGGCAGACTTTCAACACATCATTTTTGTCCTTCCTAAGGGTAGGCACAGTTTAGTGCGGTGGCTCTTCTTGATCTAGAGGCGAGAGGATATCATCATCGAAATTCTTGGGAGACTTCCTAGAGATTCAAAGTTCAGATCCATCCATGGCATCTTCTGCATTCCTCTCTTCTTCCTCTTCTTCTCTCTTCTTCTTCTTTCCAAGAGATTTCCTCTTTGTACATGGGTACCTTTTCAGGCTCATCTAGAGTGGGACCCATATTTGGCATCTTTCTTAGATTAGAGAGTACTTTTTTCTCTTGTGGTGGATATTTTTCCCATTGGGTTTTCCTTCACTTCTTGGGACTTCTTTTTGTGTGTGGGTACCTCATCGGGCTTTTTTCCAGGACCGTTTCTCGTTTCGACTTACCCCCTCATCCTAAGTTATGATGAAGGGGGTGTTGGTGTGTATTATTTTCCACATCATTAGGTGAGTCATCTCACTTAGGTGAGATCGTAGGTCCATGTGTCATTTAGGGTCATTATGAGATTACCTTGCGCGTCATTGCATCAACACGTCGGTGTGTCGGTGCATCATTTACATCATTGGGAGTTACACATATATTCTAGGAATGTAACTCTCCCTCTCTACTCGAGTTGTCATGATTACCGCATGGGGGTTACTCAAAGCACCTCCTATATGTACACCCTTTTTGATCTATGAGATAGAAGAGATTTTATGGCTTAACCAAGTTCTTCTTGTGTTTCAAATCTTTGCATGCACATTTGGTTGATGCTTGATCCTCTTGAGATATCTTCACACCGCCATTCGTATGTCCGTTGATGTGCACGTCATCCCTCGTGATCCTCGCTTGCGGGTTTTAAAGCCTCTTTCATCTTTCCTACTTTAGGCACATTTTTTCCTCATCCTTAGTCTTGATCTCCTCCCTCAACGCCCTAATTATTGTACTTTTATCCATATTTTGTCATGTGACTTGTGTCAGACCTTTACCAAAGCATTTCTTACTTGTTCATATGGCATAACGATAGGAATTACTATTATGTGTTTCGCTTGTTGTGTCTTTTTCAACCTCTATGAGACACAAGACTCCTCACACACATTAAATTCCGGTTCATCCATGTGTGTGTGCATCAACCATGATAATTTATTCCTTGTGCACATTTTTTCCATATCTTCATCCATTAACTCCTAGCCATAAAACTCCTTTTGTGTGATTGTGCTCTAGAAATGGGCATTGAAAATTTTACTTGTGTCCTAGGCATAGCCCATAGCTGTTGGAGTATACTCCCCACTTTTTCTTCTTGATCTAGGCTAGTTAGGAATTTGGGCTTCAAGATTTGGAACTTGTGTGGCTATGTCTTGAGTAGTCTCTATTGCTGTCTCATCTGTCCCTTTTTCTCCCTCTTCTCCATCCTTCATTTCTTCATCTTTTTGTTCTTCCACATTCTTTAGAGGTGTAGGAGAATTATGCGCACTTTCCTTAGACTCTTCCGCTTCCTCATTCAGCTTCAATTTCCTTCATCTTTTCTTAGTTATCTCCTTCTATGGAGAGAGTTGAGGTGATCTGCGCATTGTTTGTGAAGTAGCACCTTGGGTCCTTGTTCTCTTGAATACTCTCTTGAAATGATGATCTCCTTATCTGCATCCAAGTCCTCATCATCTTCCTCTTTTTGATGAGGCGGTGTAGTTACACACTCAACTTCATCCTTATTTGGAGGCTGTATTCTACCTTTTGTTCCAAACCACCACTATCTTCATGATCTTCCTCTTCATCATCGACCTACATTGTTTCTATTGGCTTAGGATCGGAACATTTTCCATTGTATGCTTACCCTTTGGCAGCCCTTAGAGTGCAAACTCATTCTCCACATACTTAGTGTTCTATAGATTTGGTTTTAGTTACAGGTACACAAGCGTTGCTCTGGTGTCCCCAACTACCAAGGTTACAGGCTTCATGCTTATAAAATCTGAAATAAGCCTTTCAATGTAGGTGGTGTTCAATGAAAAGTTACAAACGCCATGGAATTGGGGTAATAATATCTAAATAAACCCCAAAGGCTTTAAACAAGTTGATCAATGGACCATCAGATAAGAAATGAGTAAGGGTTTCTACTTTGCATACATTAATTTGAAGTAAACAAGAAAACTAAGCAAATGAAATTAACCTCTATTCTTTAAAAGCTTGAAATAATGAACCTAAGAGGATCTAAGTAATCAGTTTGTGCTTAAGAGAAAGAGATCTCCCCATTAATGGCTTCAAGGCCAATGGTTCTTCCATTTTACTCCATATTTGTGCTATAAAATACAAAATCAAATGCTAATAGCTCAATGGAAGAAAATGAACTACAATCTAAAGCCTAAACAAAATACTATAGTTTATGCTAAGAAAAAGAGAGAATTCTTAGAAATGAGAGAGGGGGTCTAGCACTATTTATAGTTTTCCATTTGGGAAATGGGAGGCTTTTTGGTGCATGTGGGACTAAAAAGGGAGTTAATAAGTTAATTAGTAATTCAAAGTAGGATTTGACTAGGTTTAGGGTAATTAACCTAGGTTAGACTAATTAATCTCGTTTAGAGAGGAATTAGGGTTTTGAAAGGGTTTTGGAAGGTCTAATCAATCCAATGAAATGGATTGATAGTCCAAGGAGCTAATAGAAGTAGACTAGAAGGGAAGAAGAAGCTAATGTAGTCATAACAAGGCTATACCAGTCTGTTTAAGTGGTTTACAAGAGGAAACGCGACCAAAAAGGTGTCGTAAGAAGGGAGTTAGATAGGTCTAACTAGTGGTGTCGTCAATTTGCAAGGGGAAGAATAGTTAGTGCAATATTAGGAATAATAGTGCATTGATCAAACTACATGTGTCTACATTTTCCCCTCTTTGAGGTGGCGTAAGTGACGTCACTTCAAAGAAAGTAGACAAATAAAAATGAGTAGAAATTTTTTTGAAGAGGTAGAAGAAAAATTAATAGGATGAAGGATGCCCCCTCGAGTGTCAATGGGGTGATAGAAGAACTCGGTCGATGATCGAAAAGAGAACAATAGAAAAGTGCACAGAGAAGATGAGAAACAAGAAGAAAGAGGGATATTGAGCTATCCACAAATCAATTGCTAACAATATTTAATCATCATTTTGCTTAGAATCCTCCTCATCGGTCCTTATTAAAATGTGAGCATATGACGGAAGCGTAAAATGACATGAAAATCCAAGGTACAAATAATCATCTTGTGCTAAAAATGACCAACTCCATGCAACATACATGAATGTAATATAATATGAGAAATAAACAATATCACTTAACAAGGAAATAAGTACAATTACACACACTTAAACCAACAACATTCAAGATAGTTGCACAAATATTTTGTTATCAAGATGTAGTCCCAAATGTTCTGATAAATGAAAAGGGTGAAGAATGATGCTCAAAGCAACGTGTATAGTGCAAGGGAAAAGTTGGAGGATACTTGGGTCCAGTGAAAAAGCAATGTGCATGATGAAAAAAATACCATGCAATTGATAGTGCCCCAGTATGTATAGGCGAAGTAAAGCGTACCTTGTGTATGTGATTGTAGATTTAAATTATTCACAAGTCATTGTTTCAAAATATTTGAAAATGTCAGCAAGATATGGGATGAGTGCCATGCGAGAGACACATATTTCAGCTGTAGATGAATGGTTTACCAAGTTTTAGTCTATTTTCAAAGTATTTCAATGTTTTTGTTTTTTAAATGGTTTTAATTTTTTTTTAGATTTTTTGATTGGTTGGAAGAATTTGTATAAGAGATCAAATATCTCGTAACAATATGTGCAACTACCTAAAGGCAAAGGAAAAGGCACCAAGGAGCACAAAAAGTGGCCCGACGAGAAGAATTACAAGCCAAAAATAATTATTTATTAAAAATAATCATTACGACAAGTGAAAAATAGAGGAAAAAAATAGAAGTAAAAAGAAAAATAAGAAATGATGCCTAGAAAATGTGTAAAAATTTCCAAAGTGTAATGAAGAAGTGACTATAGGGTGGCACTAAATGTCTAACATGTGAAAAATGGGTAAAAATAATTATTTTAATAGAAAAATAATCATCTCGGCGGATAGAAGAAAGGATAGAACATTCACGATGAAGAAAACATGCCCACGGGGCAATGTGACAACCTAATATACCCACGAGGGGTGTAAATCAATCACGAATAGTTCATTTCTACCGAGTTCCTACGAATTTTTACCGTGAGCGAGAGCGACAGGCGTTGGAGTGAGATGGCAAGAATACCGAGGAGATAAGCGAGATCGCATCCGAGAGTTCATGTGGGACCCAGTGGATGGACCCTACGTGAGTGGCCTATCCCTCTTTGTGATTTACACATTTAATGCATTTTTAGGGTTTTTAGGCTAGGTAGAATAATTTCGGACGTATGTGCATGCACGCATGCGTCGAAACTCAGCAGTACACGAACAGTATCCATTTAAAATGTATACACATACGCATATACATTGGAGGAAATTAGAAGGGACGAGAAACATACCCATTGAAAGGGCCACATACACGTTTGGGGTGGGAAAATGGGGACGCGCGTGTGCATGCGCGGAGACAGTGCATCGATATCGAGGCCCGGGCATGTAGGCTTTGGGATGGGTGAAAATAAAAACAAAGGGATGCGTACGCATGACGATAGGTGTGTATGCAATGGGATTGGCACACAGGCATCGGAGGAGGCGCACATGTGTTGAAGAATCCCAATAAACCAGTCAAGGAGAAAAAAAGACAAACTTAGAAGAAAGTGAAAATTTTTAGGAAATAAGATAGAAGAATGGCAACCTACCAGCAATTTTTAGATAGAAGTAGATAGAAATATCAATTGATACATGTGTTTTCTTATTTGCAGTGTATACTACCCATCCTCTAGACCCGTGAGTGATATGGTTAGCTAGTGGTGATAGAGGCCCAATTCGATGATGACGATAGAGTGACCTTCAACAATGATGATAGAGCGACCTTGGATAGCCTTCTTTATGTTACGGGATTGGCTCATGTGGTTGAGATGCCCAGATCACATTAGATCATGGCCTTTTGATAGCTATAGCAGAGCGATGGCACAATGAGAGTCAGTGCTTTCGGCTCCCGACCGGGAGATTACTATTACTCTTAAGGACATGTGGCATATTATGTGGGTCCCGATTCAGGGTCAGCTCATCTAGTCTATGAGCCGCTAGACTGATATTCAGAACTATATCGTAGAGTTTTTTGGCATCCCAAAAATACCACGGCATGGGTTGACCATTAGGCTATCACGGTGCATTGATGACTTAAAGCTAGACCGAGTATTGGTCTATATGATGGCCTTTTTCAATGGAGTCTTACTCCCTGACAAGACCGGTGCTTCATTTCCGCTTGGCCTCCTTAGAGTGATACATGGTTTGGTAGAGGGAGAGACCTACTGCTAGGGTCAGTGAATTTTGGCACATCTATACTAGGACCTATATTTGATTACCTACTACCATCAGAGGATGGTAGGACCAGCTCGCTTGCCTCATATTTAGGTGTGGGACCACTGCGCCATTAATTGCCCCTTATGTGTTTTGAGAGTTTGGGCTCCCGAGGATCCTTCTACGATGGGTTGGGTACCAACAAAGGATAATGAGTTATACGGGGTGGATTAGTATCGAGGTAGTTTGGAAGTACCCAAGATGTTCCTAGGCCGAGATAGGTTATACATTCACGGGGCCCAAGAGTAATTTGATGAGGGTCCACAGATTGCCTTTGATAGAGCACTAGATAATTTATGACAAGTGGTACATGCTATATGGGTGCACCGAGACAGATTAGAGATCCGGGTACTACACCTGAGTATGGGCCATGGTATCATGGTGTGCTTCCATGCCATTTGACTATTTCCATGACAGTGTATACCACCGATATGACAACTCCTCCGGTGGGACCTCCTAGTGGTGGAAAGGGTGGAGTCATTGGTGGTGAAGATAGTGACAACAATGATGATGGTGGGCCCAACTCATACCGGTATGTTAGGGGCGGGGACAGAGCTCTAGCATTATAGTAGCCATATGGACAGGGCCCCAGGCCTAGGCCAAGATAGGTGTTCAGGGTAGCTAACATAAAGTTTCCCCTAGTAGGCATTCCAATGGAGATATACACCCCTCTTCAGTAGGTACTTCAAGAGCAGGGCCCACCACCTCATACTCTAGAGGGTGGTGGTGATGGTGGATAGTTGGCTTCCATTCGAGAAGTTACTGAGGCAACGATTGTTGTTTAGTTACAGGTGGCTAGAGAGAGAGATGCAGCTAGGGCACATGTACATGCCCTCACAGTAGAGCGAGATTAGGCACATGCTCATGTGTAGATTTTGACATTGGATAAAGATCGGGCGGAGAAAATGCCACCGGGGAAGTGATATTACCCTATGGCAAAGTCAAATTAGTGAGATGGCTGCACAAGGGGCTCAGATATTGAGCCTTTTACATCAGTCTCAGACCCAGGTGTAGATGGTTGTTACTCAAAGGGACAATGCCCAGGCACATTCATAGGGTTATATTACATAGAGGGATCAGGAACGAGCCCATGTGTAGGTTATTACTGCAGATAGAGATCGAGAGGCTGTTGCTTCTAGACAAGATCATGCTGAAATTGGCAGGTAGATAGGTGAGCAAGATGCCACCTTTTAGGCATCTATCAATTCTAGAGATGTTGATCTGATACGTGATGCCATGAGGTCCGGTGGCAAGGCTTTATACTATAGGACTACTTACTTTAGGGCAATCTTGGCATAACAACGAGTGGTTCCTTTTGAGAAGTCATATGCGAGTTCGACAACAGCCACCAAACAATAGGGTGGTACCCTGGTGCTGGCCCATCACGAGCCACCACTCTTCTTTCCACCGGGTCATGGACCCGGGAGCCCGATGAGCGCAAGAGCTGTGGTTGAGCTCTTTTCTTCTCCTTTTGTACAGATGTATTGTATACATGCCTCTTATGAAGGTTGATTTTGATGTATGATTTTATGTACCATTGTTTTGATAATGCCTCTTAATGAAGGCTCGATTCTTTGTGATGCATGCCTTTTTTAGATGGCATATTGTATCTATGATGTACATTTTGAGCACTAACTTGGAAAATTATACATGTATCATATGGACATTTTGATGATGATTTTTTCATATTATACTATGATTATGCTTTGTATGAGCATTTATTATGATGTACACTTTCTCTTTCCTTTATGTATGTGACATAGCTTAGATTTAGATATGTGTATGTTTCATGCTTTCATACTTTGATATATCTGTAGATAGCACCACATGTTTTTAGATTTATGCCATGTTTCTGAGTTCTTATTCTAGCACTTGGGATGATACTAGATGATATTGGTGTGGGGGGATAGATTTGTGATTATGCACAACCCCTCTTTCCCCATTGATGATACGATATGTGATGATTAGCTTAGCATACATGCATGATGTAATACTTAGCATTTTTGTATATATGATGTATTAGATGATGTTTTATATGTGATGAATGATAGATGATAGATGTGATAACAAACAACTATGCAAGAGATAAATATACAAGCAAAAGTTAACAAAGCTAAACAATTGTACCTATACAACACAACACAACCTATGATGCAAACACATGATTTGACAAAGCATACTAAAAAGATCAAATTGACATTTTAATCTAAGTAAGTAAAATGAACCCTAATAAATGTATACAAGATACAAATGAATCAAATGCCATACATAATTATTTCAAACAAGATCCAACCTATGCTAAGAAAATAAGTCACAACATCACACAAAAAGGTATTCACAATCAACACTATACAAACCAACAACTAAAATCAATTAAAGCATTACCTTGTTTTTGCGGGACAACATTGATATATTTTCTAATGTTTTTGGGTTTATCTAAAAAGATAAGTTTTCAAGGCTACTGTTCACATTGTTTTCTAAAACAACGTTGCGTGGTTGTCGTAGCTTCATCCCTAAAAAAGGGAGATTTTTTGAATGTTTAGGTTTTTGTGTATCCTTTTTGAGTGTTTTTGCATTTTCTAAGGTCATGTTCTGAAAGTAATGTACAAGAACAAAGAAGCATGGATGCCCCAACGTGATGTGGGAATATACAAAAGGTAGAATGCCACACATGTATGTATGAGAAGGTGAAAATGTGCAGGTGCCCTCAGTGTTAGATGGGAGTATGCAAAGGCAATGTCCTTCATGCAGATATAAGAGAAAATAAGCCAGATCACGGTGCGGAAAAGGTGGCTTTAGTAGGGTTCCTAGACCTAGCAAAGGAAGTCATATCTAGAAAGTGGTGATGATTACCTATCCTATTGTAAGAGTGACTTGTGCTCATGAAGCTTCCTTGAGCACCGAAAATTGGTTTCACCCAAATATTTTCCCAATGTGCCACAATTGTGTGGTTTTCACATGTGGATGACCTACTTTTTCTTTACTGTTTTCTCAATTTTCCATTTTTTTTTCTTTTTTTCTTTGTTTTTCTATTTTTTAGTTCTTATCTGATATTCTCGTCATGCTTAAGTGTAGAACTACTTGAGGTGCATGGCGTTCATAGGTTCTAGAAGCTCTTCACCATCTAAATATGCAAGTTTATAAGCTCATGATCCATACTTTGTAATTACCTAGCTAGTTAGCTTCAAACTTACCTTTCTTTTCTTTGTCCTTAACGGTGTTCTTCTTATTTTATTTTAGAACTAGATCTCCTACATCAAATTCCCAATGAATGATGTGTTTGTTGTATCCTCTGGATACTCTGTTTTGATAGACTTTCAGGTGATTGAGCACTCTAATACAATTCATCTAATAGTTCTAACTCGGCAAGAAAGCAACTCTGTAGTCCTCATCTTTATCAAGATAGTCTCTGAGAGATATTTTTAGGGAAGGAAGCTCTACATCCAGAGGTATGATGGCTTCAGTGCCATAGACGAGTGAATACGGGGTAGCACCAGTAGGAGTGTGGATGGAAGTACGATAGGCTAAGAGGCAGGATGTATCTGTAAGTGCTAATTATAACCAGCTTTTATCGACCATTTTCTCCATAATCTATATAAGGGTTTTGTTAGTAGCTTCTACTGTCCATTTCCTTTGGGTAATAGGGGTAGACCACTTGATTTGGATATCGAAGCATTAACACATGTGATTTTTGCTAAAACAACCCACTTGTGACCCAAGAAACAACCTAGGATTAGTTAGGAAAATTATGGAATATTTTTTTTATTAGAAGTGTCTACAACCAGGTTGCAAGACAACAGTTATCATTGACAGGTTCTGGAACAAGTATGAATTACACTAGAACATACTATTATTTTATTAGAAGTTATCAGAGGTCACAAGGTCCAAAATATAGGGTTAGAAGTTTCAGTTAGGTTCGGGGGAAATTTAACACCATACCCACTCTCTAACAGGATCAAAGTTTCAACCTACTTTTTCTCACACTTAATACATTAAACATTTCCCTAAATCATTCCCATTGGATAGGAAAATTTCTCACCTTTTTGATGATATAAATAAGTCCTCCTAACTCCTTATAAAACTCCAGTTATGGGTCGGTGGGATTTGGGAGTCAAATTTTCCCCCAAAGGGACACATGTCGAGCGGGGAAAAATCATTTTCCAGGTTGGCGGGTCACGGGCGGTGTTTACAAATTTTCCCTACGTGGGTGCAAATTCCACATCTCTCCCACGCCTCTGCGGGTCCTCCAATGACACATTTCGGGCTCTAAGACAAGGCGATGAGAGAATGAGGGAAGGGCAAGGTAGTGGAGAAATTTGGAGAAATTTCTTGAAGGGTGAGAAAAACCATTCAAGACCCACGCGCCCGCAGTGTCCAACAGTACACGTGACACTCAACAACCCAAAGAGAGGGGGAAAGAGAGTGACAGATGGGGTGGTGGGGGTAGTTTGTGAAATTTTCTAAAGGGAGGTAAAAGGGGTAAATGGCGCGCATGGCTCCACGCATCTATGGAAAGGTCGACCGTGGAAAGGTCGGGAGTGCGGGGCCGCAGAGATAAACTCAAAAATTTTACCAAAAACAAAAATTCAAAAACATAAGATAAATTCCACGAGGGTTTCACCCCTCTATCATGTCACGTGGCAGCCTTTGATTGGTTGTGGGCTGATGGAGGAAATTTTAAAAAAATCCCCAAGAATTTTTCAAAAATTTTCTAAGGATTTTTAAAGGGAATTTTTCAAGTGCGGGCCCACCAGGGAAAATTTTCCCAAATTTTCCCGCCAAGGAAGGAAAACTTCAGAGGGCCATAAATTTTGCTAGGAAGCTCAGTTTTGGGAAAACAAGGACTTTATGGAAAGCTCTCGATGCCCTCTTTGCACAAGAAACATAAATTTTAAATTTTGATAAATTTTAAGGAGTCAAATTAAAGAAACGATCTGCGCAGGATTTTAAAAATCCAACTGGTAAATTTTTACTTATAAATTTGGTTCAATTTGATCTCCTCCTTCACTCAACATGCCAAACAGACATGGAGGATTATTCTGAGAAGGATTTTGGATGTTTTAGGAAGGTAAACTTGCTTAATTGATTCCAATTTTAATTTTTTCCAACAATTGACGAAAAGAGACTGCAAAATTTTCCTTTGTTCAATTGAAAGGTTTCTTAAATATTTCTTAAGAGTTTTTAATCTATTTGGGGTCGTTTTCATAATACTAAGTTCAATTTAATATTGCATTTATCTTTTATCTATTTTTCAGGTGATACATTTCAAGAAACAGAGAATTAACTATCTCTTTTACCATGCAATAAAACATTGAATTCATTCCATGCTAGCCTTAAATGTTTTCCTTCTTCAATCAAACATTAAAATAAGAATGCAGTTTTCTATCCTTTCCAAAATCATACATTTTAAACAAGGCAGAATAATACAATTTCATCTCATGTGTTTCTTCCTTTTTCCACTTTCCAAAATAGGGATTCCAATCACAATTTGATGTTCCAATTCAAAACAACAATGCATATGAAGAAAGGTATTGCAATCCTTTATTGAATTCAATTATACAACTTTACATCTTTCAATGTTTGAATGCAAATAATAGATTTCTATTTCTTTCTTTCCAATAAACAGAATAGAGTATAAATATCTTTCACATTTTGAATATACAACTTTCATGTCTTTCTTTCAAAATCCATAAACAAAGTATGTCTCTTTCAAAATTTAAATTACAGCTTTCATATCCAAATACCAACATATTTTTTTCACAAAATACATTACAATTTCATCCACTTCAAAGTGGGAAAGGTTACAATAAAATATATTTCACAAGAGGACTTGGAAAATTTCCTTCATCTCGCTTCGAGAAGAGCTACATGCAAGTTTATTTTTTCTTCCAATTTGATCACAACAAAAGTGGGGGAAAGGCAATACTCTCCACCCAACCAAGACATCCAATGAAAGGAGAAGCCATCCTTCATCATTGGCCCCCAAGCCCTAACCACAATGCAATAAGAAATGGATATCAACCCATGGCAACAACAAGCTTCCACAACACACAACATTATTTCAACATGCATATTTAAATTAAAACACAGTTCAACACAAGACAACAGTTTACAACTGCATTTGAAAACATTCAAACAAAACTCAGGCTTTATCATGCAAGCCAAAGGAGCAAGGACTATGGGGGAAGCTACTTATGCCTCCCAATGGGAATTGGGCATCCACCTATAATAAACCACCAAAATAATTCATCACACATATCCTTATCCCCCCACAATCCCTCCTTATGCCCCCCACAGATTTCCTTATGCCCCCCACAAAGTAAGAAATGCAAGGTATTTATTTTCTATGGTGGATACCAAACCCAAACTCCCTCCACAAGAATTCTGATGTCACTTTGGCATTCCCTTATGCACCCCCTACATGAATTCCCCATAACATTCTCCTACACCACTCCTATGGAAGTCTACCCAAACAACCAACAAAAACAAAAAACAAAAAATACACCATTTACACCAACACAAAAAGAATTAACAACATAAGTGAAGAGCTAAGCTACTACCTCTCCATGGTAGATTTTGTTTCCAAACAACAAGCTTTCAATTCCAAAAACAAAGTCCCAAAATCAGCAACCAAAAATAATGCAAAGTTCTCCAAATATTCTCTAAGCAAGAGCTCCTAAATAGCAAGAAAATGCACCCCCAAAAGGAAGTATGCAAAAGTTCAACAACCCAAAACAAGGCAAAGAGTTTTAATTTTATAGAAGAGGGAAAGGAAGAGGATGAGGTGGATCCATGTAGGATGCCACTTCACACATCCTCAATTCCAACACAAAGGTCAAAATTCCATTCTCCAAAGCACAATAAAGAGGTGGGTGAAAATATGACAAATTTACTTGCACACTCCAAAAGCCCACACCCCAAAGGACTGAATTAAATAAAATGTAAGAAGAGTGCAATTAAAAAAATGCAACATGATTAATAAAAATGCATTAAAAAGGGCTAAAATCAACCCTCCAACCATAGGTATGGTTGGTAAATAAAATTAAGAGGTATGGGACAAGTTTTACTTGTCCCACAAGCCTCTGAAAACAACCCCCAAAGAAAACTTCGAATTTCCAAGGAGGTGGAGTGTTTCATACTCCAAAATCTGACTTACACAACTCTTACACATACTTACACATCCCTTACATATTTAATACAAAGAGCCAACAACTTCTATAATTACTTTCTCATATCCCAATTTGATTTATTTAACTTTTAACCATATGTTTTCTCACATTAATTCTCCACAACTTAATTAAATAAAAGAAAGGGACACATCACTAATAAAATACATACAACAATAAAAAAATGAACCACATTAATAAAATATACAAAACCCCTTGGTCACTTATAAAGGTGATCCCCCATGGGAGTCCCTAACAAAACAGCACACACACACACACACACAACACATTTTTATGGTGACCTTGTTGAATCCACCTAGAATTCCAATGTGGTTGGTCTCCAATCCCCCAATTTTTGTTGTGATATTTTAACCTGCAAAACACAAATACCTCCTTCGTCCTCGTGGCCATATCAGAACATCCAACATGATATAAATATAATCACAAAATCATCTATACATATGAATCACAACAACATCAAGGCAATTAGTAATATCACTTACAATCTATATCCACAACTATATCATCATCATATAATGTCCATTTCTAAGTCTACTCAAAATATCCAAAATCACATGCTCAGACAACATTCACAATATATCCATGTCAAATAGTATATCATCATCTACATATAAGTATCTCTAATAATGATCGTGCATCATAACCAAATCAAGATAGACAATAATCCATGATCAAATGTCTAACATCATACTAAATCAAAGCATAATAATGTCAATAATTTAATCAACAATATCAAGATTTGTATAAAAAAGGTGTCAAAGGGAAGTGGTCACTACATCCCCCTCCCCTTAGACTCGACTTCCTCTGGAAGTCACTTTGGAAAAAATGTGGAAACTAAACTCTTAATAAGGTAGCATTCTCCCATGCAGCTGCAGTCTCATCATATCTATCCCACTTTTGCACCCAAACTCGACCAACCTCTCGTGCCTCAAAGGCCCGAGTCTTACGATTTAGGATGTGAATGGGCTCCACCATCACCTACCCTTGATCCTGCACCTACAATGATGTCCGATTCAGCACATGAAGAAATGAAACATGAAAAACATCATGTATGTGAGAAAAACTAGGTGGCAATGCTAGATGATAGGCCAAAGGGCCAATACACTCCAAGATCTCAAAAGGACCCATGAATCTAGGAGCTAACTTAGAACCTTTTCCATAATGGATAGGGCTCTTGTGTGGCTTGAAACGAACTAACACCTTCATGCCCACATCAAAAATACAATCGATCCTATGCTGATTTGTATACTTCTTCTTCCTGTCCTGTGCCTCCTACAATCTCTGCTTGATCCACACCACCTACTACTCCATGTCCTATAGAAGAGCTAGTCCAAGAGATAATTTTTCCTCTAGCCTATCCCAACTAAGAGGTGTCCTGCACTCTCTACCATAAAAATCTTGAAAAGGAGCCATGCTTATAGAAATCTAGAAACTATTATTGTAGGAAAACTCCACTAAGTATAGGTACTCCTCCCATTTAGACTACTGATCCATCACATACAATCTAAGCATGTCCTCTCAAATATTATCACCCGTCGGTCTGTCCATCTATCTTGAGGTGATATGTTGTGTTGAAGTTGATCTTCATCCCGAGGACATACTGCATGGTAGTCCAAAAATGTGAAGTGTACAAAGGATCACGGTCACAAATGATCTTCCACGAGAATCCGTGCAACCTGACAATCTCATCCAAATATACTCGTGTCACTACTCTAGTTGTATAAGTGGTCTTCACTAGAGAAAAGTGAGCCACTTTTGTCAATTTATCAATTGTGACCATAATGGCGTCATGGTGATATCTCGACATCGGTAGCCCAATAATGAAATCCATGGAAATGGTGTTCCACTTCCATTCTAGTATAGCATGGGGATAAAGAAGGCTAGCTAGATGTTGATGCTCAGCCTTAACTCTCTGGCACTCTAAACATTGTGACACAAACTAGGCCATGTCT
The DNA here is from genome assembly GCA_018340775.1 of Taxus wallichiana var. yunnanensis. Lineage (NCBI taxonomy): Eukaryota > Viridiplantae > Streptophyta > Pinopsida > Cupressales > Taxaceae > Taxus > Taxus wallichiana. Next base: position 742,468,807 of record CM031238.1, on the reverse strand, counting down.
CTATGAAGTCCTCTCCAATGATATAACTGTTGCAAGGTGGCGTGCATCTTCTTCACCCCGGGATGGGCTGAATATGGTGCATGATGTGCCTCTACCAAGATGTCTGCCTCAAGCCTCCATCTCTAGGAACATAAATCCAGCCTCTGTGCCTAAGAAGACCATCTACCTCTAAGGAAAACTATCAAACTTCCCCTCAAGGGGTCTCTGGGACTCAATATTTGGTCGAACTACATTGTAGAAGTTGTTAAGAGGAAGCTGTTGAAGAATCCTGCTCCACAAATCTATGCTCACTAAAGTGGCTATAGCCACATGTCTCCATCTGCTGAGAGTGTCTTCTATCACATTCTCCTTCCCCTTCACATGCTCGATCTCCATGTCATACTCACAAAGCAACTCCATCCAATGTCACCTGATGACCATTAAAATTGGGCTGCGTGAAGAAGTGATGAAGACTCAAGTGATATGTCCGAGTGTGAATCTCTGACCAAGAAGAAAATGTCTCCATCTAACCAAATCACGTATAACTACCACAAGCTCAAGATCATGAGTTAGATAATTGAGCTCATAATCCTTGAGTTTGTGATACTCAAAAGCCACTACTCTTCCCTCCTGCATCAACACACCTCCAAGCCCTGCTAAAGAAGCATCCTAAAAATAAAGAACTCACGCTGAGGATCGGCACTACAAGGATAGGTGTTGTGGTGAGGCATTCCTTTAGTGTCCTGAAGGCCTTCTTGCATTTTTCCAACCAAACAAACTTCTTCCCTTTCCTCTGAAGGGAAGTGATAGGGTTTGTAATCCAAGAGAAGTCCTAAAAAAATATCCCTGTAGTACCACGCTAATCCCATGAAGTTTCTCACCTCGTCACTTGTAGTGGGTGTTTTCCAATCCATAATGGATCTAATCTTTGAAGGATCGAAGGTGATACCTTCCCCAGAAATGATATGACCCAAGTAATGCACCTCTATCTGAAATAATGCACACTTCTCCAAGTTCCCATAAAGTTTCTACTCATGAAGACATTGAAGAACCTAATGCAAAGGTGCCCCTCATGCTCCTCACATATACGTGAGTATATCAAAATTTCATCTAGGAAGATGAGTGCGAAAGGATCTAAGAAGGTTTGAATACCCCATTCATCAAAATCATAAATATTACGGGGTCATTATTCAAACCAAAAGGCACCCTTTGTGAACTCATAGTGCCCATATCTCGTACTAAAAAGTGGTATTATGAATTTCCACCTCCAAAATACTTAGATGATGATAGCCTGACTTAAGATCAATCTTAGAGAAAATTGTGGCTCCCTTCATCTAATCAAACAACTTGTCAATACAAGGAAGGGGATAAAAATTATTGATCGTTACCTTATTCAGCTGGCGGTAATCAATAAAAAACCACAAGGATCCATCCTTCTTCTTCACAAAGATCACTGGTGTACCCCAATGAGATACACTAGGATGGATAACGCCTTTCTCCAAAAGGCTCTCAATCTGCTGACTTGATATCATAGAGCTCTGCGGGGTGGTCATCCGAGAATCTTCTCATGAGATAGGCTCTGCTCCCAAAACTAGATCTATATGAAAATAAATATCACGTGGGGGTGATAACCCTGGTAGCTCCCCTAGAAAGACATCTAGAAACTCTCTCAAAATGGAATGATCATCTAGTGATGGTCCACTAGACCCATCCTTTGATCTATCACTAAATATAACAGCATACATCTGACAACCCCATTGCACACACCACTTAAGCTTTGCATAGCGGAGATGGTGTGAATAGAAACAAGTCTCTTGACCCTTGGAATCACCGACTCAACTCCCAAATCACCTGCACAAGTTAGTCTTGTGATAAAATCCATCTTGGCCCTATGTGTAGATAACTAATCCATACCCATAATGACTCCATACGATCCCAAAGGAAGGATAAGGATATTTGAGGTAGTTGTGAAAGGTCCAAAATCCACTACACACTCCTTAACTAAGGAGTCTATAGAGATCTTGGCTCCAAAATCCATCTCCACATCCCAACTAAGACCCTTCCTAACGCCACCTAGGCTACATCACTCTACTAAAGAAGGTGCAATGAAAGAATCATAAGAATAACTTGAGAACCAAACAATACAGAGGTAGGAATACCCCTAATGCTACTTGTAGTCTCAATGACTGTACTCTGATGATCCACCTAGCGGTTCTCAATTGCTACATAAATCATGTGGTTGTGTCCATGTCACCATGATGAATCCCGAGATCATGTCTTACCCTTGTTGTTAGGGTTATGTGGGAAGTATCTCCAAAAAAAAATTCAGTAACTTCACAACCAAAACATCCTCTTAATCCTCCCCAATGAGTAGCACCTCTAGTAGGTGCCCTAAAATTCTGTGGCATGGATCCTGATGATCCGATTACGGTTTCTTGAGGTCTTTACTAGTGAGCTCCCACTAATCGAGCTCTAGGTCCACCTTGTGTCTGATAAGACCCCTAGGGGAGGCCCCATAATCGACATATATTTTCATCATCTCTTTGTGGAGGTCTATGAGGTGGGCGGGACTGTTGCTACTACTGTGGTCTAAATGAAAACTTTGTTGAACCCTATCCACCATGAGGAAGAGGTAATGAACCCCTCGATCTTCTATCATGCATCTCCTGTATGCGGCTCGGACTCGGTCTCTAGCCTGTTGGGTCTTCCCCGAGTCTCCTCTGCTATATAGGCCTTCTCGACGGCCTCAGCTAATGTCTGTGGATAATGGATCCTCACTACACATATAATGTCTAGATTTAGGCCCTGGATGAACCTATGAATCTACACCTACTCATCCTACATGTACTCAACATACTAGAGTAGATCTAGAAATATACTCTCATACTCTGCTACTGAAAGAGATGTCTTTCGGAGGTCATGGAACTCATCGATCCTCTGTTGTATGAACCTCTGTGATAAATATCTACTCTTGAATCTCTCCTCAAATAGCTCCTAAGTCACTATCTCAGAATCTACATGGAGCTTCGATCCTTTTCCTCCACCATACTCCAACTCCATCCCTTAGTAGATGGATCGCAACATGAGCTTTCATGTTGCTAGAACAAGGACAAAGCTTGAAGCAACCGCTCAAGATCACTAGCCAGGCCTCTACCTAAAATCCACCTATGTCACCTGAGTAATGTGATGGCTGAAGCTTTAGGATTTCCATGATGTGATATGCAGCTATGGTCGACGGCCTCTAAGTCTCTCTACATGCTCATCCCTAATCCTAGGGCTCCGAGACTTCTCCTATGCATCGAAACTCGATCACCCTATCCCCTCAGTGGTGACTCTACCTTGGATGACTCCGCATGGGAGTTCACTCCTCTATGCTCCTCACTTTGGGTTGATGAGATACCGACCCTCAATGGAAGGGGCTCTGTCATTACTAGCTACATTTCCTCCTCCTAATCCTCACATAGATCGGTATTAAAATCCTGAAGAGTCTACAAAAATGCGGGGTACGATGGCTATTACACCCAGATCCGGTGGTGGTGGTGGTGGTAAGTTTGAGTCAATGTGAAAATTCCCCACCCCATCTCGCACCTCCTGCACGAACACAGCAGCGAGAGTTAGTTCATTTTTCTAATATTTACTCATTTTTTCCATGTTTACTAAAATATGCAATTTCTAAACTAAGTTGTTTTCTAGATTTAAAAAAATGTGCTAGGTTTAAGTTTCATGTCCCAAGTTTTCTAGTGTGCCCAATGGTCCAAGATTTTGAACCACTTCTCTGATACCAAGTGTGATGCTTGCTAAAACAACCCACTTGAGACCAAGAAACAACCTAGGATTAGTTAGGAAAATTATGGAATAATTTTTTTTTATTAGAAGTGTCTACAACTAGGTTGTAAGACAACAATTGTCACTGATAGGTTCGGAACAAGTTTGAATTACACTAGAGCATACTATTCTTTTATTATCAATTATCAGAGGTCACAAGGTCTAAAATCTAGGGTTAGAAGTTTCAATTAGGTTCAGGGGGTAATTTATCACCATACCCACTCTCTAACAAGACAGAGTTTCAACTTGATTTTCTCACACTTAACGCATTAAAAATTTCCCTAAATCATTCCCATTGGATAGGAAATTTTCTCACCTTTCGATGATATAAAGAAGTCCTCCTAACTCCTTATAAAACTCAAGTTATGGGCCGACAGGCTTTGGGAGTCAAATTTTCCCCCAAAGGGACACATGTCGAGCGAGGGAAAAAAGCATTTTAAGGTTGGATGGTGTCGGGGGGGGTGTTTACAAATTTTCCCCGCATGGGTGTAAAGTCCACATCTCTCCCACACCTCCGCGGGTCCTCCAATGACACATGTCGGGCTCTAAGCCAAGGTGGGGAGAGGATGAGGGAAGGGCAAGGTGGCAAAGAAAGTTGTAGAAATTTCTTTGAAGGGGGAGAAACACCATTTAACACCCACACACCCGCGGGTCCACCTGGGACACGTGGCACTCAACAATCCAAAGCGGGGAGAAAGAGAGGGACGGGTAGGGCAGTGGGGGTAGTTTGTGAAATTTACCAAAGGGAGGGAAAAGGGGTAAATTCCATGCATGGGTCCGTGCGTCCATAGAAAGGTCTCACCGTAGGGAGAGGGTGGGAGTGTGGGGCCGAAGGGTAAACTCCAAAAATTTCCCAAAAACAAAATTTCAAAAAAACAAGATAACGTCATGCGATGGTCTCGACCCTTCGCCATGCCATATGACAACCTCGATTAGCTATGGGCCGGTAGAGGAAATTTTAAAAATTTTCCCCAAGAATTTTGAAGGTATTTTTTTGGGGCCGCGGGCCCTCTAGGAAAATTTTCCCAAATTTTTCTGGCAAGGAAGTGAAACTTCATAGGGCCACAACTTTTTCTAGGAAGCTCAGTTTTGAGAAAACAAGGACTTTCTGGAAAGCTCTCGATGCCCTCTTTGCACAAGAAACATAAATTTTAGATTATGATAAAGTTTAAGGGTAAAATTCATGAAAACAATATTCAGGCTTTTAAAAGCCAACTGGTAAATTTTAACTTATAAATTTGGTTCAATTTGATCTCCTCCTTCACTCAACATGCCAAACAGGACATGGAGGATTATTCTAAGAAGGATTTTGGATGTTTTAGGAAGGTAAATTTTCTCAATTGATTCCAATTTTTTTTTTTTCCAAAAGTTGTGAGAAAAGACTACTACAAATTTTCCTTTGTTAAATTGAAAGGTTTCTTAAGAGTTTTTAGTCTGTTTGGGGTCATTTTGGTCATACTAAGTTCAATTTAATATTGCATTTGTCTTTTATCTATTTGTAGGGTTATTTGAACATTTGATTAAGGAATTTTACAAAGTACACAGTGAAGTAAAAGAACTTATACATTTCAAAAATAAAGATTAAACTATCTCTTTTGCCATGCAATAAAACATTGAATTCATTCCATGCTAGCCTTAAATGTTTTTCCTTCTTCAATCAAACATTAAAATAAGAATGCAGTTTTCTATCCTTTCCAAAATCATACATTTTAAACAAGGCAGAATAATACAATTTCATCTCACGTGTTTCTTCCTTTTTCCACTTTCCAAAATAGGGATTCCAATCACAATTTGATGTTCCAATTCAAAAAAACAATGCATATGAAGAAAGGTATTGCAATCCTTTATTGACTTCAATTATACAACTTTACATCTTTCAATGTTTGAATGCAAATAATATATTTCTATTTATTCTTTCCAATAAAAGCGAGCAGTATAAATATCATTCACATTTTGAATATTCAACTTTCATGTCTTTCTTTCAAAATCCATAAACAAAGTATGTCTCTTTCACAATTCGAATTACAACTTTCATATCCAAATACAAACATCTTTTCTTCACAAAATACATTACAATTTCATCCACTTCAAAGTGGGAAAGGTTATAATAAAATATATTTCACAAGGGACTGGAAAAAATATCTTCTTCTACTCCAGAACAACAACATGCAAGTTTCTTTTTCTTCCAATTTGATCACAACAAAAGTGGGGGAAAGGAAATGCTCTCCACCCAGCTAAGACATCCAATGAAAGGAGAATCCATCCTTCATCATTGGCCCCGAGCCCCAACCACAATGCAATAAGAAATGGATATCAACCCATGACAACAACAAAGGCTTCCACAACACACAACATTCTTTCAACATGCATATTCAAATTAAAACACAGTTCAACACAAGACAACAATTTATAACTGCATTTGAAAACATTCAAATAGAACTCAGGATTTATCATGCAAGCCAAAGGAGCAAGGACTATGGGGGAAGATACTTATGCCTCCCAATGGGAATTGGGCATCCACCTATAACAAACCACCAAAATAATTCATCACACATATCCTTATGCCCCCACAATCCCTCCTTATTCCCCCACATATTTCCTTATGCCCCCACAAACTAAGAAATGCAAGCTATTTATTTTCCATGGTGGATCCCAAACCCAAACTCCCTCCACAAGAATTCTGATGCCATGACATTCTCTTATGCCCCCACATGAATTCTCCTACACCATTCCTATGGCAAGTATACCCAAACAACCAACAACAAAAAACTAAACATACACCATTCACACCAATAGAACAAAAAATAAAAGCATAAAAGAAGAGCTAAACTCCTACCTCTCCATGGTAGCTTTTGTTTCCAAACAACAAGCTTTCAATTCTAAAAACATAGTCCCAAAATCAGCAACCAACAAGCATGCAAAGTTCTCCAAATATTCTCCAAGCAAGAGCTCCCAAACAACAAGAAAATGCACCCCAAAAGGAAGTATGCAAAAGTTCAACAACCCAAAACAAGGCAAAGAGTTTGAATTTTATAGAAGAGGGAAAGAAAGAGGATGAGGTGGATCCATGTAGGATGCCACTTCACACATCCTCAATTCCAACACAAAGGTCAAATTCCATTCTCCAAAGAACTATAAAGAGGTGGGTGAAAACATGACAAATTTACTTGCAGAAACTCCGAGAAGGAGAAAAACCCACACCCCAAAGGACTGAATTAAATAAAATGTAAGAAGAGTGCAATTAAAAAAATGCAACATGATTGATAAAAATGCAAGAAAAATGGATAAAATCAACCCTCCAACCATAGGTATGGTTGGTAAATAAACTTAAGAGGTATGGGACAAGTTTTAGTTGTTCCACAAGCCTCAAAAATAGCCCCCAAGGACAAATTTGAATTTCCAGGAGGTGGAGTGCTTCACACTCCAAAATATGACTTACACAACTCTTACAAATACTTACACATCCCTTACATATTTAATACAAAGAGCCAACAACTTCTATAATTACTTTCTCATATCCCAATTTGATTTATTTAACTTTTAACCATGTGTTTTCTCACATTAATTACCCATAACTTAATTAAATAAAAGAAAGCACACATCACTAATAAAATACATACAACAATAAAAAAATGAACCACATTAATGAAATATACAAAACCCTTGGTCACATATAAAGGTGATCCCCCATGGGAATCCATAACAAAAACACACACACACACAAAACACATTGCCATGGTTACCTTGTTGAATCCACCTAGAATTCAAATGTGGTTGGTCTCAATCCCCAATGTTTGTTGTGATATTTTAACTTAAAAAACACAAATACCTCCTTCAAAGCATCGTGGCCATATCAAAACATCCAACATGATATAAATAAAATCACAAAATCATCTATACATATGAATCACAACAACATCAAGGCAATTAACAATATCACTTACAATCTATATCCACAACTATATCATCATCATATAATGTCCATTTCTAAGTCTACTCACAATATCCAAAAATCACATGCCCGAACAACATTCACAATATATCCATGTCAAATAGTATATCATCATCCACATATGAGTGTCTCTAATAATCATCATGCATCATAACCAAATCAAGATACACAATAATCCATGATCAAATGTTTAACATAATACTAAATCAAAGTATAATAATGTCCATAATGTAATCAACGATGATCAAGATCAAGATCAAAAGGTGTCAAAGGGAAGTGGGCACTACATCCCCCTCCCCTTTTGAAAAAACGGCGCTCGATTTTTAGACTCGACTTCCTCCTGGAAGTCACTAGAAAAAAATTGAAAACTAAACTCGTAATAAGGTAGCATCCTCCCATGTAGCTACAGTCTCATCATATATGTCCCCCGCACCCAAATGATCAACCTCTCTACCTCGAATGCCCATGGTTCTGCAAGCTAGGATGCGAACAGGCTCCACCATCACATGCCCTTGATCCTGCACCTGCAATGATGTCAAATCTAGCACATGAGAAGGATCTACAATATATATCCTAAGAACTGAAACATGAAAAAAATCATGTATGCGAGACAAGCTGGGTGGCAATTCTAGACGGTAGGCCAAAGGGCCAATATGCTCCAAGATATCAAAAGGACCCACAAATCTAGAAGCTAACTTATAACCTTTTCCATAATGGATAGAGCTCTTATGTGGCCTGACATGAAGGAACACCTTCATGCCCACATCAAAACTACTGATCGATCCTATGCTAATATTCATACTTCTTTTGCTTTTCCTTCCTATGCCTCCTGTAATCTCTGCCTAATCAACATCACTTTGCTCCATGTCTTGTAGAAGAGATGGTCGAAGAGAAACCCTATCCTCTAGCTTTGTCCCAACTAAGAGGTGTCATGCACTCTCTACCATACAAATCTTGAAAAGGAGCCATGCCTATAGAACTGGAAAATATTAGTGTAGGTAAACTCCACTAAGTACAGTACTCCTCCCATTTAGACTGCTGATCCATCACATACATCCTGAGCATATCCTCTAAAATATGATTCACCTTCAAGTCTATCCATATGTCTCGGGGTGATATGTTGTGCTGAAGTTGATCTTCATCCCGAGGACATACTACATGGTAGTCTAAAGATATGAAGTTTTCAAAGGATCGCGGTCACAAATAATCTTCCACGAGAATCCCGTGCAACCTAAAAATATCATCCAAATATACCCGTGTCATGTTGCTCTAGCTATATAAGTGATCTTCACAAGAGAAAAGTGAGCCACTTTTGTCAATTTATCAACCATGACCATAATGGTGTCATGGTGATTGTTGTTGCAAATCAGTAGCACCCACGGATGCAAATCGGGTTTCTAAGTTGATGTTTCGGGCATCCGGTGTGATTGCACAAAATTGAAACCTCTCTCCAAGTGTGGGACTTGTAAAATGAGAGAGGAATCTCTAGATTAAAGGCTAGTTCCTCAAACTCCTCTGATCAGATTTGTTATTTGCAAAATTACAGAGGTTTGAATCCTAATCCTACTCTAAATTCCAAGGAGACAGAGATAGAAAGTGCAAAAATTGAAACTAAACTAATAGGTGATACACCAAAGGAGTGGTGAACACTTCTTGTTCATGAAAATTGACACAATTTCATAAAATGCAACATGAAACATCATACACAGGCTGATAAGATGCAATTAGAGGTCTGAAATGAAGCAAGACAATACAAACAAAGGACTGAAAATTGATCACAGAGTCTGCACTGTCATTTTTCACTGTCAAAATCCTTGCATTTGCAACATCAAAGAGGTAGAAACCTGTTACAATCATGAAGAAGGTCTGATACTTGCAAAAATCACTTGTTGAAGGTGAAAGAAGAAGCTTGCTATCCAAAAAAAATGTTCAACCTTTGAAAAATGAGCCAAATCTGGCTTTTACAGTGCATGGGTCGAGCCCAGGAGAGAGAAAACATGTAAAAAATGTGGAAGCCATTCCCCATTGAATGAAGATGCATTAAAACAGCATGGGCGTCCTTACAGACCCATGCCCTGACATTTTTGGCCATGCTGAAGAAGAATGCGACCCATTTTGCATTAAAACTGGTTGTTGAAACGTCATTTCTGGCCATTACCACATGCCAGAGGCGTTTCTTGATTTTATCTCTCCAAACTCAACCAAAATTCAAAATTTACCCCAGAATCATGTAGATAATTTCACCAGCTTTCCATTGATATAAAGAACGTGAAAATCGAGCTCTGGATCGAAAGATATGGCGATTTGAAAATTTAGGGCAAAAACAGGCCAAAATCGGATCGGCGAGGCAAAAGTTTGAATTTTTACCTGTTTGGTCTTTGGAAAAAATTTCAAATTTTCCCCACGCTCCGCCACTCTAGGTGCCACGTGGTGGCTTCCTATTGGCCATGGGCCTCCTAAGGGAAAATTTCCCACAAAAACTCCGTCGAGCCATAACTTGAAAAATATGAGGAGTTAGGAGGAAAACTTTACCTTTCTGGAAAGCTGAGAGAGAGCTCTATCCAATGGTGTCATTTTTAGAAAGATTTGAGTTCCTAAAAATAAAAAATGGAGACTGAGGCACAAGAGAGGTAAGAACACACAGAGTTAGCCACAAAAATTAGCAGGGGCACATTTTGGATAACAATTTTGGGGACTCAGAGGGGTCATCTGCCTGCTAGATGAAGATACTAGTTGCCTGAAGCAGCCCATTGGGCATGGAGTCATAAAATTTTATTTTTAGAACCCCAACTGACTTAGAATGTTGCAAGGAGGAAGATGGAATATCACCTGATGGAAGCAAGGACTGCAAAACATCTCCAGGGACAGCAAGCCTGTGCCAAAGCACTTAGGGAAAGCAAAACAACCTACAACAAAACAATGTGCACAAGCACTTGGAGGAATGAAAACCTAAGCTAATATTTACAAGGTGGAGAATTTCCCTTTAGTAGCAATGCTTTAGATAGATTCCATTGACTAGAATTTGTAGTTCTTTGCCATCCAATGAAGACAATTGGAAGGCATTGCTGTCCTTACACTTTGTGACCATGTATGGGCCACTCCAAATGGCATCAAATTTTGAATGCCTTCCCGGTTTTGCTCTATCTGCATCCCATTTTAACACTAGATCTCCAACTTGGAAAGATCTACTCTTGGCCTTCCTATCAAAGGTATTCTTGATCAAAGCTTGATCCTTATACATTTCTTGGGATGCCGATCTCGATCTCTTGGAGCTCCATCAACTCGCATATCTCACCTCCATGGGCCCAAACTCTAACAACTCTAAGCTCGCTTCATGAGTTCCAATGTTGGCAACTCAAGTGACATGGGAAAGATTTCTTCTCTTCCATAAACAATCCTGAATGGAGAGTTACCTATGGATCTCTTGGGAGTTATCTTATCAGCCCATAAGGCTGATTTCAGTTTGGTATGCCAAGACCTTTGATTCTCATCAAGAGTCCTCCTAATGATCCTCAACAAGTTCTTGTTTGTAGATTCAGCCTGGCCATTACCCTGAGGGTAGTAGTTTGATGAAGTACTTAGGTAGATCCCATTCTTGATATCCCACTCAGTCACCTTGGATCCAATGAATGCTAATGCATTATCTGAGATTATTGTAGCAGGTATGCCAAATTTGGTTACTATCCCCTCATAGAAGTCTAAGATGCTAGACTCATTTGCTTCCTTGAGTGCTACTGCTTCAGTCCACTTGGTGAAGTAGTCTGTGGCTGTCAAAATCCACTTATGCCCTTGGCTTGAATTGGGATTAATGACTCCAATGAAGTCCAAACCCCATTGCATGAATGGCTGGTCAACTGAAATTGGATGCAATGGAAGGGCAGCAAGCCTCTCTTTACCTGTGAAGAATGCACAATTCTTGCACCTTTTGATCCACACAAAGCAATCACTAAAAATCTTGGGCCAATAATAACCAGCCTTCATGATTTTTAGAGCTATCACTCTTGGTGCAAAATGACCACCACCGGCTGGTCCACCATGGAACTCTTCCAACACCCTATGAATCAATTGTGCCAATGCATCTCGGTAGCACTCCATTCACATCTTTCTTGAATAAAACACCGTCTATTATGGCATATGGGACAGCCTGCAATTTGAAGTGTCTTCTTTGGGTCTTGTTCATCTCTCGGAGGGCATAGGCATGTGCTTAGGAAGTTCATTATACCTTGGGTCCAAAGAAGGAGTGGGGACAGCATTATCCTCTTCTTGAGTGCTACCTTGCACATGGCTGTCTTGAACTGTCAAAACAACCTCTTCTTTATTGCATACTCCTTTTTGCTTGCCCAAAATCAGCTACTCACACAATCCTTTTCCTCTTACTAGCTTGGTGACCTTGATCTCAATGTCATACTCCATGACACGAGTGATCCAACCTGCCCTTTTCTCATTCAAATCCTTGTTGAGGAGGAAGTCCTTTACTCCGGCATGAGAAACCAACAAACTGAACCTTGTTGTTTGAGACTAGATGCTTGAATTTCTTCAAGCAAGTACATTCTTCTCAATAAAATAATATCTCACCTCATAGTCATCTAGGCTTTGGTGAAGAAAGCAATTGGCTGCTCATCATTTTCCTTATTCTATTGTACCAAAATGGCAGAAATGGTATCATTACCCCCAAATGCATAGAGGATGAAATCCTTTGAGAAGTATGGGTTGATGAGAGTTGGTGCTTGAGAGATGGCTTCTTTGATTGCTTCAAAACTCTCCTTGCCTTCTACGTTGTCCATTTCAAAGCCATGCTTTTCTTTAACATCTTGGTGATGGGCTTGACAAGGGCTGCAAAATCTGGGACAAACCTCTCGAAGAAAATTTATTCTCCCAAGAAACTCTGGAGGGCCTTCTTGTGGCTTGGCAATGGTAGTGCTCTTATGGCTTCGACTCTTTCTAGGATCAATTGCTAATCCTTCTTTGGAGACAATGTGGCCAAGGAGCTTTCCTTCATGGGCTAGAAAAACACACTTTTTAGGATTCAAGGAGACTCCAAATCTTCTACACCTTTGGAACACTTGTCTCAAATGAAAGAGGTGGTCTGTTGTATTTTTTGAAAAAACAGTGATATCATCAAGATATATCAGTACAATGTTGTTAATCAAACCTTTGAACACCATGTCCATTGCTCTTTGGAAGGTAGCTCCAATGTTGGACAGCCCAAATGGCATTTTCCTGTATGCATAAGTTCCCCATTTAGTTGTAAAGGCTGTCTTGAACTGATCTTCTTCCTTCACCATAATCTGATTATACCCTGAATAGCCATCAAGTAGTGAAAACCTCTCGGAGCTAGCAACAACTTGTAAAATCTACTCCATGGAAGGAAGTGGATAATGATCCTTGAGAGATGCTCTATTCAAATCTCTGAAATAAATGCACAATATGATCTCTCCACTCTTCTTTATAAGCTGGAACTAAGTTGGTAACCCAAATAGAATGCTTGATTGGGAATATGATTCTTGACTCAATCAACTTGTTCAACTCCTTCCTCATGAGAGGTTCCATGTGTGGATTGGTGGCCTTTGTTTCGCTTGATGGGCTTAGTATTTGGATCCAACTCAATGGTTTGCTTTGAGCTAACTTGGGATTGAAACCTTTCAAATCTTCGTAGCTCTAAGAAAACACATTAGGGACCTCTTGACATAGTTTGTATGAACTCATACCTTTCTTGTTCAGTTGTCATCTTTCCAATTTGCAATGGTTTGTTCTCTTCCACCAAGATGGATACTGAATCTTCTCTCTTGACCTGAATGTTTTCTTTCTCTTTCCTAAACTGATCATTGGGATTGAAAATGGACTCCAAAGTGATAAGTACCTTGGGCAGCTTGTTAGTTCTCAGCTGTACCACTTGGTCACCATACTGTTGTTCCAAATTTTCCTGATTTTTAGCTGAGAACTCAGCTTCTTCTTGTAAGAAATGGATGATTTGTTGGTCATTCTCAAACACTTTCCAACATACATTGTTATTCGGAACTAAAGGCCTCACAATCACATGGATGTTTGGTTGTACCTTGTCCTTTTGAATTCTTTCCACAATATCAAAGGCTGCCCCAACTGCTGCAAGCCTGTCAGCAGCTTGGTTTTCTTTTCTAGGAATGGATTTTATGATAAAGCCCTCAAAATCTTCAATGAGGTCCCACACCCTGTTCTTGTAGCACTTGAGTAGATTATTCTTGACAGCATGCTGCCCCTTAACTTGGTTTACAATCAATTCACTATCACCAAATACTTGCAAGTTCTTTATTCCTCTCTTTATTGCCCAATGCATCCCTTGCACCAAGGCTTCATATTCAGCAGTGTTATTGGAGCATGCAAACTAAAATCTAAAAGCTGAATAGTAATTTACTCCTTGAGGTGAAATAAGCATAGCTCCACCTCCTGCACCTTATCTACTCCTTGATCCATCAAAAAACAGCTGCCATACCTCATTGTCATCCTTGTGGTTTGGCTTGGTGATGCTAGGAATGGGATGATCTTCTTGATGTATGCAATAGACCCCTAGCTTAGATTCTTCTACTTCTTGATAAGGATCAAAAGCATGCACCTTGTTTACCCATTCATCAAGAGTTAGATCCGGGATGCTTCCAACCTTAGTGTCAACTTCATCAGTGCTTGGGTGATCTTCTTGATCAAATGACGAACAATTGGCATTGATCTGACTTGGAGTGTAGGGCTCAATATGGAAGTTTGCAATAGGTTCAGACCTGATTGTAGCTTTGGTTCCATAGCTCGTTCTGAACAGCATGTGTGACCAATCAGCAGACAAATATCCTCCAATCTTGGTTGTGAAATATCTTGACAAACATAGGGCAAATAGTGGTGGAAGGTCTATAACTGATACATCTTGTAAAACAACAACATTTGGACATGCATGCAAGGTAAGACTCAAGTTTCTAATCACCCCAACTGTTGTTACTGCTGTCCCATCCAACTGCACTACCCCTTTGGATATGGTTTCATATTGAATTCCTAGTTGATCAGCTATTTGCTTGGGCATCACTGAGCTACTTGCCCGGAATCAATCATGTAATTGTGCACCAATTGGTTTCCAATGATTAATGAGACATAAAAAGGAGGGGGCTTCAAAATTTTACCTTGCTATCCTCCATGATTCCCTTCAGGTTGGGCATCATTTGTGAGCACCTTCTCTTGCATTTGGACTTGTTGATTCAAAGTTGGCCAGTCCTTCATGGCAGCTTGTAGAAAATCTCTCTGGCCTGGGATAGATAGGGATTCCCACATTGATATATTTACATTTGTCTTCTTCATCTGATCAATGATACTAAATGGTGATGAAGGATCTCTTTGTTGTCCCTTGGTTTGCATATTCATCCCTTGCATGTGGGCAGCAACAACTAGTATTTGAGTTGGTCTAGGAGCTGTTCTTGGCTTCCCTTGTGCATTTACAACTAGATTTTGTTTGCCAACCATTTGTGGAGCCATAAAAGGTTGTGGATTGGTTGGAGCTAATGGCTGTTCTTCACCCAAATTCCTTCTTTTTGACCTTGTGTTGGCTGCAACACCTTGAGAGACTGTTTGATTTATGCCACAAAAATCCTCTGCCTGCCAGTTCACAAGTGTGGTTTCATTTGGAGTTGATTGCTGCTGGAATGTTTCTTGGTGTTGGTTGTTTCCTTGACTGCCCTCACCCTCCACACCAGTAGTTGTCACCATTAATGCTTGATTCAAGGCACTGTTGAAGCACATGGACTAGTTATGAGGTTCATTGCATGGGAAACACCAATCATATTCTTGATCTATATTGTTTTGTCTTGGCACTAATGTTTTAGATGCAGATGTAGCATTGGGATTATAGGGCTGAAATGGTATATTGGTAGTGAGCCTTGCTTGATTTAGATTTGACTAGATTGGGTGGTTTATGAGGTTGATATGGCTGTTTGTTAGGCTGAGCTTGAGGCTAGAAGGAAGGTCTAAAACCTTGAGCTTCTTTGCCTTTTTAGTGTAACTAGCTCATTACCTAGATTTTGCAATTGCTTCATGACTTCTTGAAGTTCATTTGAGGCACTAGAAGATGAAGTGGAAGCTTCACTTGAATTCTAATTTCTAGGAGTGGGAATAGAAGCTAAATTAGGCACTTGGCTAGTACTTGGGCTCTCTAAACTTGGAAATAATGGCATTGGAGGCCTAGGAGCTAGCTTGCCAGCTTGAATCAAACAATTTTCAGCTCTAATGGCAATGCTATAAGAAATGGGGATAGTTGTGCCTCCCATGGACTGAATTAACATAGAAATATCAAAATTTAAAGCTTTAAGGTAATAAAGAAAAGCACCTTCTGCTGTTGGCCTGACTGCCACTGGAATTCTCTCCCAAGTCCTTTGAAATCTGAAATTAAAATCAGTCAGCTGCTCATTGGGAGCTCTTTTGATAGTTGTCAGCTGCTCCAAAAGGGACAAGTTGTCTCCCTTTTCCCCAAACTACTCATGGAGGGCTATACATAGCTGATTCCAATTTTGAATAGAACCTGAGGCAAGACTCCTGAACCATTGCAAATCCTTCCCCTTGAATGAAGATGCCAGCAATTTGACAACAACTTGCATCTCATTGATTTCATGAATTGCACAAAGGTTGGCAATGTCTTTAACATGATCACCAAGAGTAGTCTGATTCTCTACAGTGAAGTATGGAATGTTCTTCAAGGCTGCAATTGGAATTAGATTTTGTGCATTGAGAGCAAGTGGGCTGCTACCAGTGAAATTGACATAGGGGTTGTTTTGTGCCATTCTAATTGGTCTTAGAACCCTTGTTGACTAAATGAAAGGCCTACTAGGTGGAGGAGTTGAGAGAGTTCTGTTTGGTGGAGATGGAGACCTTTGGATTCTCCTATGACTTTTCCTTATTCTTGGAGATAACTATAGATATTCAAACAACACCTCTTCCTCTCCATCTCTTGACCTTGTGTCGATTCTTCTCATGATTTTTCAGTGTCTGCCTTTGCCAAAACAAGCTAATTCTCCCCCTTAGAGTCGGATGTGCAATTTATAGCTCTTTTAAGAAAGAAAATTGCAGCAGATGCACATCAACTTTGCTGCTATGAAAATGAGACCTCTAAGGTCCCACCGGGTGTGCCAAAACTGTTGTTGCAAATCAATAGCACCCCTGGATGCAAATCAGGTTTCTAAGTTGATGTTTCAGGCATCCAGTGTGATTGCACAACATTGAAACCTCTCTCCAAGTGTGGGACTTGTAAAATGAGAGAGAAATCTCCAAATTAGAGGCTAGTTCCTCAAACTCCTCTGATCAGATTTGTTATTTGCACAATTGTAGAGGTTTGAATCCTAATCCTACTCTAAATTCTAAGGAGACAGAGATAAAAAGTGCAAAAATTGAAACTAAACTAATAGGTGATACACCAAAGGAGTGGTGAACACTTCTTATTCATGCAAATTGACACAATTTCATAAAATGCAACATGAAACATCATACACAGGCTGATAAGATGCAATTAGAGGTCTAAAATGAAGCAAGACAATACAAACAAAGGATTGAAAATTGATCACAGTAGTCTGCGCACTATCGGTTTTCTTTGTCAAAATCCTTACATTTGCAACATCAAAGAGGTAAAACACTGTTACAATCATGAAGAAGGTATGATACTTACAAAAATCACTTGTTGAAGGTGAAAGAAGAAGCTTGCTATCCAAAAAAAAATGTTCAACCTTTGAAAAATAAGCCAAATCTGGCTTTTACAGTGCATGGGTCGAGCCAGGAGAGAGAAAATGTGTAAAAAATGTGGAAGCCATTCCCCATTGAATGAAGATGCATTAAAACAGCATGGGCATCCTTACAGACCCATGCCCTAACATTTTTGGCCATGCTGAAGAAGAATGCGACCCATTTTGCATTAAAACTGGTTGTTGAAACGTCATTTCTGGCCATTACCATGTGCCAGAGGTGTTTCTTGATTTTATCTCTCCAAACTCAACCAAAATCATGTAGATAATTTCACCATCTTTCCATTGATATAAAGAACGTGAAAATCCGAGCTCTGGATCGAAAGATATGGCGATTTGAAAATTTAGGGCAAAAACAGGCCAAAATCGGATCGGCGGGCAAAAGTTTGAATTTTTACCCGTTTGGTCTTTGGAAAAAATTTCAAATTTTCCCGCACTCCACCACTCCAGGTGCCACATGGCGGCTTCCTATTGGCCGTGGGCCTCTAAGGGAAAATTTCCCACAAAAACTCCGCCGAGCCATAACTTGAAAAATATGAGGAGTTAGGAGGAAAACTTTACCTTTCTGGAAAGCTGAGAGAGAGCTCTATCCAATGGTGCCATTTTTAGAAAGATTTGAGTGCCTAAAAATAAAAAATGGAGACTGAGGCACAAGAGAGGTAAGAACACATGGAGTTAGCCACAAAAATGAGCAGGGGAACATTTTGGATAACAAAGTGATATCTCGACATCAATATCCCAACAATGAAATCCATGGAAATGGTGTCCCACTTCCATTCCTTTATAGCATGGGGATAAAGAAGGCTAGCTGGATGTTGATGCTCGGCCTTAACTCTCTCGGCACTCTAAACATCATGACATGAATCGGGCCACGTCTCTATGAAGTCTTCTCCAATGATACAACTATTGCCATGGTGACCTTGTTAAATCCACCTACAATTCCAATGTGGTTGGTCTCCAATCCCCCGATGTTTGTTGTGATATTTTAACCTGAAAACAAAAATACCTCCTTCGGCCTCATGGCCATATCAAAACATCCAACATGATATAAATATAATCACAAAATCATCTATACATATGAATGACAACAAAATCAAGGAAATTAGCAATATCACTTACAATCTATATCCACAACTACATCCATCCAAGGATATATATATATAAATGTAGTTATATATACTATGGCAACCACGAGTGATGGAGAAAACTATGGCAACGTGGTTTCTGCAGTTCTGGCTGCAGAATGTCTGCGCACTAAGCTTAAAATTGCTGAGGAGAGGCTGATCTGTGGCCAGAATCAGACGATTGTAAGCACGAGTACGAGCGAAGGAGAAAGCACTTGAGGAATGCTGTCGGTGCAGTTTCGAGTTTTCTGCGATTACATTCATGCAGAAAGTCTGCGCACTAAACCTAAGAATGCTGAGGAGAGGCAGATCTCCGGCCAAAATCGGATGGTTATAAATGAAAATGTGGAAATGTTGGGATCCACACCTATGGCCTGGAATAAGTTGCTTCAAATCCCTAACATCAAGGTGGGTCTAAAAATTACTGGTCAGTTCACGTGGGAAAAGGACAATGAGGGTGCCACCTGCCTGAGGGTCCCAGATGGATGTGTTGATAGAGCCTTAAGCAAAGCGAATCTCTCCCTCATTGGTAAGTTTCTTAGCTCTAGACCTAATATTGATTTCATTAGAAAATGGGCTTTGAGAAAGTGGAAACCTAAGGGAGCCCTGAGCATTACCATCATGCCAAAAGGATTTTTATGGAAAAATTTAATCATCAAGAAGATTTTGAATCGATTGCTTTCGGGAGGAATTTGGTGGTGGGTAATATGGGCCTCTTTTTGAAAAAATGGTATCCTGGATTTGACCCTAATACTGAAAATATAAACACCATCCCAATCTGGTGTAGGTTACCTG
Organism: Taxus wallichiana var. yunnanensis; assembly: GCA_018340775.1. Classification (NCBI taxonomy): domain Eukaryota; kingdom Viridiplantae; phylum Streptophyta; class Pinopsida; order Cupressales; family Taxaceae; genus Taxus; species Taxus wallichiana. The sequence continues at coordinate 742,449,395 of CM031238.1, read as the reverse complement.
GACTACCATTGCATTTTTGGGATGATGAAATTCTGCTAAATATTGCAAAATCCTTAGGTGCCCCTATCGGGCTGGATGGGCCCATGAGAAACAGATCCAGACTTGCTTTTGCTCGTTTCTGCATTTTCTCTGCAATGGAACAGGAGTTTCAGAGCACATAATCTTGAAATCTAGATATGGGATATGGACCCAAAAAATTGAGGTTGAAACTTTGAGATGTAAACATTGTCATAGCATTGGACACTCTGACAAAAGTTGTTCCAAGAAGAAGACCCCTACAATGGAAGCTGAACAGCCTGTGGAGGGCTCAGTTCTGAACAAGGATAGTAGGGTTCCTAGCACGGATAGCCGGAATGAAGACAAAGCCCCTAGTCAGAAGGAGTTGGAGTTAAATAGAAAGGGAAAAAAAGGGGTTTTAGAACTCAAATAAGGAAACATCTGGTCTGGCGTCCCAAAGTCTCAGCAGCAACTTTGCTGAAGCACCTAGCAAAGAAGACTTGGAAAATCCTGTGAAGGTATCCATGGTGGTGAACGAGCAAGAAGGCTCTGTGAAGATTAATATAGTCCCTATTGAGCAATTTCAGAGCAGTAAGGAAGTCGAGATAGATAATCAGCTGTGCATCACTGAGGAAACTTTGAACAAGGACTGTATGGCTCTTAAAGAACCTTTGCAGAAAAACTCTCCTAGGGGAGATGGTAATTCTTTTGTAGATTTACCTCCTTGTTCCAGCAACATATCAGCGGTTTCACCTGCTTGCTTCAGCACCAGAACAGCTGATACACACACACCTGATAGGATTCAGAAAGAACGTGAAGAGGGAGAAGTTACGCCTATCATGGATGAGGAGGATCCAGATTCTGGATTCACAAAGGTCATTTCAAAAAAGAAAAAAAGAATGAAAGGTTTTGAAATGATCCCAGAATCACTTTACAGTGATAAGAAAAAGAAAAAAGACAACTGGGACACCTCAACATCCAGAACAACTAGATCTTCTGCTAGACGAATAGTTGACTTTGGAGGAAGTACAAAAAGAGGAAGACCCTCTAAAAAGGCTCTTAGATCTAAGAGAACGGAGAGGGACATTGCAGATGGCGTTCAGCATCAGTTGAACCATCAGGAAATTCCAACCACCAATCATTCCAAATGAAGATTATTTCTTGGAACATCGAGGCCTAAATGGAAACTCCAAGCAGAGAATCATCAAGGAGTTACGGGATTCTAGTAATCCTAGTATTTTGATTCTGCAAGAAACTAAGATGAAAGCTAAGACCCTAGAAACTATTAAAAAGAGTTTTTGGGATAACTCTGAAATGGCAGCTGTTGACTCCTAGGGAGCTTCTGGAGGACTGGCTACTCTTTGGGATAAAAGACACTGTACTGGTATGGTTCTCAATGCTAGTATTAATCATCTTGCAATCAAATTTGTTGCTATTGAGAATAATGGTGAATGGATCCTTTCTAACATTTATGCCCCTAATATGGTTAGTGGTAGAAGGAAGCTTTGGGCTGACCTTAAAACATTTAGAAACCAGCATTGTTCTGCTAACTGGCTTATTATGGGGGATTTCAACTCCCCACTAAACCTAGGTGAAAAGTATGGAGGTACCTCCAGCTTTTCTACTGGTATGGAGGATTTTGCTGATTTTATTGTTGAACATAACCTCTTAGATGTGGATCTTCATGGGAATAAATACACTTGGAATAATAGAAGGTTGGGAAAGGAGTTTATCCAGGTGAGATTGGATAGGGCACTAATTTCAGCAAGTTGGATTCTCAGTCAAGACTTCCACCTCTCTTCCTTGCCCAGAGTTGGATCGGATCACAATCCGATTGCTTTAAATTTTCTCAATTGGACTAAACCCACCAGAAGCTCATTCAAATTTGAAAATATGTGGATGGAGCATGAAAATATCTATGACAAGATAAAATAATGGTGGGGATGGAATGGTGAAGGCACTACTCAATTTAGATTGGTTCAAAAGCTCAAAAATGTCAAAAAGCAAGTCAAAATCTGGAATAAAAGCATTTTTGGTAATGTATTTGACAATAAAAAAAAGTTAAAACAAAAACTTCAGGATCTGGAATTAAAAATGGATACTATGGGGAGATCGGCTGAAGACGAAGTTAATGAAAAGAATATTCTTTCAGAGTTGCATACGATCTGCAGCAGAGAGGAATCTTTATGGAGACTTAAATCTAGAGCTATTTGGCTTAAAGAGGGAGACAGGAATATGAAGTTCTTTCATATGACCACTTTGAAGCACAGAGCCTGTAATAGGATCTTAGAAGTTTCTAAAAACAACGGAAATATCATAAAAGATCCCAATAGCATCAAGAAAGAAGCGCTTGATTTTTATAAAAAACTTCTTGAGGAGAGGAATATCATCAACTCTGAAGCTATTTCTTTTATGTTGGAGGCCATTCCCCAAAATAAAATTGAGGAACAGAAATTTAGAAGTATCACCAAAGTGGTCACGCTTGAAGAGCTGCAAAAGCTATTTTGCTTTAGAGGGTGACAAGGCTCCTGGTCCAGATGGGTTCTCCATAAATTTTTCCAAAATTTTTGGGAAATCTGTTCGGAGGATCTTCTCAGAGCGGTGAATGAATTTTATAGAACGGGAAATCTTTTAAAAGAGATTAATAACACTCACATTGTGTTGGCCCCCAAAAAAATGGATGCTAAAGATTTCAAATACTTCAGACATATCAGCCTTGTGAATTCCATCTATAGAATTTTTACCAAAATTATTACTACTAGGCTTCAGCTCATTATGAATGAACTTATCTCAAGGCAGCAGAGTGGCTTCATCAAAGGCAGGATTATACAAGACAGAGTGATTATGGTTCACGAGACCATACATTCTATGGAAAATAATAAAAAGGAAAATATGGTCCTCAAGCTTGATATGAATAAAGCTTTTGACAAGGTCTCTTGGGTTTTCCTTGACAAAGTCTTAACAAAATTTGGGTTTCCGGAAAAATTTAGAAGAATTATTAAGGCTTGTATCTCTACGGCCAGATTCTCTGTGGTAGTTAATGGTGAGCCTGTGGGTTTTTTCACTAGCAGCAGAGGACTTAGACAAGGGGACCCTATCTCCCCCTTACTCTTCATTCTTTTGGCTGACAGCCTTAGTAGAACAATTGGCAAAGCGGTTAATGATGGGCTTTTAAATGGCTCTAAGCCCACTTCCATCAGTCAAGTTGTCTCCCATCAGCAATTTGCGGACGACACTATCCTTCTTCTTCTGGCGTCAGTCATTGAAGCCAAGGCTACCAAGGCTTTACTATGGCTCTACGAATCTACTTCTGGGAAAGAGATCAATTATGATAAAAGCACCATCTTCTTTTTCAACACTCCTGAGGAAAGGCAACTTAAAATTGCTAAAATTCTGGGTTGTAAAATAAGTGCACTTCTAGCCACTTACTTGGGCCTTCCTCTCGGCACTAGGAAAGTCTCTTGCAAGGTGTGGGATGATTTATTGGAGAGATTCAAAAAAAAATGGCTGGTTGGAAAGGAGCCATTTTATCTAGTCTTCAGTAAGTGCTCGCTCATTAAAAGTACTCTTCAAAATCTGCCCATTTATGTCATGTCACTCTACAAGATCCCCTCTTCCTTCAGAGATAAGATTGAAAGGATTCAAAAAAAAAAATTATGGCAAGGCATGGAAGAGAAGTTCAAATTTCACTTAGTGGCTTGGGATAAGGTTTGCACCCCGAAGTTTATGGGAGGTCTGGGTATAAAAGATATTGAGAAAATGAATGAGGCCCTCATTGCTAAAATGGGCTGGAGAATGTTGTCTGAGAAACAACCCTGGATTGATTTAATCAAAGCAAAATATTTAAATCATCAAACTGTGTACTCTTTCCTACAAGATGAGCACCTCCCCTATGGTTCCATTTTTTGGAATAATCTGGTCAAGAGCAGAAATTTCATCAAGCAGGGAAGTAAATGGAAAGTGGGGGATGGTAGGGACATAAACTTCTGGGAGGATAATTGGTTTAATGGAAATCTCATGGATAGATTTGGGATGGTTAAGGACAGTCTTATAAGCAAGTATGGCATTAAAATCAAGGACTATATTGAGGGAAATGGTACCAGCAAGAATTGGAAAAAACTTACTGTGGAGAGAAATGATCTGAAGCAAATTACTTCCTCCCTTCAAGATCAATTAGATCTTATTCCATTAAGTCAGCTGGATTCCAAGGATGAGCTGGTATGGAATAATTCCAATGATGGGAATTACTCTGTCAAACTGGATATAATAATTTCTTCCACAGTAGTCAAACAGAGTTCAATTGGAACAAGATTTGGATGTCTGAATTAACTCCCAAAATAAATTTTTTCCTTTGGCTGGCTATCAGAGGCAGGATTCTTACCACTGACAACCTGATGAGAAGAGGATTTATAATCCCTAATAGGTGCCATCTTTGTAAGAAAGATTCTGAGGATATCAGCCACCTGTTCATACATTGTGAGTATGCCACCAGAATATGGAGTTTTTCCCTCTCTAAATTTGAAGCTCTCTGGGTGTTGCCGAAGGATCTTAATCAGCTATGGACTCAATGGAACCCACCCTTTAGGCATTGTGTTGTTAAAAGGATCTGGAAGCTGGTTATCCCTCATTTAATCTAGAGGATATGGAAGGATAGAAATGATATTATCTTTAGAAATAAGAAGCAAAACTATAAACTTAGTATTGGTAAAATTTCTAATGGTATCAAAGAGAATATTGCTAGATTTAAACCCCCCAAGAACAAGAGATATCCAGAGAATGAAGAATACATCTTATCCAATTGGCAGATAGGAACTGTCAATAGTCGGAGCAATCCGGGAATAGCATTGATAGATCTTTGATTAAATGGCATCCTCCTGATTTTAATTGGTATAAGTTGAACTTTGATGGGGCCTCTAAGGGAAACCCTAGGATTGCGGCAGGGGGAGGAGCGATACGGGATCATAAAGGTAATCTGATTGCTGCGTATGCTGGGAAAATGGGAATTCAAACTAATCATTTTGCCGAAGCATTATCTGCTCTATGGGGCCTGAGAATTGCCCAGACTCAAAATATTCAGAACCTCATTATTGAAGGGGACTCCCTAAATATCATTAATCTTCTTAAACGATTGCTCATCTCCAAGTTGGAGCATCAAGGATTTTATCTCAGAGTCCATAAGTATTAGTCATACTTTCAATAGCATCAGGATCATGCATACTTACCGGGAGGGTAATAAATTGGCGGATGCGCTGGCTAATTATGGAATTAATGTTAACCTCACTGTTTGGGATAATAATAGCATCCCTAAGCAGCTTCAAAACATCATTCATGCGGATTTATATACGCAAGCAATATCTAGAGCTGAGTTATGATTTTTGGGTGTGGATCAGCATCAATAATACTCCCACACGTGTTGACTTAAAGAATATGATTATGCAAATCATGTCAAATAATCAAGATAGTGTGAAATATATGGGGAATTCCAAGTGGAGTTACATTGATTTGAAAATCACACATGCGGGCTGCACAATGATCGCTAAAATTTGGATACAAATCTCCATAGGAAAGAAGACAACAAAGTAATGTGATTGATGACGGGGAGCGGGCTATTCCCACATGCGATTTTCGCAGCTCGAGATCAGCAACCACACAGCCATTTGTGGGAAAAGCAACGGCTCTCATTTCCAATATTGTGTGGATTACAATAGCAAAAAGTGGACTAGCTTCAGAGCTCACAAGAATTTGGGAATTTGTTGCAAGCTTGATTAAGCACGAGAGAATATGGGGGGTCCCTGTACGTACCCAAAATTGAAGGTATCTTGATCTTGCCATAATGAGTGTAACAAGTGCCCCGATGATGATACAGGTCTCCTCGCAAGGTGTTCGGGATCCGGAAAATCCCTCGGAGTATGCGTTAACATCCCGCATGCCTCACTTAGCCCCCGCGCCCTTTGTTTTCCCTTTTTCCCTCTTTCTTTGGCTTCTTGGCCTTTAGTGACGAAACCGCCGCCCTGAACAGGCGGATCCTCTAACCGCCACCCCGCTCGAGCGGCGGTCCTGTGCGTGTTTTCCAGAACACTCTTTTGACGTGACCCGCGTGAAATATCACGATTTACCAGCTTTTCTTTGCCGACTTGAGCATGCATTAATGTTTTTGGTCCCCTGGAACAGTGTTTTTCCTTTGTTTATTGTTTAGGAGTTCAATTTGGTTTTGATTCTTGGGTGTTTGAATTCCTATAAGTGCATGGTTTGTGTACATGCAAATGGTCTGATTTTGGTCTGAATTTGGGCTGAGTTTTGTGAAGAATTTGAGCTGGAGTTTTGGCCACCATTTTTCCTTGTTAGAGTCTTCTGGTTTTTAGTGTTTTGGTTAGCTTGCTTAGGATTGATAGCATAGTTTACTTCACACTTGGTTTAGTATTGCTCAGCTGTTGGTAAGCCACAGACCCATCTTGTGCAGGCAGTGCTGTTGTTTTATCCAATCCAGTTAGAAGCTTGCCTCTGAATTCCTTTTGCTGTAGATTTGTATTTACTGTGACTTAGAGTTCTTAGTTCAATTCATTATATACCTGGTTAGCTTTATTCAGCTGTTGATAAGCCACATATCCAACTTGTGCAAGCAGTGTCTTTGTTTTGAATGGAATAGCTTAGGAAGCCATTAAAGTTGCAGGTTTTGCTCTTCGCATAGGATAGTCACAGGTTCTGGTCGCTTCATGTTGCATGACTCGCAGTAAAATCCCGCTAGGAATCGCATAAGCCAAGCTCTGTACTCTTGCGCTATCCCTCTCCTACTCGCATTCTCGGTCTGCATTCTGAGCTGTCCTTGTCCCAAAATCTACTCCTATCGGTGCTAGCATTACACGCTTTTCTGGATCCAAGTGAACACGAAAGAACGAGAAGATCATACTGAGGGGACGAGATCACATACACCATCGGATTCGCCACTGTTCTGCGGAGTCCAGGTTCTAAATTTCAAAGTTCTAGTCAGATTTATATCAAATAGAGTAGTTAATCACTTTATTTCATTTTCATGATATTCTCGATATTGCCAGGGAAGCTATGGGGATTGATAGTTTCCAAGAAACTATGATTCACTCCTCACTTCTGAGGTAGGATCAAGAATCTTGCAGGTAGATTAGATAGGCTATCTTATTTGTTTAGAGTAATTCTGCAAATTACACAGGCAAATAACCACACTCGGTTATCTTGTCTGTTTTAAATTATTGTTTAGTTATTATTTCTAGATACGCTTAAATAGTTTGTTTTTCTTAGAATTGTTAGAATATTTCTTAGAAGGATAAAGTTATATGCAGTTAGATTTATTTCACGTAGTTAGAATTTATTTCATTACAGTTAGATTACATTTTGTTTCGTATGACAATAACGGGACCTCAGGAGCCCAGGGAATATATATTTGAGCCAATCGTGCCTCAACCAAACCTCGCCACAGCGATAGTTGACATAGACCAAAATCTCAGGATACAAGTATTCCGAACAACCATAGATCTCCAACTGATCAGTTCACAGTTAAGAGGATTAAACATAGAAGATGACCAAGCACATGCGTTTTGGTCAAGTCAGCCAAACTACAGATTACCCTAGAAAATATCCACATGACTGTAGAAGGGCTCGAAAGAGAACAAACATTCAGGTGTGATCCTTTAGTTCCACAGCCAGACGCTGGAGACACCCTAGTAGATATAGATACCAGCTTAAGAATCCAGGTTGCGAGAACGCCTGTAAGGTATTCTGAGAAGATCGCACAACTATTGGTTCTAAACGTAGAAGCTGAAAAGGCTTACGATTACTGGATACTAGGGATTAGAACTTGATCTCGCGTATGACCATAACAGGACCGCAACAACCAAGAGTCTATGGTTGTGATCCACAGATCCCACAGCCCAACGAATCCACAAGTCAGTTGGATATAGACACTGGCCTACGCACACTAGTATTCCAGTCTACCCCACTTCCACCTATCATTATCCAACAATTATCCTTACTGGACACAACAGCTAACGAAGCTAGGGAATTCTGGACTAGGCCAGAAAATCGTCCGTAGAGTCAATTTTATTCATCATCCACTATATGACCTTATCAGGAGATATACACGAAACAATCCCAGGTCATTTTCCACGTATTCCGCAACCCATAGATCGAATCACGCCAGAGCTCGATATTGATTGGAGCCTTCGAGAAGTCATCCTCGCTGATCGATCTATCACACCAGTCCAAGTTAGAAGGGCCTTCTTTTCCTTAGATTCGCAAATACCGTTAGTGCGTGTCGAAGACATTAGACTGCCTAACTAGTTTGTCTACATTTTTTTACCCCCACCGGTTTGTCTCGGCACGACCTCGGGAGGTCGGGTACGCGGAAGAGTTACTTGTTGATTCTCACGCTCGCTTTGTCACTTTTCCAATGTACAGGTCCCCCTTTCCAAATTGAGCCTAGTGCGGACCCGGACTGGAAGGATAATATTGAGCTATGGAGCATACTCAGCAAGGGTGGCATCACCAACTTCATGGAGAAGGTTCAGGGGCATGATCAAAGCATCTCTGTGCATTTTGCGAAGGATTGGAAGGAGCGGACTGTGGAATATGGGGGGCAGAAGATCTTGGTCAATGAAGAACTTATTGCTGAAGTGACCAGCCTTGGCTTGGAGGGCTACCGTTTCTTTAACAAAAGGGTCGACAGAGATGTTGAAGAGAGGAGATTTGTGGAGGGATCTGAGAAGCTGATCTACATTACAGCGGGCCTGCTTGTTAGCTTGATCCCTCCACCTTATGATGAGGTTACTCGCATGATGATACGGTTCATCTCCTTGGAAGGAAGGTTTGTCACTGTACCTGCTAAGCACCTTATCTTTCTTAACCACTTCCATAGGAATCGCATGGTTTGTTTCCCCCATTACTTGCTGAACTCTCTTGAGTGCTCCATTTTGGAGTTTCAAAAGCATACCCGGGTGGTTCCTTTACATTAGGGGCTTATTTTGCTGCTACATAAATGATGTCTTCTTAAGTATCCTGGTCTCCCATCCTCTCCTGGCTCGGTTCCCCCTCTGTCAGTTCTACTGCTACCATCCTTGTTTCTCCATTCTCTGCCCCCGCCACCGCTGTTGTCACCCCCCTACCAATCGTCTAGGCTTCTTCTTCCATTCCCCTACTACTGCTCCCGCCCCCCACTTCGCCTCCACCTCAAACAGACCGGTTACAGGGCTTCTAGAAAGCTTAACCTTGAGACTCTTGCTGTGGAGAAGGGTCCTCATGAAATTGAAATTACACATGACCTCCTGAATATTAGCAGTGCTAGTCCTTGGGATGTGCATATGGAAAGCTCTTCAAAAAGGCTGGAAGCCTTAGAGGCTGATATGAAACTGTTGAAGGATGAGGTTAAGAACTTGGCAAAACAGAAAGGTAAGAGGAAGGAGGAGGAGGTGGATATTGATAGCAACCAGATTGATGATATCTACAAGAAGCTGAACTCCTTAGACTGCCATTTAGGGAAGGCTAAAACTTGACATGATTACAACATGGCCATCTTTAGGGTGATTGAGGAGTTCATTGAGAAACATGTCAAAAGTGTCTCCAACCTCAGCAGAGTTCCGGCAACACTTTGGGGTAATGATAAGGAAAGAAAAAGGACCATTGAGCAGCTAGATAATACTGACGCTACCCACATGACAACTTTGGGTATGTTCCATTCCTGGAAGAATACCAAGACCAGATAGACAAAGCTGCCAAAAATTAGTTGTAGATGCTTTAGTTGTTCTTGTATGTTTTTATGTTGTTTTTTTAGTCTCTCTCTCTTGCTTTTTTGTAGTATTTTTGTTGTTTTGTCTTGATTGGGTAGATGTTTTTAGCTACTTTGAGCTTCATTGTCACATTTGGATTCTGATCCTTTTCTCTCTAGTTCTCATTCCTATTCTGGCTCATAGGCCATCTTTTGTTCTCAAGGGTATAGTCCCTTTCAAAAAACTATTTTCCAATAATAAAAAAACTATATCATCATCATATAATGTCCATTTCTAAGTTTACTCACAATATCCAAAAATCACATGCCTGACAACATTCACAATATATCCATGTCAAATAGTATATCATCATCCACATATGAGTGTCTCTAATAATCATCGTGCATTATAACCAAATCAAGATCAACATTAATCCATGATCAAATGTCTAACATCATACTAAATCAAAGCATAATAATGTCCATAATGTAATCAACAATATCAATATTAGTATAAAAAAGGTGTCAAAGGGAAGTGGGCACTACAACACAAGGTTTTAACCATTTTTTTTAAGGATTTACCATTATCAAAGGTGACATGATGGATGAAGGGATCCTATAACGACATATGAGATGGTTCATGATAAATTTTAAAATTTACACACCGGTGACATAGGTAAGAGGGACAACCTCTACCCATTTGGTAAAATATTAGATGGCGGTGATGATGTGAGTATGAAAATCGAAGAAGAAGAAGGATGGATATTCCCTATGAGATCCAAGTCGATCCGAAAATAATCGATTATTACTACCGATCTCGAGACCCTTGTAGGCTTTAATTATTTTCCGATAATTTACTCCTTTTTAAGTAATAAATTTTAAAATAATGCAAGACAATAATGACAATTGCACACAGATTGATTACGGAGTTCCGTAATTGCCTACGTCTCTGGGTTCGTGGTCGAACCATTCCACTAGTCAAAACTTGTAAGTTACAATAGTACTTTCACAAGAAAACCTAATGGAATTTTACTTGCCTATTAGTACACCAGTTCTTCGGACGACAAGGGTGAAAAATAGCACCCGACTTCCACCTTCCTGGTGTACAATCTCCTTCTTTGTGATCGTCCTTCCCGACGCAAACAATGCGAAGCTAGCACTCTGATCGACAATCCAGGATTTGCAAGTAATTGGTGTGGCTCAATGGGCCTATTGGGTAGTTTACAATTTACTCCCAATCACAAATATTTCATCTACTATTGCCTAAAATAATAGGCCAATAGACAATACCTGTTCACACATCCCATAACAAGCTTAACAAATAATAAGCTTGAGTTGTGTTTTTCCGTTACACCGGTGTGTGTTTTACAATGAACGGGTTCCCTATTTATACAAAAATAGGGCCTTTAAAAAATGCAATACATATTATCTTAAGGCTATTTTTAACCTAACCCATAGCAAGATACATGGGATTAAATCTTAGCATAACAACTTAGATAATAATCGGGTTGCATTTTTAATGGGATTAAAACCCAAGTTTGGCGCTTTGCATTTGTTAAGGGATAAAAATCCCATAAGGGGCGCATTTGGATAAGGTCCCCCATGTTGGGCGGTGGGAGAAAATTTCTAAGTCTTTAAAGCCTTTCCACGCATGTAATGTGGTCAACAAACCACGTTAGGCTTATAACCGCCCCAACAACCCCTTCACCACCTTCTCCATGTGTGTCGAAGTTTGGCATGCATGCGGCAGTTTAATACTAATGTTTTAAACATATATATATGTGTGTGTGTGTGTGTGTGTGTGTGTGTGTGTGTGTGTGTGTGTGTGTGTGGCATTTGGAAAGTGGCCTTACCAAGTAATTATAATTTCGACCCATATAACGTGGCCTAAAAATAAATTAACTCGGTAATTAGCATATATTCCACTTTTCGTCCTCCCGATAGGAAAATTGAGAAAATTCGACGAGTGTTGGCAAGCCACATGTCACGGTGCGATTGGTCCAATATTGACCGAGTTGACCATAGTTTGACTTTCCGATGTCCGAACTTTGACCAAACATATCTAGAGCTCCCGATGTCCGTTTGCTGCATTCTCACACAGTCGTTCGAAATATCTCAAGATGATCTTCAGACCATGACATCATTTAGGGACATTTAGGGAACTTTCAAAAATGATCCCCGATCACACCTCCCCACTGAGAAAAGTTTTTTTCCCAAAAACCTTCCATACTGTCCTGAATCTGGAAAACTCTGTTGCCACCTCGGAAGTGCTACTGTAGTAGACCCTTGGGTCTTCTCCTCCAACCATCTCACTTTGGCAACTCTGCTCCGATCCCGGGACTCGTGGGTTATGGGCCCACGACGCTTCCATCTGCGCCACTCGATATCCAAAGAAGACCTCCACGCCTCCGCTTTATGGTGCTAAGTTTCGAATGAAACCTCAATGCTCTTACATACGGTGCTAAGCTTCTTTATATCTCGACAAAAAGGATCTTATTTTACTCTATAACACATCTCCGGCTCCTAGTTGATTCCGCAGAATCTGAACTGGTTTGAAGGAACTCCATGTTACGTAGATCTTTGATTGATCTGATGTCGGTGATGGACAATGCCTTGTCCCTTTACAGACCTTAATGCCTCCAATGCATGATTCTAAGCCTCTTTCAAGACCTCAAGCCTCGATGCATGATGCCGAGTCATCACATGCACCTCAACACCTCCGATGCATGATGCTAAGCCTCTTTCAAGACCTCGAGCCTCCGATGCACGATGCTAAGTCTCTGTAGACCTCAACGCCTCGATACATGATGCTAAGCCTTTTTCAAGACCTTGAGCCTCCGATGCACGATGCTAAGTCTATTACAGACCTCAATGCCTCCGATGCATGATGCTAAGCCTATTTCAAGACTTCGAGCCTCTGATGCACGATGCTAAGTCTATTACAGACCTCAACGCCTCCGATGCATGATGCTAAGCCTCTTTCAAGAATTCGAGCCTCCGATGCACGATGCTAAGTCTATTACTGAGACCTCAACACCTCCGATGCATGATCCTAAGCCTCTTTCAAGACTCGAGCCTCCGATGCACGATGTTAAGTCTATTACAGACCTCAACGCCTCCGATGCATGATGCTAAGTCTGTTGATCAGCTACCATTCGTATGTGTGGTCGTAATGCCTTGACACCGAATGACATTCCAAGCTGATCCTTTAAGATCTCTACTTGTTGACATACTAATATCAGGTACCATTCAACGCACGCACTTGATCGCAATGCCTCTACATAGAATGAAGTTCGAGGCCGACTTCAAAGCCAACGGTGATTCAGCTACCACCATACGCTGCGGCCACAATGATGCCTCTACACAGAATGAAGTTCCGAGCTGATCTCTGCAAACTCTACTATCTGCACAAATGACAGATCAATCTCCAAGATTTATATGAGTCAAATCCGTATCCAAGCATGTAATGTGTACTCACATGCTAATTAGGAGATATATTTGGAGCAATAATCAAATTTTATAAGTAAGAAAATCCACTGAGTATTGTAAACCTTTCTCTCAGCATTTTCTCACAATATCTGATCTCCAAACTTAATACTGCATACGATTCCTCAATCTTAATTATGCAATATATAATTGAAAAATTGTTGACTTACCCATTTTAAAGGACTTTCACTTTCAGGTATTACCTAGTCCTGGGTTGAATTGTCAACTAGTGGTGGAGTAGAAAGTTCTTCTTCCCTTGCAATAGGCCTCCATTCCATATTTGGCTTGCCATTACTCGATGGCGAGATGGATGCGTTTCCAACAATTTTCCACCGATGCCCATTCCTGCGGCAATGAGCAAAAAAATTCCTCTTAATCTCCTTCTTCGGGATAAGGAACTCTTTCTGCCATTTCTCGACTCTGCATGATGAGATTGGTCTTTCTCCACTGCATTGCAATGTGGATTGACTTCATTTGTCTCCTCCCTGCCAGAACAATGACTAAACAAGGAAAATATACTGCATTTTATGGTGTTAGAAAAATCACCAAAATAATTGCCCTCTGGGGGTCTTACTAATGCAAGTATAACAGAGTACAAACATTGCCCAAAATTGGGTCTTTAACTAATGTGCCATGTCTGGTTAGATGTATACAAACGTTGCCCTCAAAGGGGTCTTACCAATACATTCTACCTAACACAATAGTTTATGGTTTTATCTGCATATGAGATATAATGGATTCATCCAAATAGAAATGCGAGAAAATTACTGAGTATGTTAAACCTGTCTCTCAGTCTATCCCACCAATCTAGAAATCCAGAAGTACAAGCCAATGCCATCCCTGTCAAAGCAACCTGTACTGATTAACCTGCTTGATACCAACTTGCTTTGGAGATTAGTAAGTTTGCAGGTGTCGATTACCATCTCTGATACCAAACATGATCCGAAAATAATCAGATTATTACTACCTGATCTCGGACCCTTGTAGGCTTTAATTATTTGCCGATAATTTACTCCTTTTAAGTAATCAATTTTAAAATAATGCAAGACAATAATGAGAATTGCACACAGATTGATTACGGAGTTCGGCAATTGCCTACGTCTCGGGTTCGTGGTTGAACCGTTCCACTAGTCAAAACTTGTAAGTTACAATAGTACTTTCACAAGAAAACCTAATGGAATTTTACTTGCCTATCAGTACACCAGTTCTTTGGATGAAAAGGGTGAAAAATAGCACCCGACTTCCACCTTCCTGGCATACAATCTCCTTCGGCTGTGATCAGCCTTCCCGACGCAAACAATGCGAAGCTAGCACTCCGGTCGACAATCCAGGATTTGCAAGTAATTGGTGTGGCTCAATGGGCCTATTGGGTAGTTTACAATTTACTCCCAATCACAAATATTTCATCTAATATTGCCTAAAATAATAGGCCAATAGACAATACACATTGCTCACGCATCCCACAATAAGTTTAACAAATAATAAGCTTGAGTTGTGTTTTTCCGTTGCACCGGTGTGTGTTTTTACAATGAACAGGTTCCCTATTTATACAAAAATAGGGCCCTTAAAAAAAAGCAATACATATTATCTTAAGGCTATTTTTAAACTAACCCGTAGCACGATACATGGGATTAAATCTTAGCATAACAACTTAGATAATATTCGGGTTGCATTTTTAATGGGATTAAAACCCAAGTTTTGGCGTGGATGCATTTGTTAACGGATAAAAATCCCATAAGGGGCGCATTTGGATAAGGTCGCCCATGTTGGGCGGTGGGAGAAAATTTCTAAGGCTTTAAAGCCTTTCCATGCATGTAAAGTGGTCAAAAGACCATGTAAGGCTTATAACCACCCCCAACAACCACTTCAATTTCCTTCTTCCACGTGGAAACATCCACGCAAGGCTTAATGCCTCCCAAACAACCGCTTCACCACCTTCTCCATGTGTGTCGAAGTTTGGCATGCATGCGGCAGTTTAATACTAATGTTTTAAACACACACACACACACACACACATATATATATATATATGTGGCATTTGGAAAGTGGCCTTACCAAGTAATTATAATTTCGACCCATACAATGTGGCCTAGAAATAAATTAACTCGGTAATTAGCATATATTCCACTTGTCGTCTCCCGATAGGCAAATCGAGAAAATTCGACGAGTGTTGGCAAGCCACATGTCATAGTGCGATTGGTCCAATATTGACCAGTTGACCATAGTTTGACTTTCCCGATGTCTGAACTTTGACCGAACATATCTAGAGATCCCGATGTCCTGCATTTTCCACGTTCTCACAATCGTTAGAAATATCTTGAGATGATCTTCTGCACTGACATCATTTAGGGACATTTAGGGAACTTTCAAAAATGATCCCCTGATCACACCTCCCCACTGAGAAAAGCTTTTTGTCCCAAAAAGCTTCCATACTGTCCTGAATCTGGAAAACTCTGCTGCCACCTCGGAAGTGCTGCTGTAGTCATGCTTTCAATAGCATCAGGATCATGCATACTTACCAGGAGGGTAATAAATTGGCGGATGCGTTGGCTAATTATGGCATTAATGTTAACCTCACTGTTTGGGATAATAATAGCATCCCTAAGCATCTTCAAAACAACATTCATGCGGATTTCTATACGCAAGCAATATCTAGAGCTGAGTTATGATTTTTGGGTGTGGATCAGCATCAATAATACTCCCACACGTGTTAACTTAAAGAATATGATTATGCAAATCATGTCAAATAATCAAGATAGTGTGAATTATATGGGGAATTCCAAGTGGAGTTAAATTGATTTGAAAATCGCGCATGAGGGCTGTGACATGCATCGCTAAAATTCGAGATACAAATCTCCACGGAAATCAAAGACAACAAGATAATGTGATTGATGACAGGAGCAAACTATTCCCACATGCAATTTTCCGTAGGCTCGGATCAGCAGACACGCATGATTGTTCGTGGGAAAATCAATGCCTCTCATTTCCAATATTGTATGGATTACAATAGCAAAAAAGCGGATCAGCTTGAGCTCACAAGAATTTGGGAATTTGTTGCAAGCTTGATTAAGCACGAGAGAAGATGGGGGTCCCCTTCCCAAATTGAGTGTAGTGCGGACCCGGATTTGGAAGGATAATATTGAGCTATGGAGAATTCTCAGCATGGGTGGCATCACCAACTTCATGGAGAAGGTTCAGGGGCATGATCAAAGCATCTATATGCGTTTTACAAAGGATTGGAAGGAGCGGACTATGGAATATGGGGGGCAGAAGATCTTGGTCAATGAAGAACTTATTGCTGAAGCGACCGGCCTTGGCTTGGAGGTCTACCGTTTCTTTAACAAAAGGGTCGACAGAGATGTTGAAGAAAGGATATTTTTGGAGGGATCTAAGAAGTTGATCTTCATTACAGGGGGCCTGCTTGTTAGCTCGATCCCTCCGCCTTATGATGAGGTTACTCGCATGATGATACGATTCATCTCCTTGGAAGGAAGGTTTTTCACTGTACCTGCTAAGCACCTTATCTTTCTTAACCACTTCCGTAGGAATCGCATGGTTTGTTTCCCCCATTACTTGTTGAACTCTCTTGAGTGCTCCATTTTGGAGTTTCAAAAGCATACTCGGGTGGTTCCTTTACACTAGGGGCTTATTTTGCTGCTACATAAATGTTGTCTTCTTAAGTATCCTGGTCTCCCATCCTCTCCTAGCTCGGTTCCCCTATGTCGTTCCGTCTGCTGCCCTCTGTTTCTCCATTCCCGCCCCACCACTCGCTTATTGTCACCCCCCCGGCCATCCAAGCTTCTTCTTCCATTCCCCCTCGCTACTCCCACCCCCACTTCGCGTCCACCTCGAAGCGGACCGATTACTGGGGATTCTAGAAAGCTTAACCTTGAGACTCTTGCTGTGGAGAAGGGTCCTCATGAAATTGAAATTGCACATGACCTCCTGAATATTAGCAGTGCCAGTCCTTGGGATGTGCATATGGAAAGCTCTTCAAAAGGCTGGAAGCCTTAGAGGCTGATATGAAATTGTTGAAGGATGAGGTTAAGATCTTGGCAAAATAGAAAGGTAAGAGGAAGGAGGAGGAGGTGGATATTGATAGCAACCAGATTGATGATATCTACAAGAAGCTGAACTCCTTAGACTCCCATTTAGGGAAGGCTAAAACTCGACATGGTTACAACATGGCCATCTTTAGGGTGATTGAGGAGTTCATTGAGAAACATGTCAAAAGTGTCTCCAACCTCAACAGAGTTAAGCAACACTTTGGGGTAATGATAAGGAAAGAAAAAGGACCATTGAGCGAAACTAGATAATACTGACGCTGCCCACATGACAACTTTGGGTATGTTCCATTCCTGGAAGAATACCAAGACCAGCATAGACAAAGCTGCCAAAAATTAGTTGTAGATGCTTTAGTTGTTCTTGTATGTTTTTATGATGTTTTTTTGCAGTCTCTCTACTACATTTTTGTAGTATTTTTGTTGTTTTGTCTTGATTGGGTAGATGTTTTTTGGCTACTTTGAGCTTCATTGTCACATTTGGATTCTGATCCTTTTCTCTCTGGTTCTCATTCCTATTCGGCTCATAAGCCATCTTTTGTACTCAAGGGTATATTCCTTTCAAAAACTATTTGCCAATAATTAAAAAAACTATATCATCATCATATAATGTCCATTTCTAAGTTTACTCACAATATCCAAAAATCACATGCCCGCATAACATTCACAATATATCCATGTCAAATAGTATATCATCATCCACATATGAGTGTCTCTAATAATCATCGTGCATCATAACAAAATCAAGATCAACATTAATCCATGATCAAATGTCTAACATCATACTAAATCAAAGCATAATAATGTCCATAATGTAATCAACAATATCAAGATTAGTATCAAAAAGGTGTCAAAGGGAAGTGGGCACTACAACACAAGGTTTTAACCATTTTTTTAAGGATTTACCATTATCAGTGACAATGGATGAAGGGATCCTATAACGGCATATGAGATGGTTCATGATGAATTTTAAAATTTACACACCGGTGACATAGGTAAGAGGGACAACCTCTACCCATTTGGTAAAATATTAGATGGCGGTGATGATGTGAGTATGAAAATCTGAAGAAGAAGGATGGATATTCCCTATGAGATCCAAGTCCCATTTAGAGAATGGCCAAGGCATTGCAATAGGTTGTAAGGCCTGTGCTAGCACATGTATTAAGTTTCCATATTTTTGGCATAGTTCACACTTCTTTACAAAGTTGCAGCAATCTGATTCCATGGTAGGCCAATAATAGCCTACTCTTAATAGTTTCCTAGCTAATACTATGCTGCTGGTGTGCGCTCCACAAATACCACCATGTACTACCTTAATGGTGTGGATAGAATCAACAACATCCAAACAACAAATAAGATTCCCATCATAGCCACGATGATAAAGGGTGCCTCCTAGGAGGGTATAACGGGATATGTGGTGGATAAGGGATTTCTTTTCAGAATGAGTAATGTCTGGTGGAAAAGTGCCATCTTGTAGGTATCAAAATATAGGATCATACCAAGGGGATAAGGGACCAAAAACTTCACATGCCAAACATGACTCTGGCATATCATATGTTTGCACCAATAAATTCTCTACGAAGAAAGGCATCTTACTTTCCTGAGGGGAATTCATAACAAAGACCCAATAGTAGCCATAACATCCACGGATCTATTGTGCGACCTTGGTTTTTGCTCAAATATGATCTGTGTAAAGTATTCCTTCAAGGTTTTGACCATATTTTTATATGGAATAAGATTCTCATCTTTAACTTTGTACTCATCATTAACTTGTTTAATGATAAGTTGAGAGTATCCAATGACTTGTAGTTATTAGATGTTCCAAGTAGCAATACAACTTAATGCTAATGATGAGTGCCTCGTACTGTGATATTATTGGTTTACGAAAATCCCAACCAGAATGCTCTTGGTATGAAATTTCTGTGGGAGTGATGAATACCACTCCCGCTCCTGGATCCGTGGAAGGTAAAAGATCCATAAAAATGGATCTTCCATTCTATAGACTCTTCAATATACATCATAGATGCATCTAGAAAATCTAGGCACAAAGGTTCCATCCCTGGGAGAGGCACTTCCGCCAATTGATCAGCCAACACCTGTCCTTTCAAGGATTTTTGATTCATGAAATCAATATCAAATTCACTTAGGAGAATGATCCAATTAGCCATTCGGCTGTGAGGGTAGGTTTGGATAAAAGGTACTTGAGAGGGTCAACTTTGGATATGAGTTTGGTTTTATTGTTCAGGAGATAATGGTGAAGCTTTTGGAAGGTGAAGACAAATGCCAAGTAGGCATTTTCTATTTGGGGGTAATTCAACTCATACATGATCAAGGTGTGACTAAGATAGTAAAATACTCTCTCTTTATGGTCTAAGTTGTATTGGGCAAGAAATGCACCAATAACAAACTGGGTAGCAAAAATGTATAAGAGGAGAGGTTCACCTGGGGTAAGCCACATGAGTATACGTGGGATGAACAAGTACTGTTTTAGTAGTGCAAGGCCTTTTGATAGTCAAGTCCCCAATTGAATGTGACATCTTTCTTGAGAAAATGGGTAAAGGGGTGGCACTTATCCACAAGTTGTGAAATAAAGTGACGGATTTCTTGAATTTTCCCTTGTAGACTCCTTAGTTGCTTGAGAGTGGTAGGTGGTGGCATTTATGTGATAGCCGTAACCTTTACAAGGTCCACTTCAATCCCTCTTTATGAAATAATGAACCCTAGGAGATTTCCTGATTAAACACAAAAGACACATTTCTTACGGTTCAAGAAAACCTTATAGTCTTGTAGACGTTGAAAAAAATTCCTCAAGTACTTGAGGTGCTCTCTTCTACTCTTGGATTTCGCTTAGGATTTCATCAACATAATCTTCCATGATGTCATTTATTATATCATGGAAGATAACGATCATGATCCAGCGATAAGTAACCCTGATGTTCTTGAGCACGAAAGGCATGACTTTGTAGCAAAATGTTCCTCAAGGGGTGATGAATGTTGTTTTATGTTGATCTTCTTTTGCAATCTGTATCTAGTTATAACTTGAAAATCCATCCATTAAGGACAAAATTTTATAACTAGAAGTGGAATCAACTATCATTTCAATGTTAGGTAGGGGAAAGTCATCCTTAGGACATGCCTTATTAATGTCACAGAAATCAGTAAAAATTCTTATCTTTGACAGGATTTTTTCGTATCAGGACTATGTTAGAGATCCATTCTAAATAGTAAATGGGTTTAATAAAATCAGCAGCTAACAGATTTTCCAATTCTTCTTTGATAAGGAGAGCCACCTTAGGATGCATCTTTCTCAATTTTTTCTTGATGGGTTTGGAATCAAACGAGGTTGTGGAAAACTAGCTCGGGTCCAAACCTGGAATATATGTTTATGTACATGTGAATATGTCTGCGTATTATCTTAAGAGCTCTACAAAGATATTTTGTTCCTAAGCTGAGAGTGAAGCCCCCAACTTTATCATTCTAGCCTACTCCTCTGAGCCAATGTTGATATTGATTTTTTCCTCAACAAGCATCTTCCATCTGTGTAGGATCAGGGGGAAGATTAAGATCGACCTCATGTGGTAGCTCATTATCATCTTTAAATGTATAAATCACTCCATCTTTAGACTCTTCATTTTGTTTATCTATGAGTGTTTCAAATAGTTTATCACCGTGAGATTTCCAGTTATCCTTTTGCAAGGTTTCTTATAAGTGGTTGTAATCTTATTTCTGTCTTCTTATTCAAACGTTCACACATTTCTTCTTCTTCCCGAAGTATGCACAAGTGTCTAGTTGAATCACAAATCCTTTCTTGTGGTCCCACTAGAATAGAATCCATGATTCCCATGAACTCTACCAATGACTCATCATATTCAAATAAATCTAGGGGCATGTGAAGTTGTTGATCCCAATATATAAGTTAAGGATATACAAGAACTACTTGATATTTGTTTAAGGAGATGGATTTGAATAACGTAAGGATAACTGAATCTGGGAATAGGTTAGTGGAATCAAGATCCTTGTAGAGGCTACATTGGAAATCGTCGCATCATTATCGGAATAAGATGAAACTTCCTCACGTTCGAAGAGGTGGCGTCATTCTCAGAGGGTAAAACGTTATGAGGCCTTACCCCAAGTCCTTGTTTATTAGACTTAAAATGAGGAATGGGAATAGACTCTAGCCAACCTTGTGCATTGATGCCACATCCAAACCCACTATATCCCATTACAAACATCATGCGGTGACCTTTTATGTCTTTGGGGTGTTTGATGGAATGAATCCATGGTGCCTTCTCGGCACTCTACCTAGTAGGATCTTCTAACATTTTTTCCTCGAGATAGGAGACCACTATGGAAAAAATTTTCTAATGGCTTAGGACACTGCTCATGGTGCTATTGAACTCGAAAATATGGCTTACCCCTTGCTCGGGAGATATGCGATAATTCTGATATTAACAAAGCTTGTTCAAGAGTGAATGGATCACCTGGGCCATATTTTGTTGATGTTTCCTCCCATGAAGAGAATGGGTTGACTAATGAAGGAAATTCTTGATTGTAAGGTGTGAGGGATTCTGAATATATCCATTTTTTCATAGCTACTATTTGTATGGGGATAACAACATCCGTAGAAGGACACCGGTAACTCGTATGAGAAAAACTATGTAATGCCCTATAATGCGTGAATGGTTTTGGTTTGCCCAAAATGGTAACCACCTAACCTTCATGACATAACTTGATGCACTGATGAAAATTTTATGGAATAGCTTACATGGAATGGATCCATGGGCACCCTAAGAGCAATTTGTATGGAAGGTCCAAGTTAAGGACATGGAACGTCATGTTATGGAAAGTTGGGCCTACTTCCATGGGAACTACTATAGTACCCATTGATTCTTGTTCTTCATTGGCATAAGTCATGATTGTGATAGTCTTAGCTCCCAGATTTGTTTCTGAATGACCTAGCTTCTTAACCAGCTTCAAAGTGTAAATGTTTAGACCAAATCTACCATCCACAAGTACCCTCTTGATTTTGCGATGGGTAACCACCACTTCAAGATACAAGGGTAAGCTATGTTCTAGGTTGTTTATGCAGGATTTTGTACGATCAAAAGTAATATGATCATTGGATTCTAGGCACACAATCATGGCTTGAAGGTTTGTGGGGTCTACATCTGTTGAAACCCCTAAATTTTGCAATGTCTTGTACAATATGTTCTTGTGGGCATTAGATATTTTGAGGAGATCGAGAATAGATATCCTAGTAGGTGTTTTCTCTAACTGATCTATTAAATTATACTGACCTTCCTGAGGGATAAGCATGGGATCTGGTATGACTAAGTGGGCACGTCTCATCCCTACTGTGTAACTTTTTCTAAAATCTGGATGGTGTTGATATGTTCATTAGATGAGCTAATACATCCTATGAGAGAATCAAAAGGACTATCATTTGTAGGGTAAACATAAGTGACAGTTCTATAGTCATTGGAGGTTTTCCGTGACCTAGTTTCCTTTTCTTTTTATCTGCATGATTAGAAAAGGTTCCTTGTAGATACCTATTTTCTCGTTTGGACATTTTTGGATTCAGGGGAGAATCCATAACAATTTTCCTTCCTCAATGATGTCTTGTACGTAATGGCGCGATCAGAAACACCTATCTGTCTTGTGTCCTTTAACACAATGGAATTCACAATATTCATGGTCTTTGAACCAACCAAGTTTTGGAGCATCCTCTAGGTATGGTACCGTCGTAGTTGGATATTCCACCATTTTTACATCATCTAATTGTTTTAGGATGGCAGACAAGGACTCCATTAAGGATGTAAATGTACGTTTTGTAGGTGCTTTGGGACAAGGTCCTTGTGAAAGCTTTAAAAGTGGGCCTGTCTGTACAACTTGGACTCTCTTGGAGTCTATAATGCCATCACCAACAACATGCTTGTTTTTATTGAAGAATTTAGGTTTTTCTATGGATTTGGATTCATGTTTGTTTTTAACGATAGACTTAAGTGTTCCCTTTGCAATGAGGGATTTCTCAATTTGACCACCTTTCTCTATGACCTCTTGAAGTTTGAGCCACAGTGCATCTATAAATGAAAGGTTATTTCTGGGTTTAATTTAGGAAGAAAAATGCTCACTAGCTATTTTTTCGGTAATGCACAAGGAAAACAACTAGCTAACCCGTGCCATCGTTGTAAAAATCCTGTAAACATCTCATTGGGTTTTTGTTTTTTATTGCATAAATCATTCATTGTGATGTTGCTTTCCATATTATAGGAGTAATTTCGTACAAATATTTCCACTAATGTGGGCCACGTTGTAATGGAGCCCTTGGGTATGCTATAGAACCATTCCAATCCCATGGCTCCTAGGCTGCAAGGAAAAATTTGTATTAAGAAATTATTACTATATGCGACCTCTTGGAAAGCCATGTAAAAGTATTTTATATGATCAGGAGGATCACTTTTGCACTTATACTTATCAAACTTGGGAATGGTAAAGTGTTTTGGGAAAGGCTGCTATAACATGTCCTTATCAAAGGGGTAAGGGCATAGTTCTTCATATGAATATTTTCTATTTTGGCCTACATTTCCCTCTTGTAATGTAGTAAGTGTATTTTTCATTGATTGTAACTCTTTCTGAATGAGTTTCTCTTTAGTAGGTGACATTGGTCTTTGTACCTGAGTCACTTTAAAGGTATGGTCTGTGTGTGGATCAAAGTAAAACTCGCGAGGTTTATTTTTTTTTGTCTTTATATATGTTTCTTCTTAAAGAGCCTAAGTTTGCTATCTTCTAGGTTAACTTCAAGATCTATTTTTAAGGATCTCCTCTTCAACTAGGGGTCCTCTTCTTCATCAAATTTTGGAAGAGGGGAATCTTTACGCTCAAATTTCACTTTACGTGAAGCTTTATAGTGAGGTTTTCGTGATGGGTCCCCTTCAACGGTGGCCTTATGTTTCCTGAATTAGAAGCGTATACCACATCAAAAGGATTATCTATGTCTAAGAGGAATATTTTACACTCCTATTTTAGGGTTAATGACCTATGTTTCTTCTTCATGCTCTTGCGGAAGTTTTTCTCCTAATTTTAAGACTCTTACAAGTACTTGATCTTTATTATAATATAAGAGTTCATCAAATCTACCTAGGTCGACCTTTGTTGTTCTCTAAAATATTTCGACTCTTCTCCGCTATGATCAATTAATGGCTCTGCATCCTTGACTTGAGAAAAGAGAGGTGCCAAATTGTTTTCATTAAATGGGAAGGTTTCGAAAGGGTTTTATCCTATGTCATGCTCGTTTGATTTGGTTTCCATCTTTGTGATTTTAGGCATTACTAGCAGATGTTTGTATGCAACTAGTGTGACCCCTAAGTGTATGGTTTCTACAATTTGTTCAAGGTGATGTTTGAACTATACCACAATGTATCCTAGATGTAGTGTTATGTAGTCATTTTTATCAAGGAACACTCATATGCACACCTAAATGTAATGATCACTCAATTTTTTGTTACCAAGCCTATGCCCTAAAATAGATAGCGACAATATCATATCAATATGTAGGTCAAGTTAGAATTCTAACAAGGCCTAAGTACTGATGTGGTGTTGATGCAATCCCTCGATGAGGTATACTAAAACTAGTTTGAATGCCGATGAAAGCCAAACCTTCTGAAAAATGGAAGTCGCGACTAGATATAGCGTAACAATGTCACCGTGATACATTAACCAAGCAAGCAAGGTGTTAGTATCATGAAAACCTTATCATGATATATATAAGGTGTTATCAACACTTTTCAAAAAGACTTAGATGACATCGAAACTGAAACCAAGTGATAAGTATAACAAGGAGTTTTAAATTGTGTGAGCAGCGTAACCGCGCAATAAAGGGACTTATACCATTTTCTCATAAAAATGAGAACACGATGTAAGTACCAAGATTGTGCATCTAGAATGAAAAAAACTATCAACTCAAGAAAATATGAATGATGAACTGAACTCGAAAGTGGTGAAGATGATATTGAAATCAAGATTGAAGGAATTTTATGAAAGATATGAAAAATGTACCTACACACTTTGGACGTTTAACAACCCACCGCAAACATGGAAGGGCGTAAACAAAGAAACAAGTGGCGAGCATTATCTCCGATAAAAACATGTAAGGTATGCACCTTTCTCACCTCAAAAAATGGGCCGTGAGAATGCAAGGGTATAGATCAAAATATGAAAATAAACTAAGCGTCATTTGGGAAGAGTTTCGCCTCGCCTAAAGATAAGAATATAAACCGAGTGAAAGTGGTATGTAGTTTAATTTCATGATGAAAGAAACTTAGATCAAACTTACAAAGATTATTTTCCTTGTTCAAAAAAAAATGTTCGATTCCAAATAATTTTTCACTTCGTGATGTCTTGATGCAACAATGGAATAGTAAAGTGGGCTCCAAGATAGAATGGGCTCCTTAAATAACTTCCCTCAACTAGGTGTTATAAATTTGTCGTAAGAGAGCGTGATTTAACCAAATAGTCACCCTTACTATTGTAGGAGTATCTCGACTTTACTTTACCCCCTTCAAGCATAGTGGGAAATAAATGTGTCCACTGTACTCTCACTAGGATCGCCATATGGAAAACTGGTAATTCTAACTCACAAGAAAAAGACTAGTCAAGTGGGTAAGTGGAGTGCTTCTGTTTCATCCATGAGGATACTCAAGTAGATTACTTTAGGGTTTTAGGAACCACCCCTATTGTTGTAGCTTAATGCGTTATGCCAAAAGGGTTATGTTCTAGTTAAGCGGATAGGACGTACCCTTTTCCGAAACTTGCAATACAGTGTGATGAAAGTGGTGTGTTTTTATCTTTCTTAACTTAATGTGGTTTTAAGTAGCACACCATTTGGCAACCTACATAAAACACGTGTATTAGAAGTTTTGTGTTTTTTGACATCTTTCTTCTACAAGCGTTGGGTCCTGTAGACAACAAGTTTTAGTAATTTTCCAGTTCACAGATTGATGTCAAGAAAGAGAACTTTACACCTTGCTTTTGATTCCTAAGATCACCAATAGGCACAAAGGAAGAGCATACGCAATGTGAAAAATCCTACTAAATCACATGAAAGTTTACTTTATCCTTTATAAAATAAGTGTTTTGAACATTCGATACAAGTTTTGTATAAGTGTTTCTGATCTCCAAGATCACTTTTGAAGGCGTGAGGAGAGAGCATACGCACTTTTACAAACCTAGTTTAAGCTAAGAACCAAAACACTTAACTATGTAAATTGAAATACCAAAGAAAAATCTATATTTAATTTGTTAGTCCTAGAAACTTGTAGCAAAGATCAGAAAAAGGATTTTGCAGATTGTAGAAAATTTTCTAATTTTAACACAAACACTGCATGCCCAAACCAACACCGATGCACCTAAGCCGACGTGTACACATCCAACTCAATGGATGCGCCTGCAAAACAAAATTAATAATTAACAAGATATCTTGACGACAGACAGACGACGCGCCCGTAAAGACAAAGATGCTTGCAACTCAACATGGACGCTTAGGGTTCAACGGAGACGTGCCCAAGCATAAAACATACAGTTTCAAATTTTTACATAGTGGGGTTATTTACACAAACACGTGTGTGTCCTCGTAAAGAGAAAACTTGTTAATGATAAGTACATCTAAATAGGTGCACGCTGTTACAATGAGAACTCTAGGGTTTCAACGTGGACGTGCCCCCTTATAACACCTACACGTACCCTGTGAAAAACCTACAAAACTCACTAATTCAATTTTTTTAAGAGCAAACAAGTTAGTTGTTAGTCAAAGTATCCTATTTCTAGTTCAAACCCACAAAACATATGCAAATAAGTGTGATTTAGCTAGTGTTAGAAATAGAAATGAGAAAATAACAAGTTGTTTTAACTAAAAAACTTGCAAATGAACTTTGAAGAACTCAAAAGACCTCCATTAATGGAGGATGGACATAAGTGTCCCACTAGGCGTGCCAAATGTGTTCAATGAAAAGTTTCAAATGCCATGGAATTGGGGTAAGAATCTCCAAAGAAACCCCAAAGGCTTTGAACAAGCTCGATCAATGGATCATCGAGATAAGAAATGAGTAAGGGTTTCTACTTTGCATACATTAATTTGAAGTAAAAATAAAACTAAACAAATGAAATTAACCTCTCTTCTTTGAAAGCTTGAAATAATGAACCTAAGAGGATCTACACAATTGGTTTGTGATCAAGAGAAAGAGGTCGCCCATTAATGGCTTCAAGGCCAATGGTTCTTCCCTTTTATTCCATATTTGCATGTAAAATAAAAATCAAATGATAATAGCTCAATGGAATAAAATGAACTACAATCTAAAGCCTAAACAAAATACTATAGTTTATGCTAGGAAGAAGAGAGAATTTTTAGAAATGAGAGAGGGGATCTAGCCCTATTTATAGTTTTCCATTTGGGAAATGGGAGGATTTTTGGTGCATGTGGGACTAAAAGGGAGTTAATAAGTTAATTAGTAAGTCAAAGTAGGATTTGACTAGGTTTAGGGTAATTAACCTAGGTTAGACTAATTAATCTCATTTAGAGAGGAATTAGGGTTTTGGAAGGGTTTTGGAAGGTCTAATCAATCCAATGAAATGGATTGATAGTCCAGGGAGCTAATAGAAGCATACTAGAAGGGAATAAGAAGCTAATGTAGTCAGAATGAGGCTATGATAGCCTATTTAAGTGGTTTACAAGAGAAAACACAACCAAAATGTTGTCTTAAGAAGGGAGTTAGATAGGTCTAATCGGCGGTGTGCCGTTAATTTGTAAGGGGATGAATATTTAGCGTAATATTAGGAATAATAGTGCATTGATCAAACTACATGTGTCTACATAGGCATTGCACCCTAGATATACATACTTCTTCCTCAGAGTGTGGTAGTCGCAATCTACCTTGTCTGCATTGAAGGTTAAGCAGCGTGCATCTAAGAACCGATGAACTGATGCCTAGAAATATCTCGTTGTGAAGGCATATGGTAGTTTGCACCATGGGCTCCAAGCCCCATCCTTCATTGCAAATCACATGATGTAAAAATGTTGGTATACAGAAAATGAACTACCTTACCCACCACCGAAGGCAAATCCTTGGGTATGCGCCACTCTTCCTCGAACACTACGCATAGTCTATCATACCACATCTCTGCCCTCTTCTTGAATGGTCCACTCATTGATCCATCACACAAGTACTTGCCAAATATTTCGTAGGTGACTTGTGTTCTGTGGGGTACTCCCAAATCTTCTCCTTTGGCCCATCAGGCACCCCAATCTCCATGAATACTAAGGACAATAACATAGTGCCAAAACTTATTCTGTCACCTATCCACACTTCTTTGATGATTTTCTTTGCTATGTGATCTATAATATTATAGACCACTCCTTGAGACATCTTCTTGGTGACGTGCAACCACATTGTGTTTACCTACGACCACCTTCCTTGGTCATTTAGATTTGTTACAAGATGTGTAGCTTCCTGCACTACTAGGTACTTTTTCAAATTTTCAATTTCCATGCCACCTGAGACCATTAGTCTACCCCATCTCTTTCCTTGTCTCAAGGATCACAGCTTTATCAGTTAAATTGCTATCCATATCCAACCTTGAGGCCCTTAGTCTTATCACTATTGAAATCAAAGCGTTATGATTCTTACCCTTCATCCAGTGAAGTAGAAGAAGTCCTCATGGACTCTACTCATCAACCATCGATACAATGGTTCATACTTTCCAAAATATGGCAGCTCATACAATTGGTAGACTCCATTCTTCTTTAGTAACTTCTCACCAGCGTCATCATATACCGGCATATCCTTTGTTGTGTGCTTGTTTGTTTTTGTGCTCAAGCAATGCATCAAGCTCCTTCTTATTATCTGATGTTTGATGGTTGTAATCATTGATTTTACATTGGCGGATATGGGAATCCCATTCTTGTCCCACAATCATGCCCTCTGGATACTATATTTCTAAGAAATTACTCGAGAGAAATTTCTTCTTCCACTTCATAATTCTTCTTCCCTTTATCTCCCTGTTGTGGGTGCTTTCTTCATTTCCATTTGAAAAATATTTCTTCTCTTCCCTCTGCAATCAAGAAAGTAAAAACCCTAGCTTAAATATTCGTTCCTAGTGGAAATCATGTGCCCTAACTTTTTTGTAATGTGTCTCCTTCGCTCAAACCCTTCACCTATGGCAACACAAGCTTCTTTTGTACACAACCCTTCTCTCCATGTTTGGTTTCACATTATACATACCTCAACATGATTTCTCACTCGTTCTCACTTAACCCTTTTCAAATTTTCTTAATTGTAATGGTAAAAATGAACTTCCATCCCATCCTTATATATAATTTATAAAATTTAGTGCATTTATCACTCCTCTAGCTACCAACAATCCATTTTCATTGTTTCCTTGCGATATATCTCATTGACAATTTTCCACTTGTGCAAAAATGGGCAACTCAAAACTTCGTCGTTATGATGGAAGGAATTGGTGAAGTACACCTAAGCTAAGGAATTTTTTATATTATTGGTTCTTGATGAATTAGTTAATGATTAAATGAAATCTGTAGCTATGTGTGATGTTACAAAATGTAACAGATCACATAGTCTACAATTTCATGCTATCTTCGGAAAAATAAATAAAGGCCTTGAAGGATAGTTGTGTTGTCTTGATGTAGACACCAAATTACAGAATAGGTGAAATGTTGAGTTTTGGGACAACAAACATAAGTGTAGATTGCAGAAATCAGAGTTCATTATTGAATGTTACAGGTTCTCATTAATGTTCTTTCCTTCATGATTAAGACATTCAATTATATCACTGAGCTGTTTAGTTCATCATACAATCCATACGAAAGTTGAAATACAAAAATAAATACACAACTCATTTCAATAATTCAATGTTTTATTCGTAAGGAATTTAAAATGTTCCCACACAATCCGTGGGATGTAACTGGAAAGTAAAGTATAACTACTGAAATAAGAGGTACCCATGCATAAAAATAAATTAAAGGAGTATGAGTGAACCCATCATTGCCTTGGGGGTTTTCTTTGTTGTTTGAAGTATCTCCATTCCAACTTTTATCCCTTCTTCATCTTTTTATAGAAGTCACATGCACTCAAACGAAGAAAAGAGAAAACTGTCAGTCATGAGCTCAGGGATCAATTCATATTCCTATACTGTCCTAATTTGTGTATATGAATCTCTTCAAAATAGGAGATATAATTTACTTGAAAATAAAACTGCATATATGTTATACTCACTCAAGAATAAGGAAAGGAAAAAAAAAAGAAAAGAAGAAAAATGGACACAAGAGAGGCCAAAAAGCCTAAGTATTTTCTAAGTATTTTCTTAAGTGTACAGGTACACAAAGAAGAAATAGCTAAGTCATAAATAGATGTTGGAAAGAAGGATTAATGTAACTCAAATTCAGTATTTTCTATAAAAAGAAGAAGCTACAGATGAGAGAAGGACCTGACAAATAGAAGTACATGTTTCAGTTTGTAACTAAAGAAGAAGAATCAGATTTCAAGAAGCTGAAGTTAACTGGAAACAAAGGGTTACAACTAAAAGCATAATGAAAAGAAGGTTTTGGGAAAATTTTGACAGGGCTTCGCCATGTAAAATGGACATTTACAACTTTTCATCATGTTGTTTTCAACTGTTACATGCTTTAAAAGAAAAATATAAATCAAGTAAGTGATACAAAAAGTAGAAAAACATGCCATGATCAAGATAAATAGTTATGATGTTTCAGTTTTTATTCACCAAATCAGCTTCATTAGAAAAGTGTTACTTTTTGTATTCTGAATCGAAAATACAACTACTATAGCTAGAAATGGAAGGAAGAAAGAATTAGGGAAAAATTTTCCAGGGCTTCGCCATGAAAAATCAACATTTTAAATTTTCCAGCATGCCAGAAATACTACTTTCAAGGAAATAAAGCATCTAAGTAAAAGAAACAAGATTACAGTGTACCAATAAGTCAGAATCAAAGTATGCAACCACCATGGTTACAAAGGATCATTACTGAAGGTGAACTAAAGAAATACAAAAGAATGCAAGTTTCAGACTTTTCATTTTACAGTTTTATCAAACTCAGAGCTTTGTTTTGTATCAAAAGAAAGCAAGTATTTCATACTGTCAAGGGTAAGCAAAGTGAAACATTCATTCTTCACCCATCCTTGAGTTACATAACCAAGTTTAGAGTTCAAATAATATGTAATTATAGGTTGCAAAAACCCAAAAGTGAACTTCTTTAGTTGAGCAAGAAAGAGAAAATAGAAAGGAAAGTGAAGGCAACTATCAAGTGTAACCACTCTTCCAGTTCTAAAGGATAAGTAAAGGAAAGTTTTACATTAGAATAGAGCTCCAAAATAGAGGAATTGCAAGATGATATCTGCCAGTTACTTAAAGAAAACATGAGATTGTAGAACTACAAGAAGATAACATACAAACTGGAAATCCTATTTATGAACAAAATGGTGAAAATGAAATATGTAAAGTCCAGTTTAGCTTAAGAGAATGAATCTAGAAATGAGAAATTACAGAAATAGAAAAATAGAGATCCACATCTCCTCATTTTAGAACATTAGAAGTCGGTTTAAGCATTTAAAATAAGCAGAGATCACAAATATCGAACACAAGATTCAAACTCAGTGATTACATGGCCGAATAGAAGGAAGTACAGAGCTCTAAAAGAAACTATGTGAAGTGGTTTTCAACCTAAGTTATCTAAGTTAAGCTTTTGGAATTCAAATTTGAGATCATTCAGTTATTTCCACACATTATTAAGAATATTTGTTACAGGGTTTCCAAAACTTCAAAATGAGCACAAGGTTTGATAAAGAACTTACCGATTGGATTCAAAGTGAGTGAACCCACCAACAATGGTCAGATCAGGACTAAAATGAAGGACCCAGAACAGGTTTTGGCTCAAAGACCAAGGTTGCCTCAGAAATCACATGGAAAATGAAAGAAAAGAAATGATCATCAGTGTTTTGAAGCCGAAATAGTAGTGATAAATCAATATTGATACTCAGGAGGTCCAGACTTACCTTATCTCATCAAATAAGTGATACCAGTTGCACATTTCCGAGCTCGAAGGACTTCAATGATGGTGGCCAAGAAAGAGGACAGAGACCTTTTGAAGAAAATTTGAGCTCTAAGACAAAGACAACTGGTGAAGAACCGACCAAATCTTTCTCAAAAAGTTCAAACAGAGAGCAAAAGAAAAAGATATATGCATAACGGCTTCACAAAGCTGTTTAACTAAGCTCGAACCCATAAAATGGTGACCTCCTTGAGGAGAATCAAGAAGGTAGCTCTCATAACTTCCAAGAAAGATTCTAACAGAGAGATCACAACGAAGAAAAAAATAGACCACATAAATTTTTCTACGAGAGGCAGAACGGTGAAATAACTCCAAGCTCGAAACAAATAGAGATGGCAGCCATAAAAGTGGTACAGAGACCCAAGCTTGAAACCAAGGCACAAACGACCACAAAATCTTAAACTCATGATGACATAATCCTCCAAAGAGCTCGCACAAGAACTTAGAAAATGAGAATATTTGAGCACTTCTAGAACTCTCAAGCAAGACCAACCAGGTTTCCAACTTACAGAGACCAAATAGAACAAAATCCAAGCTTCAACAACTCAAAAATGGCGGTCTACACAAAATTTTCTAGGGCTTCACCGCTCTCTGTGAGCAAACCAGATGCAAAATGACCAAAATGATGGAGTTCAAGTTGTTTTAACTCACCCACCTGAGCTTGGCTTAACCTAACTCACCTAGAGTTAGTGATCAAAGGATGAGAATCAATCTCCACATTTAATGCAAACCGTCATGGTCACTTTCCAACAACCGCATTAAAATCCAAGTGAAACCCTAGACAAAAATCAAGATTGACGGTTCACAAGAATCCAAGTGCCAGAATCAATGACCATAGCCAATCACAGTGGCCAATGTATTTAAGACAAAGTGCCAACGTAAAGTGTGAAGGGTGAGTCACTGTGGAGAAGGGGCCAGCCCACGTATTAATCAAATTAATCTTTGAAATATTGACCAAAGTCCCACTATAGTGTATGCTCAAAACAATACAAGTGCCAACCAAATCATTCCCACAATGATCACTGAAAAGGTGGATCTTTTAAAACATACATTATCCAATATGCAAAGGCCGAAAAGTATACACATGCATATAATTAATCAAAAGGTGGTGGAGACTATAGTGGCATGTGCCATGTAAAATGGTTGACCCTTTTATGTTTTCTAAGTCCACAAAGGTGGCCAAACCATGGTGAAGTGCAAAGGTGGTCCCCACTTCAAGGAGGTTGAATTTGATGTAGAATGTCACTCATGTGACCACTTAGAAAGAGAATGTCAACATCAGAGCCTAAGCTTGGAAGTGGTCCCCACATTGGATGTTTATTTTTGCAAATATTGCAAGTATTGTAATTATTTTACTCACCAATAGAGAGTTGATTTTTGCATGCTTCACAAGAGGATAAAACAGACAAGGAGATGAATTCACATGCATAAGGAAAGAGACTTGCTCAACAAGCAAGCTTATTATTAGCAAATTATTCACCCTTGTTTTTTAAAAATAGGATAGTCAACTTCAGTTTGACTATATTGTAATCAAGGCTAATAATTCCTATTTTTAGTTTCATGTTCTATTTTTTTCCTTTATCTATTATTAAATAAAGGATAACAATAAGATGCATGGGCGAGTATAAGCCTTAGGCTATTTTTAGGAAGGGGTGCATTTTATTTTGCTATATATTGTGTGCCTTTGTAAAGCACAAGAGAGGACTTTTTGGATATAGGAGTACTGAAGCAATTTTTTCCAGTTTTGCCTTCTGAGTGTGAAGTATTTTCTACCTTCCCAATCATTTGCAGTCTTGTGTATGTTTCTATTAGTCTTGTGAATGTAAATTCCCTAATTAATCATCTTACCTTGTTGTAAAATTTAGTAATTTCTACATGATATTAATGTGCATGTTTAGCTTAGCAGTATTGTTATGATACTCTCCCTCAATACCTCGAAGTGTTTTTCCCTTAACATTCTACAAGAAAACTATTGGTTCATGCATCAAGAATCCTTTCACATATCAATTGTGTATATACTCAATCAAATCCCTCATACAAATTTGGTGTATCACCTTAGTTTTAATTATTTTACAGTCATCTTTTCCCTTAAACCTAAGAAATCAATTTAGGATACATCAACAAGGAACCAGCCTTGATACCAGAGAATCACCTCAAAATAGGTATACGCACATACCTGACATGTTTCCATTTTATCTACGAAAGAGAGAGATAAAATTTTACAAGCTTAGAAATCCTGTGGCCATCTCTCTACAGGGTGCACTTTCGAGATATAAATGTTTTTAGCACACCCGGTTGGACAACAAATCAGATCTACATGCAAGTTACAAATTCTACATTAGATCTACAGCAAATTTATAGCAAATCAAAATTTACTTTTGGTAGGAAGCTGCAGTAATTTATTCTAAATATTTTAAGATCTTTTAGCGACTCCATAAAGCTGATTTCATTCTAGTATTGCAGCATGTTTCATGCCTAAAGTGACTACAAGATCATCGGTAAGAGGAATTCCTCCTGAGTTTGTTTCTTTACCTTTAAATTCTACTAGAAGGAGAAGATTTGGTAATACTTTACCTTATAATAGACTTGGTTTTGACAACCCTCCTCCTGATATTCCTTCACCACGTATCAATTTCTCTATTAACATACCAGTTTTTCAAATGGCTATTCAACCACCAAGGAATTTTGTGACCTTTACTAATGGAATCCCATTAGTAATCCCAATTTACCATGACATCCCTAATGCTACCATGAAAAGTTTACCATCATTTACTGGTGAAAATTAGGTGACACCTATAGAGCACATTAAAGATGTTGCATTCTTATGTGTAGTTCATAATATTACTCATGAGGATGTAGCCTTAAGACTTTTAGCTGCATCTCTTAAAGGAAAAGCCTTGCAATGGTATAGAAATCTAGAGATTGGATGCATAAGAACTTGGGATGACTTAGGTGATAAATTGCTAAAACAATTTCAAGATAATTTAGATAATTTATCTCTCATAGAACAATTATCTACCATTAAAAGAGATCCCAATGAATTTATGTCTAGTTTCAATATTCGTTTTTCTATAACTTGGGAAAGAATTCTAGCAAGTGTCAAGCCTCAGGATGAGCACGCTTTCCTTTATTATCTTAGTGAATTAAACATAGTGATATCACAACTATGATCCAGTCAATGGGAGGAGAGACACTCCTAGCAACCTATGATATCACCATCCGAGCTGAAAATAGTCTTATTCAAGCTGGAAAATTAGCACCAAGACCTTCAATGCCTTTTTGGTAGATTTAGCACCTATTCCTTAGCCTATCACAATCATATAACATATTATTGCATCCCCATCAGATGATGTATTTAAAGCTTTGCAGACTATAGGAAACAAGCTGACTTCAATTGAGAATAGGCTTACATTACCTAGTAGACCCTATCAGGCTCCTTCTTAGCAAAATCAGCAAAATCAGTAAAATAAGCAGCCTTACCAACAGAATCAAAATTATAGGTAGCCTTATCACCAAAGGTAATTTGACCCAAAGGCTCCTAGTGTAGACACCAAATTCGTGTCTTACGACCCCTTGTGACCCGCATCCCATTTCGCAACCTAACCTCATTACCTAAACCTTACACAATTATTTATTAATTACCTTGTAATTGATAAATCCCCATCACCTCACCTGCCACCTCATTTTTCCACCTCATCATGACCTAGCCCTAACCCTAAAACTAACCTAATTAAGACCCATAACTTGGTCTACACCTACACCCATAACTAATGCCTCCTTACTCGCACCCAAAACCGACCTTCTAGCCACTTGACCAAGCCCGCAACTGATCTCTCGGGAGAAAAGCAGGGAAGGTGGGCTATTTTACTAAAAATAGCCTACTTTTTCCTTACCGATGCCGATTCTACTCGACCGCCTTGTCGGTTACGCAACTGCCATCGGTTCCCTGTAAATGGGCTCCCCAAAACAAAACAACGGATCGGGAGTTTTCATTTGAGAGATCAATCGAAGGATTTCTGGATCAACGGAGAATATTGGGAGCGAGAACAGCGTCCAAACCAGAAGTGTCTACAGCAAAGGAGATCAACTTACATCTTCGTCAAAACCAGTAAGTTACATCTTGCATGTCCTCTGTTATAACATTTCTTATGATCTTTGAATCACAGTCCTCTTAAATCCGTTTCGAGCCCACTACCCCAACGTGCCATTGCATCTAACTGTTATTCTTTTACCTCTCATCATCTCATTTCCTAATAACATCCATAAACCAGCCTTACCAACACCACAACCAGCCCAGAAGATCCTAGAACCCACCGGTATCGGTTATCATTAATCAAAGATCGGTTCCTCTAATCAAAACCAGAAAAATAGCCTTTTCCCTACCCAGTTCACCAAAACAACTTAATTGATACTTTACAGTCTTTTTTGTTAAATCATATTAACAGGGAAACTGACCACCTTCGAAAGGAAGTTTTTATATTTCCTGGGCCTAAGGCAGTTTCCTCATTTATTGTTTAATCAAAATCTTGTGGTCTTGTGTTCTTATTTGCAGGTAGTCCTTCCAAGACAAAAAGGAGTTCTTCGCACATCGGCTGGTCTTTCTCTACGGTACGTGCACACCATCTCGACATTCTACAGGTATTCCTCCTAACCCTAACCTTATCTGTTTCTAAAAGGAATGAAGCATTTCCGAGTGAAACATTTTGGCACGCACGGTGGGACCCATTTTGGGTTTTTCTTTATTTCTTGCTTGCTTTCATTATAGGAGCATACTTGTTGTTTTCTTCTTCTAAAGATATTCACAAGGTATTTTAACATTCTGGTAAAAGAAATTGCTTTGTTTTTGCATCTTGCATTAGTGAAAGTCATCTCTTTTGCTTCATCGAATATCACTTTCGATTTGGGTTTAAAACACATGCATTGCATTCCTGCCTGTTGTTTTTCAATTCTAGTGAACATAGATTAAGTAACAGGTCGTACACGTGGGGGTGATATCCACGGTATTGACAGGAAATTAATCTTACATTCACTGCACAACACATACCGAATCACTTCACAATTAACACAACAGCTCAAACATCCCCCTTTTTTCCGCGGTATTCCTCCGCCCGATTGAGGTAACCTTATAAGCCAAAACAACTTGACATTTCCCCTAAGTCTCTTGTTTAGGATTCTGACATCCTTCTACGTCTAAAGGCATAAGCCCACGATAATTAAAATTAACCCTAGGATTAGTCTCTAGGTTTGCGTGTGCATCTTGCTTGTTTTCAAATTCTCGCTTTCTCCGTCATACTGCCTTCTCGTGATCAATAAGTTGATAAATATACTCAACGTTGCTAAAAATCAAATTAGCAGCCCTTTGTATCTTCTTATCCTAGATTTTTGACACCGGCATCGGTTAAGGGACCGACGTCGTTTTCCCTGTGACCGACACCGGTTAGTAAACCGATATCGTTCATGTCTCCATCGCCCCGACAAACCAAAGAACTTGCAAATTCATCATTCCGAGGTTGTTTTTGTTCTTGATAGATTGAAACTTTACTATGAAGTGTTGTCCATGGTTGTTATCACATGAAAGCAAGCCGCGCCATGGTTTCACACGCTTGCTCATTTCTTTTCCCCGAATCACCCCTTCACCTTCTGTGGGGAATCCTACTGATACCAGCGAGGTTCCTAAAATTCCTGTGGGAGATAAGGACTTTGCCAAGTTTCTGGATGCCAATTCCAGCGCTGTACAATACTATTTGTCTCATACCCCTGACCGTACACCTGATGGTCAGCTCCTTGTAGGTATGCCTATCAGTATAGCTGCTCATTTAGCTCCCACTCCGCCTGATAATACCGCCTTGCTTCCTGCATCTCTAGCCCCGTCTCCCAATCCGACGGCTGCAGAGGTTCATACGACCCCGATTAGCTTTCCTTTTGTTAATCTTGGACCCCACATATCATTACCACCGACCGCCCCTACCTCATCTCTCTTGCAGACTGCTCCGTTCATGACTTGCTCTCTGCCACCTATCCACACAAGCTTTCCTTCTCAAGCTCCGCCTACCTTTTCATTCCCATACACGTATCCAGTAACCTCAACACCTTATATGGGACATCCCTATTCTGTCACACCATCATCTCATCCTACCACTGA
The DNA here is from genome assembly GCA_018340775.1 of Taxus wallichiana var. yunnanensis. Lineage (NCBI taxonomy): Eukaryota > Viridiplantae > Streptophyta > Pinopsida > Cupressales > Taxaceae > Taxus > Taxus wallichiana. Next base: position 742,410,846 of record CM031238.1, on the reverse strand, counting down.
CTTAATTAAACAAATGATGGACAAAATGTATAACCGGAGGCTTCGCTTTGGGAAGTCGTGGCGCGCTTCGACATATGAGCAAGTTTGTGGGAGACCATTCACCCTTCCTCGTCCACCTTCATTCATATCCTCCTCAATGGGAGTTGCCAAAATTTACTCGTTTTAACAAGAAAGAGGATCCTCAACAACACTTGCGATCATTTAGACATGCTTGTTATTTGATTGCCCATAATGACGCCTTGTTATCCCTATGTCCTTATCGGGACCCGCTTGAGTGGTACCGTGCCTTAACCAAACACTCGATCTTCTCTTTTAACCAACTAGCCCAATCTTTCTTGGATCATTTCTCCATTAACATTGCTAAGAAAGTATCTATCACCGACCTTTATGCCATCCGACATGATTCAAGACGAATCTATCGCAGATTTCGTGGGACGATGGCGCGGCCTTATCAACCAACTTACGTATGCCTTGCCTCAAACCGAACTTATCGAATCGCTTACGGGCCTGCGCTAAGCCACATCTCCCCTACCCTCCAAATTCAAAATTTCCGTACATTTGATTGAGGCCTTTACTATGGCTCAAAATTAGAAATTCGAGCCTTAGAGGAAGAGAAATTGCGGGCCATGCAATAACAAAAACTCCACTTTCCGAACTCCCGATGTAGACACCAAATTCGTGTCTTACGACCCCTCGTGACCCGCATCCCATTTCGCAACCTAACCTCATTACCTAAACCTTACACAATATTAATTACCTCATAATTGATAAATCCACATCGCCTTACCCGCCACCTCACTTGGCCACCTCACCATGACCTAGCCCTAACCTAAACTAACCTAATTAGGACCCATGACTTGGTACAGACTCACATCCATAACTAATGCCTCCTTACTCGCACACCCAAGCCGACCTTCTAGCCGCTTGACCAAGCCCGTAACTGATCCCTCGGGAGAAAAGCGAGGGAAGGTGGGCTATTTTACTAAAAATAGCCTACTTTTCCCTAACCGATGCGGTTTCTACTCGCAGCCGTCGGTTACTGCAACCGCCGCCATCGGTTCCTTGTAAATGGGCTCCCCAAACCAAAACAACGGATCGGAATTTCATTTCGGGAGATCAGTCGAAGGATTTCTGGATCAACAAAGGGCATTGCGAGCGAGGAACGGATTCCAGATCTTCACTTGACCAAGCAGAGACGAGCGAAAATACTAGACGTGCTTACAGCAAAGGAGATCAACTTGCACCTTCATCAAAACCAGTAAGTTACATCTTGCATGTCCTCCATTATAACATTTCTTATGCTTTTGGAATTGCAATCTTCCCAAATCCGTTTCTGAATCCATTACCCAACGTACCATTGCCTCTAACTATCATTCTTTAGCTTCTAACCATCCCATTTCCTAATACTATCCAAAAAAACCAGCCATTACAAACACCACAACCAGCCCAGAAGATCCTAGAACCAACCGGTATCGGTTATCAGTGACCGCCATCGGTTATAGATAACCGGCATCGGTTCCTTTGATCCAAACCAAGAAAAACAGCCTTTCCCCTACCTAGTTCCACGAAACAATTTAATTGGTACTTTACAGTATTTTGTGTTAATTCATATTAGCAGGGAAACTGACCACCTTCGAAAGGAAGTTTTACATTTCCTGGGCCCAAGGCAGTTTCCTCATTTATTGTTTAATCAAATCTTGTGGTCTTGTGTTCTTATTTGCAGGTAGTCCTTCCAAGATAAAAGGAGTTCTCGCGATCGGCTGATCTTTCTCTGATGCGCACACCATCTCGACATTCTACGGGTATTCCTCCTAACCCTAACCTTATCATTTCTAAAAGGAGCGAAGCATTTCAGTGAAACATTTTGTGCACTTAGGTGGGACCCATTTTGGGTTTTTCTTTTTTCTCTTGCTTGCTTTCATATAGGGAGCATACTTGCTGTTTTCTTCTTCTAAAGATATTCACAAGGTATTTTATTATTACGGTAAAAGAACTTGCTTTGTTTTTGCATCTTGCATTAGTAAAAGTCATCTCTTTTGCTTCATTGAATATCACTTTCGATTTGGGTTTTAAAACACATGCATTGCATTCTGCTGTTGTTTTTCAATTCTAGTGAACATAGATTAAGTAACAGGTCGTACACGTGGGGGTGATATCCACGGTATTGACAGGAAATTAACCCTAGTTTCTTTTGCACAACACATACCGAATCACTTCACAATTAACACAATGAGCTCAAACATCCCCCTTTTTCCGCGGTATTCCTCGCCCGATTGAGTAACCTTATAAGCCAAAACAACTTGACATTTCCTCTAAGTCTCTTGTTTAGGATTCGACATCATTCTACGTCTAAAGGCATAAGCCCACAATAATTAAAATTAACCTAGGGTTAATCTACGGATTTGCGTGTGCATCTTGCTTGTTTGCTTACATTACATTTTCTCTGTCATACTACTATCTGTTTTGTGATCAATAAGTTGATAAATATACTCAGCGTTGCTAAAAATCAAATTAGCAGCCCTTTGTATCTTCTTATCCTAGATTTTTGACACGGCATCGGTTAAAGGACGGCGTCGTTTCCCCTGTGGCCGACCGGTTAGTAAACCGATATCGATTCTTGTCTCCATCGACCACGACAAACCAATGACTTGCCAAATTCATCATTACAGGTTTGTTTTTGTTCTTGATAGATTGAAACTTTCTGTGTGTTCTTGTCCATGGTTGTTATCACTCGAAAACAAGCCGCCGCCATGGTTTCACGCTTGCTCTGTTTCTTTGCTGAATCACCCCCTTCACGCTACATGGGAATCCTACGATACCGGTGAGGTTCTAAAATTCTGTGGGAGATAAGGACTTTGCCAAGTTTCTGGATGCTAATTCCAGTACTGTACAATACTATTTGTCTCATACCCCTGACCGTACACCTGATGGTCAGCTCCTTGTAGGTATGCCTATCAGTATAGCTGCTCATTTAGCTCCCACTCCTCCTGATAATACCGCCTTGCTTCCTGCATCTCTAGCCCCGTCTCCCAATCCGGCCGGTGAGAGGTTCATACGACCCGATTAGCTTTCCTTTTGTTAATCTTGGACCCCACGTTTCGTTACCACCAGCTTTGCCCCTACCTCATCTCTTTTGCAGCTGCTCCATTCATGACTTGCTCTCTGCCACCTATCCACACGAGCTTTCCTTCTCAAGCTCCGCCTACCTTTTCATTCCCATATACGTATCCAGTAACCTCAACACCTTATATGGGACATCCCTATTCTAGTGCACCATCATCTCATCCGACCACTTGATTTCATCAAACAAATGATGGACAAAATGCAAAATTTGGAGGCTTCGGTTTCGGGAAGTCGTAGCGCCTTGACATACGAACAAGTTTGTCGGGAGCCCATTCACCCACTCTGTCCCCCTTCATTCGTATCCTCCTCGATGGGAGTTGCGAAATTTACTCGTTTTAATAGTAAAGAGGATCCTCAACAACATTTGCGATCATTTAGACATGCTTGTTATTTGATTGCCCATAATGATGCCTTGTTACTCCGCACCTTCCCTATGTCCTTATCGGGACCCGCCTTACAGAGTGGTACGGTGCTTTAACCCGGCCTCGATCTTCTCTTTTAACCAACTAGCCCAATCTTTCTTGGATCATTTCTCCATTAACATTGCTAAGAAAGTATCTATCACCGACCTTTATGCCATCGCGATTGAGGACGAATCTATCGCAGATTTCGTTTTGGACGATGGCGGGGCCTTATCGACCAACTTACGTATGCCTTGCCTCAAGCCGAACTTATCGAACTCTTTACGCGGGCTGCGCTAAGCACATCTCCCCTACCCTCCAAATTCAAACTTTAGTACATTCGATGAGGCCTTTACTATGGCTCGAAAATTAGAAATTCGAGCCTTAGAGGAAGAAGAAATTGCGGTTGCTTGCACAAGAACTCCACTTTCGAAATCTGATTCTACCGATAAACCAAATACCACCACTCCTCACGCGTCCACCTCTTCTAAATCAAAAGGAGCTGTCCACGCGGTGATGGTCAAATCGACCACCGTCGATACTCCACCAAAACCACCTATAAATACAAAGCCGAGGCGTCGACTACACTCCCTTGGGAGAAACATATGGTGTGATATTGGAGAAATTGCTCAAAGCGGAGCCATTACCTTACCTCTGTTAAACCTCATTAAGGTTTGATTCCACTCGCGCCATACCTTCTGAGTACAAAGAAAATGACTTTTGTAACTTCCCGCGTGAAGGGACACGGTCATGAAAAGCTGCAAGATGTTGAAAAACATAGTGCGAGGAAATGGTTGATGCGGGGATATAGCCCTCGATAATCCTAACCCCTAACTTGAAATTTGAAAATTTTCAACAAGCCATTCCCGAATCACTCGTCCAGCGATGCGTCTTGTCGACCGGGATATCTTAGCGAGGAGAGTGTTCATGAGATCCATGCGGTATGTCGATACCCGGCCAAAAGCCTCTATTGAGAAAATTTTGAATCAAGACTCTTCACTAACAAAGGAGCCCGAACCTCCTTTACCACCATCAAGCCAAAGCGAAATCGTTCCTTTACCCATAGAAGAGTTAAGCGCCGGGCTTCCCTTCCCATCGATGAGTCTTCTTACACCACATCCCCTACAAGATTGCGGCGGATGTTGTCTAATCTATCCATTTCCCAGGGCGTCTCCTTCTACCACTCTTGCCGCTGCAAGAGGAAGGTCGCCACTCCTTTTGACATCCTTAGAGGAGAAATCTCTGCTTGCAGACATCATTAAATTCTTTAGCCATGAGACCCCCTCGACATGCCCATACGCCTATTAGTCCCTCATCACCTAAATCTTTTCAACAACCGTCGACCTCTTAACATCTATTGATACAGTGCCTCATCTACCCCCTGTATCACTCCCACAGTGGACTGGAATCACAACCCACCTTTCTTCCATACCAAAGTTCCTATTCACACGAGAGGACTGTCAGTCTCCAGACGATAGACGAGCCCTATGGGAACGTTTGAGTACGCCGTATTCTACTCAAATGCAAATGACCAATCCTGATGCCTCCACCATATACCCGAAGTGCCTACAAAAGCTTAAAATGCCCATGTTCTCACCTTCACCCCCCTCACCTCTACCAAATGCCCCTTCCACTTCTATTAACTTAGCCAAATCTTCCCCTACGGCAGGACCTCGCCGATGCCCGAGTCTAACACACCCGCTAAGCGACTCGATTTATCAAAAATAAACCGCCCGCCACCTAGGAGACGAACGCAATCCGTGCCTCTATCACAATCAAAACCCTCATCGTCACACCCACCTTCCATATTGGGACCTCATCCCTCCACCTTACATCAATATATCATACCTCCTTCGTTTTCTTCAAAGCGACCTCGCCTTCTACACCTATACGAGAGATCAAAGGGTATAACAACATCGTTACCCAGCGTATCCGGTCCACTATCGACCCTAAACCAATCCCATCATCAAAAGATTTATTTTCTGTCACTCCCCTTTCTCGTGGTTGTTTCCGTTACCCACGCCATCTGTAACCTCATCATCTAACCAGCGAGCGTAACCCATGTATCGAAGAAGAAACCACGTTTAGTGAAAAACATGTGTCGGCACCCCTCGGCTAAACCACCACCCATACGAACTAACCACGCCCAAACATTACCAAAACCCACCAATCAATACCCTATCCTCTTCCGATTTTGACCCCTCAAAGGATCTTACGCCAAAATCCTTGCTATGTTGGTGGAGAATGCGACCATTTCCCTACCTCCACTTAGACCTTATGACCCGTCTAAGCCCGGCCTATGGTTACGATGAGTCTAAAATCTGCGCTTATCACCGCACACGGGACATGATGTGGAGGATGCAAGCTCTAAAAACCATCCTTCGTCGAGTCACCTCTCCCGGATAGAAAGATTAAGAAAGACAACTTACGAAGGGAGAGACCTCTAGCGTCAATTCCCTCTACTATATCATCTATCCCCGCCTCACCAAGATCTATCATTATTCTGACCCCACCTCTTGAAGACCATGAATTATCCCGACCATCTTCCTCATCTCGGGTCTACGAGATTAATATGATTAGTGTAGCATTACTAGAGACGGAAAAACAATGGGAAAGAAAGAAAACACACTGCGGCATCTCTTTCTCCTTGACAATCCGATTACACCACCACCTAAAGTGGTTATTCGCGGACCCGCCTATCCGTCTCTAATGGAGTTGCCCACAGAACCATGATCAAACGGCTTCATCGATCGCAGTAAAAATGACACTATATGATCTCATTCGGACTTGAATCTCATCGACAAGCTCTGTTGAGATCCTTGAGGATAGAGGTTTTACCCACGAAACCCTGCCCGTTGCCTCCATTCTAACACCCGATCACGTTGCCTCTCTCACCCCAAACAATCCATCTCCCCACCACTTCTATCTCAAAACAACAAGCAGCACTGAGTTAGTTTCTCGGAAGATGAAATTATCGACTTTAGTGCGAGAAGACCACGACCCTGCCCTTTTCATTTCGCTTACGTCGAGACATTGAGTACGTCGGGTTATGATTGGCAGGGTATTAGCCTAAACATCATCTCTTCAAAGGCCTTCCAACAAATGAACATCCCTTCTAGTTGCATGTGTGCCGACCCCATCATGTTGCGGTCATTGATAGCGCTATTACTTCTACCTTAGGCACCGTGATCCTCAACATTCGCGTAGGACCACGTACTTTACCCGAACTCTTCTATGTCCTTGAAGGAGAATTCGATATAATATATTCTTTGGGTCGTCCTTGGATCCGAGCCATGGGATGCGTTCCCTCGACATTACATCGATGCATAAAATTTGAGTACGAGGGAAGTCCTACTGCTTTGTAAAAGCTGATCCTCCCCCTTGAAACTTGCGATATGTTATATCGCCCAAATGATGTGCTTATACCAATTAAGACACCCATACATTCAATTGACCATCCTCTTGAATGTACCTCAACCATCCACCTCATTGCACCTACGCCTTGGTGATGAAACCAGTCGCACAAACCACTTCTCTTCCCATGGCTAACATCCCAACCTCAGGCCCCTTAGTAGATGTTTTCATCGCCTCACTTATTTGGGGAGTACCGCCTATATCTGCGTTAGTTCTTTCCCTACCCCCGGGAGTACGGACAATTACATGCACATCCACCTACGGCCGTCGCGTGGGGAGGTAATCTCTTACGGACCACCCCATTGTCGCACAACCTAACCTAACGTATGGGGGTGTTGGCGCATCCTCCATTACCCCGAACCTCCTCTTGGTGTGGTTCCCTTCGATCGATTTTCAATACGACGAATCGTCGCCGCCCTCACCTTCTTGACTCATTTGTGCGTGGAAGGCTTTGGTTTTGGCCTACTGAACAAGGCCGACATACTCTCATCCCCATCACCACACGCAAACATAATGATCGCAGTGGTCTCGGTTTTTCCGAAACACCTACACAAGAAACACCTCCTGTCAGCTGTATCCTGGAAGAAGAAGACGTTGCCCCTACCGAACCATCATCACCCACTTTGCCATCATCACCCAAAGAATCGATGGACCCTGAATCTATCCCTCCTAACTTTTTTTTTTCATAAATGCCATCTTCATAGGTCCTCTCACTTATCAACGCGATAATGAGGACCCATCTTCCATTCCCCTTCTGTATCCAGACATGATCGAAGAAGATTCGCCTTCGATTAATGTTGTTGAGTGTCAGGATGCGACTCCATCCTCACTTACCTTGGGGCGGATGACTCCTATCTTGGCCGCGCCTTACCATCGAAACTCAAACCATCTAAGCAGAATCTACTATAGAAATCAACATCCACACGGAGAGAAGATCCTCACATAGTGAAGATCGGACAATCCTTAACACATCGAGAACAAGCCGCCTTTACCACCTTTCTCGTGCTCATGACCAAGCTTTCGCATGGTCTTACGGCTGACATGCGGGAATTGATCCTACCATTGCCGTCCATAACATCACCTAAACCCCAATTCCAAACCAGTCAAGCGAAATTGAGAAAAATGCATCCACGCATTGCTCTCTTGGTCGAAAAAGGAGCTCAAGCGACTCTTTCTGTTTCCTTCATTACACTTTATTGACTATCCTCGATGGATTTCTAACATCGTACACATCACTAAAGCGACGGGGGACTTCGGATATGCCTGATTTTCCGGGATCTTAACCTTGCTTGCCCCAAAGATGACTTCCCCCTCCCAAGTATTGATCAACTTGTTGATCTCACTGCGAGCCATGAAATGCTTTCTCTCATGGATGGCTTTTGAGGATCTGACCAAATTTTGGTTGCCCCTGCCGATCAACACAAAGCGCCTTCATAACTCCTTGGGAACCTTACATTATCGTGTCATGCCATTTGGCCTTAAGAATCTTTGGTGCTTTACCTATCGGCGGGCTATGACCTACATTTTCATGACATTATGCACACTATCCTTGAAGACTATGTCGACGATCTTCTCGGCAAGTCTAAACATCGTAGTGAACATCTCGATGTTTTAACCATTATATTTGATGCTTTGTTACAATATTTCATCGCCTTGACCGAAGAAATGTGTCTTTGGTGTTCTTTCGGGAAAACTTCTTGGCTTTATCGTCTCTTTGCGTGGCATTGAGGTTGATCCATCTAAAGTAAAAGCTATCCTAGAAATGCCCCACCCAAAACCTTAAACAATTGCGTAGTTTGCGGGGTAAACTTGATCCATCCGGCGTTTCATCTCCCGACTCTCGGATCGATGTCACCCTTTTCATCACCTTCTAAAAAAGGGCGTTGCCTTTGATGGGTGAGGAGTGTCACCAAGCCTTGAAGCTCTCAAAGCGTATCTCTTGCAGCCACCGTGCTTATACCACCCCGGGATGACCGCCCTTTCTACCTTTATCTTTCCTTGCCCGACCATCTTTATAGGAGCTATGCTCGCACATCGAGACCACACTTGCCAGAGAGCGGGCCGTTTCTTATATAAGTCGTACCCTCGTGGATTACGAGACTAGGTATACACATGTAGAAAAATTGTGCACAGCCTATCATTCGTCGCCACCAAACTCCGACATTACCTCTTGAATCACAAAACTTTCGTCATCACCACCACGGACCCCATTCATTATATGTCGCCAAACCACACCTAAACCAGCGCATCGCTCGATGGCTCATGCTCCTCGCCGACCTTGACCTTGAGTTTATACAACAGAAATCAATCAAAGGACAAAACTCTTGCGAGACCCGACTTGCGGAGGCCCCTCTGCAGGGAACAATTTACCAATTTTACCTTCCCAAGCGAACTCATCGCCACTCTTTCGCTCGGAGAAGTGTCGTATCAAATGACCCTCTTCTTCGATGGATCTAAGTGCCAGCGCGGCGGAGGAGCCGGCGTTGTTCTCATCCCTCTTGACGTTGAACCTATGCCTCTTTCATTCCGGCTTGATTTCCCTTGCACTAATAATACAGCGGAATACGAGGCCCTTGTTCAGGTCTCAGTTGCGATACACTTAGGCATCAAATCTATCAATATCTTTGGTGACTCTCAATTGGTAGTCAATCAAGTTATGGGCATCTACCGATGTAAAAGCGAGGAACCGGAAGTACAAACACCACGTGGAGTCACTTCTAGCCTTATTTACTCACTATTCTATCCAAGCCATTCCCGCTCCACTAACAAATTTGCGGATACTATGGCTTGCTTAGCCTCATGATTCCGCCGCACCAGTGACTCTGAATTATTCGTTGTGGTCAACAACTTTTGCACCATCTATTCAACCCGGTAGTTTGCATGATAAATCTTGTGTCTACTAATTCGCGAGGATACAGTACCACCGGTTTCACGACTACCTTACAATCTCGGTTCTCACACGACCTTACTAGTAATGGAAACGTGCTTTTCTTAAAAGTGTTTCGCGTTATGTTGTCATGGGAGGACTCCTTTATAAACGTGGCTTTGATGGCATCCTCCTTCGTTGTCTAGCAGGCGAGAGGTCACCTATACCATCCAGCAAGTACACGATGGGATTTGTGGTGGACATTTTAGTGGCCTTGCTTAGTGGCTAAGCAGAATCCTTCGCCTAGGATATTATTGGCCTACTCTCGATAGCATTGCTACGAATATGTTAAGTCTTTGTGTCATGTGTCAACAACATGCCAATCTTCAACATACTCCTAGCCACCCGCTCTGAGTCGCTCGTGATCTTTGGCCTTTCTCTGATGGGGTTTAGACCTTATTGGTGAGATTCACCCGACCTCTTCACAGCGTCACCGTTGGATAATCACAGTGACCGAATATTATACAAAATGGGTGGAGGCTATTCCACTCATTTCAATCAAAAAAGAAAAAATTGTCGAATTCATTAACCATCACATTATACATCGTTTTGGTATTCCTCATCGCCTAATAACCGATAATGGTAAATCTTTCAAAAACAAGTTGTTGCAAGACCTTTGTGACAACTTTGGTATCAAACTTAGCTTCTCATCACCTTACTTATCCATGAGGCCAATGGTGGAAAGCTGAATCTTCTAATAAAACTCTAACCAAAATCCTCATGAAAGTCGTAAATGAATCGGAAGAAATTGGCACGATCACATTCCCTTTGCCCTTTGGGCTTATCGTACTAGCATTCGTACCTCCACTAATGCCACACCTTTTTCTTTGGTATATGGTGCAGAGGCTGTTTTACCTCTCGAAATACAAATACCCTCCCTTAGAATATCTCTTGGGATATTCTCACCAGCGATGATTTCCGCGAGAAGCGGTTAGCCCAGTGGAGCTTCTTGCGACGACGTCTTACGGCTCTCGATCACCTTCAAATCTATCAAAAACGCATCAAGCGTGCTTATGATAAGCGACTTCATGGCGTACCTTTAAGGTTGGTGATCTTGTCCTCAAAGAGAATCAACATGTCACCAAACTAGAAAAGAGCAAAGCGTGGAAAATTTGCTCCCGATTGGATTGGGCCTTATATAATCACTCACACCTATGGATCGGGGCACTTATCGTTTAGCTTAAGCAATGGTAAACTTTGAGCTGAACCCCTTAATGCCTTACATCTTCGACCATTCTACTGTTGAAACTAGTGTTATATCACCTCTTATCTACCTACTGCTCGTCCCTTGAGCTCATTTACCGCTACATACACTTTGTTTTCTATATCTCCGCATAAAATCAAAATCACTTCGCACCTCCCCTTGATAATGCCTTCCCCTTTTTTAGTCTAGTCCATGACTTCAAAGTATTAAAATAAGCCACATTCTTAAGGGATTTTCTTGAGTCAAACTTCCTACTAAACTAGATGTTTCACGCCAAAAGAACATCTAGTCATCTAAAATTAAATATAGACTGCTCCCTCGAAGAGACGGCTATATGCCAAACTATTCTTTCTCTTGCTTATAAATTTGCTCCCCTGAAGGACAGCTATGCACTAAAATCATCTCTGCTACTATAAATATTTGCTCCCAGAAGGACAGCTATACAGTCGCCTTTATCGAAGCTTCTCGCATTGATCGGACCGTGAAGACCTCAAGAATAAAACAATCAATATCCCTTGTAGACTTCCGCATCGATCGGTCTACATTGATAAAATAAAAGCCTCATTGAAAAGAACTTTTTGGGTCATGGACTTGTCTATTTAGGGTAGGTTCTCTTTCGTTATAACAAGTTCTTTGTACCTCAGCTATATCATCCACATCACCTCACCATTTGTTTTCAAGGGCGTAACGTACACGATATATTGTGATCATCTGACTCTTTTCAACTATGGACTTCTCGTGCATGCCACGGCACTTAGGGCTTCGAGGCTCGTTCTACGTTGTGTGGTTTGTTTAGCTCTTTTCACCTACGGAGCACTCTTTCCGCTTTGCCTCGCATCTAGAATTGTGTGTTGATCTTAATCAGGACACTATTCCCTACTACTTGGGTATGCTAACCTTTGCTTTACCTATACCTACACCAACAACATTACCCTACCAACATCAAATTTTTACCAAACGACCAATTGCCTAAACCATACCAAATTGCCTAAATTCGCCTCTCCATGATCCTAAGGAGAACTACATCGATCGAGGCCCCTCCTTGCTTTGTGCGATGGGCTATGTAGGCGAGCACTTCGGAGACATGGCGTCTCCCGAGGTTAGCTCGACCATCCCCTACCATAACCTATCATGTGTGGTAAATATAAATATTTTGTGTATTTCTATTTAATCACATTTCTCTTTATCCTTTTTCAAAAAACACCAAAAAGTCAAACACAAACATTCTTATTATTATAACTCAAATCAACATACATATTCGTTTTATTTAGATGTTAAACAAATACATCTTCTATATCATCGACACGCAGTCGGCATCTCTTATTTATTCTTATACCTGCTAACATGTATTTAGACCATCACTGACTCATCCAGGAACTAGGTGATGATCGTGATCGTCGACCCCTCTCGCCGGGCCTCTCTGTCCTCAAAGGTACCGCGGCTATTAGTACCGCCCAGCGATCTGCCGATCTCTCCTGTAACATATGAATACGCCCTCGCGCATGGAGGACTCCAGCCTCTAGTCTCGCTGCTCGTGACTCATGACCGCTAACAATCTTCTTGTCTCATTCACTGCGTTTGGAGCTGCCTGAACCAAGCAGCTGCTGAGGCGATTCCTCTCTGCTTTGTAATCATAGCTATGTCGGGCGCTCACGTACACCTCGCGATTCTGCTACCCACCATAATCTATAGGCCTCTGTCATTCTGCATCCATTACCTGCGATCGGCTGCTTATCTCCTCGGGCCCTTACGGAGGTGTTGGCCGGGGTGGTGAGAATCTTTGCCTCGGCATCGATCCTCATATATGGTCTATAAGCTTTGTGGTATGTCTGCACAAATCAAATTGTCGCGCATACGCGATCTATCGGAATCCTCTCATATTCACTGGCTTTGTGCCCGCGATCCACCTCGATCGCTCTACACCTCTCAACTCCTCGGCTATGTTCTCGGTTACCATATAGTTCCCGTAGGACCTCAATGAATATCATGACCGTCACCCTCTCCCATACACTGCTGTAATACTCAATGTCACCCGGCACGGCTTTGAGATCTTGCCTCTGTTGCATGCGGACCCATCGTCGGAATCCCGACCTCGTACTCGGTCTCTCCTACTGGATGGATCGGCCTATTGTCGCGCACAAACAATGTGCTCATAGGCCCAACGGTGTAATAAGTAGGAACAATCAGCGTTGTCTGTGATTTCGCCTCAAGCCCATAAACCCTGTATAGCTCGCCGAATATGCGGTGCCCATGCAAAAGTCACGTTCCTTTCTATCATCTCCCAAATAACACCCATCGATGCCTTTGGAAATCTTCCCCCATACGCCCTCGGTAGCAGCATAATACCCTATCGCTATCATTAAAATCACTTAGCCTTGTCTCCTCGGGGTGTCTTTGCATACATTACCCCATATGTGAATGACAAACCTCATTTGTGTTAAGTCTCGTGCATATGGACCAAACATACATTATCGCTGCCGCCCCGCTGCAGGTAGTGCACGATATCTTGGCTCTCTCTGTAATAGGGAGTCTCAAAATCGAAACACATCTTCCAGAAGTTCTTGTCATTTCACTGTTGGCGGATAGAAGGTATTTGTCTCGGGATTCCATCTCTCGATCAGTGCCTGTAACATACCATGGTTACGTGCGATTCGCGAATAATAGCAGTTCACTTAACCCCAACGATTTATCAATGTCCATTCATTTGGTGTTACATCCGCTCGGATTAGCGACAACAATTGACTTGTACGCTTATCATTCATCCTCGACCACCGCCTCTGCTGCGTACACCAAAGCGACAAACAACCATTGATCCATTAGGGTCTTTTTCAAACATTACGGAAATTTCTCCGATGCTTGGTACGGTTATACGTAACCGATATCGGTTGAATAGCGATACCGGTTCTCCTAACATTGCTACGGTCCTTTGTCGATTCTATACACCTTCCTAAAAACAACCACCTACGACAATAAATTTGCTCGTTTATTCGTTTTTATACATACAAACATACCTGAAACCCCTGATTGCCTACCCTGTAACACTTACCTCACCTGCAACCCTTGTTATCATGTTTTCTTTCTCATATCTACCCACCTACTCTACCCCATCTTATTCACAAAACCATGCAGAAATCAAATCACAACCAAAACGTTTACCTCTTGGGTTGCAGTAGCTTGAGGTGGCCCTTGTCTTCTCTCTTGTCCCTGCCTGCTGGATGTTTCTCCTCGTCCTGCCATTATCACCACCTTTTTCAAACCTGCCTTGCTATCTTCTGAATCTCAGATCACAATTCACTTTTCTTGTCTCTTCTCTCCTTATCACTCAGATCTCTCATGCAAAAACCTGTCTCAGTCGTCAAAACGCGTCGCGTTCGCGCTTTTAACCTCTTGCATGGCTCTAAAATTAAAACTTAAGTTGCCACCCTAGCTTTTTTATTTTTAGAAAAGCCCATACCTAAATAACCGGTATCGGTTACCTAACCGATATCGGTGCATTCGGCTCTGAGCATCGGTTACCTAGCGATATCTAGGTTACACACCTTCCTTTTTGAAACAGCGTTCTTTTCTTCATTTCTCACCTAAATTTTTGTCGCGCCCGCCTCTTTTCCTGCATAAACAACACACTTTACCACATTTTGTTCATCCACCACATATAACATTACATTTTCATTAAACATCATTTATTTTACACAGATACACAAACCATCAACTACAGATACCAAAAAGCTATCAATCTATACATCATTTGGAACCAACTCATCAATTACATATATCACAATGTCACAAAACCACCAATCCATCACATAACCTGACATTCATATATACGTGCAAAAACAAAAAACAAAAACATCAGCATCATCCATCTATCAACATGTCAATTAAACTCATCACACATTCTATATATTACCAGCCATTAACCACATATTTCAACACATTTTTGAACACTGCATATGAATCAAAGCATCGTCTCTATATATATACAAATTTTCAAAAATACAATGTGCCCTACATCGGGGCCTCTGTGATCTCATAACATACCAAAGCCGGCACGCAGGCCGCAATACCTCCCAAAAATCTCGACTCGGCTCGCAGGCCGGTCTCTCATATCACAAATATACTCGGCTCGCAGGCCGGTATCTAATAAATAAATGAATCAAAACAATGAATAAATGTAGGCACGCGAGGCCTCTATCAATCTGACCGGTTCGAGACCGGTGCCCATGTCCTATCTGAAAACCACGTCGGGGATCTATCAGCTCTCCCCACCGCCCTCGGCACCTCTCCCCGCTGGTCCCTGTGGTGCCTCTCGCCTCCTGCCTGTCACGGACACGCCAGCTGTGGCTGCTCCTCCCTGAGATCTCTGGCTGTGCGAGGTCTCTGCTCTATGAGCTGCATATGCCTGATACTCGACTCCGGTACTATCAAGAATATCCTGATAATAACGGGCCTCTGCTCTAACCTCCATATAGCGATCTCGCGCCACTGAAGGAACTGGGGCTGGTCCCCTGGCACCTAACACCAATATCCCCTGAGCTGTGTACTGCTTTTGTGGTTGTGGTCTTTAGTGGTGGAGTCTTTACTGTGCTGTGCATACTTTTTGTGGCCGTGGTGGTATCTGGGAAATTTTGTTAGGTCTTCTTCTTTGAAATGCATTTGCTGTGCACAATACTGCTTTGTGTTTGTCTTCTTTGGTGGTGGTCTTTACTGTGCAATGCTGAGCACTGGGCTATTTGCCCTGTAAAACCCCTATACGTGCTGTGCGGCGTGACCATTTATCCTGTAATAGCATTGCTTTGCCCCGGGCTGATCTCTCTCTGCCGTCACCTTTGCCCAAGTCATTTGGGTGTGCGGGTGTCTACCCTCGTAGCTCTCTGCCCGACCCACCAAACCCTGTATGCTCCGTGCACCCAGCATCATCTACGCCATCATCTGCTGGCCTCTCTGCAACCCAGTCTGGATCCCAAGGCTGTGGCGCTGGCAGTGGGGCCTCTACATCATCCCTCCTGTCTTGGGGAAGGGAGGTGGCTCGTCTGTCGCGGCCCCATCTGCTGCGTACCCTCTGCAGGGGTATCGCTCGTACTCTCCGGCCTCGTCCTGCTTTATCAGGAATGTATCTTTGGATCGGGCGCGGTGTCTGTGGGCTCCTCTGCCGGTGGTGACCTCTGTAGGGTCTCCATATAATGTCTCTCTTGCGGTAAGGCCCTCTGCATATGTATACATAGTAGGCCACATCCCGACCTGCGATAGCTTGCTCGTGGTGGCCCACGACCCCCGACCACCTCGAAATCCATATCGGTATACGACTGTGGCCACAGGCTGCTTTGGGGTAGCCCTCACCGGCACTGATGCATACGATGTGCTCGTATACTTGACAGTCTGACAAAAGGTAGAACAAATACCAAATCGCCTCCTCGTGATAGCCCCATAACTCCTGTATAATTGCACCGGATACTGCTTTGGTGCCCATGCAAAAGCAGGTGTGCTCCTCCACCATCTCGGTAGCACCCCCATCGATGCCCGTGGGAAGCGGCCTCCCCCTGCGAATCGGGAGGCGAGCGGGTGACCCCTATCATCATCGACACGTGAGCCGTGTCTCGTATCTGTGTGCGCGGTACATGTCACCATATCGATGCTCATGTATTTATGATATGTAAGAAGCGTGGCTGCATCCCCAAAAACCTGCAGTATGCTATCCATGGCAGTCTCTGAATCTACCTGGAAAACGGCCTCTCCCTCGATCGGTAGCCGCAGGATGCGATACACATCCTCTAATGTGACGGTCATCTCCCCGGTCGGCAGATGGAACACATTGGCCGCCGGATCCCATCTCTCGATGAGGGCGACCATCAGGCTGTGATCTCTGTCGATCGCTCTGTACCTCTGGACCCCTTGAGCCCCACCTCGCGCATGATGGCCCAATGCGCGCGGATATGTGTGGCCTCATCCGGCTCGATAGTGGAGGCATCTATCACGCATCGTCAGCTGGCGCGTGCTGCAAAACCAACCCACATTCTTAGACCCACTCTTTATTATAACATCTACTTTACCATCTAAACCCCCTTTTGTAACACCCAAAATCTAACCCTCTCCACCCCACCCCCAACACCCACCCCTAAACCCAACCTGACCCCTGACCCACCCACACCCTAAACCTAAACCCTAAACCCTAAACCCCACCCCTGACTACCTAACCCACCGAAACCCTAAACCTAAAAAAACCTAAACCCCATCCTAAACCCCACCCAACCCAGAGCTCTCTACCACCCAACCCACCCACCTAGACCCTAAACCCCCTGAGCCCTAAACCCAAGCCCCACCACCCACCCCCACCCCAGCCCCAACCCACCTTGAAACCTAAACCCTAAACCCTAAACCCCATCCTAAACCCCACCCATACCCACCCTACCTAACCCACCCACGAAACCTGACCCAAAACCCAAACCCCACCCCTAAACCCCACCCAGCCTAAACCCTAAACCCCTGCCCCACCCTGACCACCCAACCCACCGAAACCCCCCCAAAAACCTAAACCCCCCTAAACCCCACCCCACCGACTCTAAACTACTAAACCCACCTGACTCAGCCCAACCCACCCACCCCACCCTGCCCCCTGACCCACCTTGAAACCTAAACCCTAAACCCCCCTAACCCTGATCCCTTCCCCCTCCCCCACTGACCAACCCTGACACCCCATAACCATACACCTTAAATACCACCCTCGGACCCATCCCTCCCCCCCACCGATCCCCTTAAAGACCGTCGACCGTCGAGAGCCGATGCCGGTCCCCCATTTAACCTCACCCTATGCTTTTGCGGCCGAGTCTGTGCGGTCGCTGGTGTACCGACATCGGTCCTTTGTCTCTGCCCAGAGCCGAACCGCGCGGCCCCCAAAACTCATTTTTACCTATTTTTACCCATCTACCCACCCAAAACCCTAAAATTTTACACACTAGCCGCCTTAGCATATCTAACCTATCTACCCTCCCCTTTCTCACATTACCTCCATTTACCCATTATTTCCTACAAACTACCAATTCTACCCAAATCCCAAAAACAACATAACTCAACCAAATCACCAAAATAAAGAGTTTAGAACCTCTGGGTGCGCGACACGTCGTCGTGGTGGGATGGGTGGTGGCGGTCGGTGGTCCGGCCCCTCCGGCTCCTCTGCTGTGCCATGGCTCGATCACGATCTGCTTTGGGTCCCGGCCGATCACTGCGGCCTCCTCAACTATTCGGGCCCACTATCGACTCTCTCTTGAATCAAATAGCTCCACCTCACTCAATACCCCTCGAATCAACTCTCCACGTCGAGACAAGTCAATTTGGATTGCAAATAATCAAAGTGTGATGACAGGCCGTATTTTTCTTTTTATAGGTTTTCGGCCTTAGCAGATGTCGGTTTCCTTTTTGCCCTAAAACACGGTATCGGTCCCTTGCGATATCGGTCATGTAGAATCGACATCGGTGTTAATCCCGACTTCCCCCAATTTTATCTTTTTGACCCTATTTACCATTTGCCTTTTTTAACCCCTTTTTTTTAACCACATATCGCCTATATCCACCTTTGATGAACACCATTTGTTTACCTGTTGGCCGACCTAAGGCCTCACCTACTATCGGCCCGACCCAAGGCCTCACCTACCTATTCGGCCCGACCCGAGGCCTCGGGACCAGGCCTGGCTGACGGCCGACCAGAGGCCGCAACCTACCATTCGGCCCGACCCGAGGCCTCACCTACCATTGGCCCGACCCGAGGCCTCGACCTACTTGGCCGACCCGAGGCCTCGACCTACCTATTCGGCCCGACCCGAGGCCTCGACCTACCATTTGGCCCGACCCAGGCCTCGGCCTACCTGTCGGCCCGACCCGAGGCCTACCTACCTATTGGCCCGACCCGAGGCCTCACCTAAGGCCCGTAACCTACCCATTTGGCCCGGCCAAGGCCTCGACCTACCATTTGGCCCGACCCGAGGCCTCGACCTACCATTTGGCCCGACCCATTTGGCCGTAACCTACCATTTGGCCCGACCGAGGCCCATGCCAACCCATTTTTGGCCCGACCCAGGCCGCACCTAACCATTTGGCCCGACCTAAGGCTGCATGATTAACCATACCATACCCTGATCACCGTTTTAATTTATCCATCCATCATGTAGCTTTTTGTTGATCGAGCTCACTGTTCGTGTTTTAGCATGATTAGGGTCCTTGACTTGATCGTCGACCAACTTTGCCTAGACCTGGCCGTGGCGTTTATCTCAACCAAACCCGACCATTTGAGTCTTGCCAGAACATGCCTAAGCGTTCTTGTACCTTACATTATTATATACCACGGAGCTACTTCCTATGCCTTGGATACGAGGATTATATCACCCTTGTTTGGATAAACTATCGACCTTTGCCTATACATCGCATGGTTGGCTCTCGTCGAATCATGTACCCTAGTCATCTTATTGCATTTCAACATGTGTATGCTTCCTTGGAACTACCCCACACCTTACCATTCTCTCAACATATACCCTTTATCGACCCTATCACTGATTTCCCGTTCACCCAATGTGATAGATTTGGGGGATTACCTATACCCTTAACGGGAAACCACTTCATATTATTGTCAGCGCGTGACTTTTACAAAACAAGCTACATGACAATAAGGGGCTAATGTAGACACCAAATTCGTGTCTTACGACCCCTTGTGACCCACATCCCATTTCATGACCTAACCTCATTACCTAAACCTTACACAATTATTTATTAATTACCTCATAATTGATAAATCCACATCGCCATACCCGCCACCTCACTTGCCCACCTCACCATGACCTAGCCCTAACCTAAACTAACCTAATTAGGACCCATGACTTGGTACAGACTCACATCCATAACTAATGCCTCCTTACTGCACCCAAGCCGACCTTCTAGCCACTTGACCAAGCCCATGCTGATCCCTCGGGAGAAAAGCGGGGAAGGTGGGCTATTTTACTAAAAATAGCCTACTTTTCCCTAACCGATGCCGGTTCCTACTCGACCGCCGTCGGTTACGCAACCGCCATCGGTTCACTGTAAATGGGCTCCCCAAACCAAAACAACGGATCGGAATTTCATTTCGGGAGATCAGTCGAAGGATTTCTGGATCAACAAAGGGCATTGCGAGCGAGGAACGGATTCCAGATCTTCACTTGACCAGCAGAGACGAGTGAAAATACTAGACGTGCTTACAGCAAAGGAGATCAACTTGCACCTTCATCAAAACCAGTAAGTTACATCTTGCATGTCCTCCATTATAACATTTCTTATGCTTTTGGAATTGCAATCTTCCCAAATCCGTTTCTGAATCCATTACCCAACGTACCATTGCCTCTAACTATCATTCTTTAGCTTCTAACCATCCCATTTCCTAATACTATCCAAAAACCAGCCATTACAAACACCCTGACCAGCCCGGAAGATCCTAGAACCAGCGGTATCGGTTATCGGTGTGACCGCCATCGGTTATAGATAGCGGCATCGGTTCCTTTGATCCAAACCAAGAAAAACGACCTTTCCCTACCTAGTTCCACGAAACAATTTAATTGGTACTTTACGGTATTTTGTGTTAATTCATATTAGCGAGAAGCCTGACCACCTTGAAAGGAATTTCTGGGCCCAAAGCGTAAAGTCTCTGGGCCCAAGGCGGTTTCCTCATTTATTGTTTAATCAAATCTTGTGGTCTTGTGTTCTTATTTGCGAGTAGTCCTTCGAGATAAAAGGAGTTCTTCGCGGTCGGCTGATCTTTCTCTCGATGTACGCGCACACCATCTCGACATTCTACGAGGTATTCCTCCTAACCCCTAACCTTATAGAATAACACAAGAATAAAAATCAAATCACCAGTACATACGGACTTCAAACAATAGTCAGGATTACTCGAGAATCCAAACATGGTTTCAGAGTAACAAGAACCTCCAACACAAATTCTTATCAAAACACTAACCTTGAATCAAGCTTTAACTAAACACGAACTCAGAATACAAGCTCAAACAAAACACTAACCGAATACGAGGCTCAGCGAAATACGAGTTCGAATACAAGCTCAAGCTCAAACAAACACGAGCTAAAATATAAGCTCAATCTCAACAAAACATGAGCTCTAATGAAGGATCGGGACGGGACTCGAGTTCCGACAAAAAAACTCATAACTAAATGTGATGGTGAAGGTCATTCATAAACACAACTCTTCGAATACCGGTTCAAGAAATGACAAGTAGAGCCACGAAACAAGTTTCTCATGCATGCTTCGTTATTTAACCCATACAAAGAAAGTTTCCAAGACATACACTAATTTTTCCATGGATTCATACCCAAATTTACCAGAGATTACAAAACCCAGCAAGTAAATAACCAGATAAAACATGCAAGCCAAGAATCTCATAAGAGTAGAGTCATTTTAATGAGTCATTTAGAAGAAAGAAAGATATTAATGGTTAGAGCCTATCATTCACTGATAGCATACTGCTTTCAAATCGAAGGATACTTCTAGGTGAGCTTCCAACTCCTTTTCTCCTCCACAAAATATCAACCAACCAACAAATTTCCTCTGAATGCCTCATATACCTTCCCATGATCGAAAATAGACCGGGTGAGTTAAAAATGGCAATGAAGTGAAAGTGTTGCTGGTTGAAGAACTAGTTTGCTCCGTACGAGAGAAAAATTTGAAAAGCATGCACGAAAACCAACAGCCTCCCACAAGCCTACCTTTCAAGTTTCAAGATGGTTTGTGAAAAAACTGAGGCCAATTAATTTCATTAATTCCAATTTTCTGCTTATCTCTCCTTTGCCACCTCCCAAATCTAGCGAATGCAATTCCCATTTAACATACCACGATTCCATCATTAGTGGGGCTTCCACATAAGCCTCACTGCCAAGTCAACTAGCCCACGACAAGCGGCGGTAAGAACCTTATCCAACAAATTCATTGCCATTGGAACAACCGTAAGCCGTAGAGGCATAGACCCCTTTGGGTTCCCGATTTAAATAGCATAGGGTAGATCCCTTAAACTTATATTAGTTTAGGAATAATTACCTTAGGCCATAAACATTACCTTAGGTAATTCCAAGATTAGGTTAAATTAATTCACAACCTTTTAGTTTTAGGCAATAGGTTAGATCATCTCATAACCTTATGGCAGCATTAGGTTTTAGGTTAATTTAGATGGCCTATAAACCTTTCCATATTCCTTAGCACTGAGGCTTAGGTTTGGATTCCAACCCAACAAAGTAGAATAGGGAGCTTAGGTTAGAATAAAAATTCAATTAAGTAGCTTGTTGTCGCCAAATCTTTGCACCCTCACAATGGCAGGATGTGAATAGGACA
Source organism: Taxus wallichiana var. yunnanensis (assembly GCA_018340775.1). NCBI lineage: Eukaryota > Viridiplantae > Streptophyta > Pinopsida > Cupressales > Taxaceae > Taxus > Taxus wallichiana. The sequence goes on along the minus strand of CM031238.1, from coordinate 742,388,425 downwards.
TTCGGTGTGATTGGGACACATGGGATCACCTCTCGAGTTTGTGGGACTTGGGCTCGAGGTGAACCTCACGGAGAAGGCCGGACTTCCTCTTCCTAAACTAGGTGTTGTACTACTCTAGTGTAACAAAAATGATTATCTAATCCTATGCTAACATTTTCATGGGTTTTAGGGAAGAGATTTACAGAAATGAAACTATACTAGGGATGGTGATGCACCAAATAAAGGGTGTTTCCAGGACTCGGGAAGGGTTAATTTGAAGAGGGTGTGTGCACCACGGGTCAACTTCACCTCTGCTGACTTAGAGAGGGTACGAGATACCACAAACTAAGAGACACGCGTTCCCTTTGTTAAACTTTATCGGACGAGAAATATACCGGTTTCCCAGGTGAAGAAGGATGAACTCAAGAAGGGTGAACAGACACCACAACTCAAGCTGCATGTCGATACTCCACCACTCGATAAACACAGAACTCGAGAACCTGATAGAAACTTAAACTTGCACGGTGTACTGCGAGAGTATGAGAAAGGCACAAAGAAGCATAGAAAGGATGAAAGGACCTGAGATTAGTCACAAAACACACACTTTTATTGCTTGATAACATGCCTGATGCATCATACATTCGGAGAAGAGGCAATAGTTGCCATTACAGGTCTTGAAGAGGAGGCTTGAAAGTTCTCTCAACACACAAGAACAACTTGCGAGAAGAGAGAGGATTCTTGAAAAGTATACACTCGCTTTGAGATATCTAAGCTATCGACTTATGCAGGCTGTTTGGAACCCTTTGAAATGAGCTTCGACTTACATTTATAGAAGAATATGTGAGAAAGAAGAGGAAATGTCATAATTACATTCCTAAAATGAAGGCCCATGATGTATTTATTACAGTTAGTTGAACCACTTGAGAAGGTTCCATCATGGGTCATTAATTGCCTGATGACCTAGTCTTCTCAATTAATTAAAAGAATATTTAAATAATAATAATAAATATTATTATTAAAATATTTAAATAAAAATATTAATTTAATTAACATAATGTAAAGGACCCCCAGTTGACCCGTTTGACTTGAAGAGAGGAGGGTCCATGTGGATAGAAGTGCTGCATAGCCAACTCGATGAGTTTCGAATCCTCTAACTCGGTGTTGCACTCGATTTTGAACCCCACACCAACTCTTTCCTTACCTTGGAAATCGAGCTCTTTTGCATTGAGTCCTTTGAATGGTGAGCTATCAAACTCGATTCTTATCATTTTCCTTGGTTAACTCGAGGCCATTTATGCATTCCACGTTCAAACTTCATGAAACAACACCACGAGCTCCTTGAAGTCATGAGCTCTTCATCCCGAAAGCGATCTTACCTTTCTGGGCTCAAAACTCACTTGAATACCGAGCTTAACAACATTTCGAAAAGAATGGTTTTACCACAATGCTCAGGATTCTTCCTCATCATATAACACTTGTAGTAAAAATGTTTTGGCTTTGCCATAATAAGCACAATTGTACCTTCCAAACGATGAGAAAATGCCATTACCAATAAAGACCTAATGCTGCCATGATGATGACCAGGTTCATGCCCATAACATGTCGATAGACACCCTTAAGACTGATTTTTGGTCAAAGAGCCCTTCAAAAAATACATTGAACAACTGGGGCAACCAAGAGGACCTTGGAAAAATGTACAGGTAACAACCATATGAATTTTTCCTTAGTCGTGGATCAAAGCTAATAGAAATAAAGCTAGATAAAATTAGCTTGAAACTACAGTATAATCGTCCATTTGTAAAAAACAAGTTTCTCTGAACCTGGTAAAGGAATACTTTTTATTGTCTGATTGGACGTATAAATATTTCCTATTACCCTCAGAGTTTCTCAAAGAGACCATTTACGAGTATGAGGATGTAGCATGCAAAAGCGGACTGACTAGGTATTTTAGGTGACCTTCACATTGATTCATTTTAGGAGAAAACATCTTTGAGCAATATGAATCGTTTCATTACGCACCGTAATAAACCTTCATCTCTGATTCGGGGAAATTTTATGAAGCCTTGAATAGCGTGACTCCAATCCATCGTACATGGTAGTGAATATTTGTTTCCTGCAACTGCTATTCGATCTGAGTTTAGAATAAGGATAAGCCTACGAATTTGAGGATGCATTCGATCTTGAAGCAGATAACAACCGGAGTTGGACTGACCTTGCTTCTTGGAAGCGTTCAAAGGCTTCTACTAAAGCTGACATGTCATTTGCACAGTGCGTGGGAGTTTCTCTCACATCCTTTCCATCTGCAGATGAGTTTTAGCATTGCTTTCCCATGTGAAACTCTTCGCACATGAGCCACGGCGAGCCATTAAGCATCACCTTGGTTGGGTGCATTTGTAGCCTCAGCTGAAAATGTGGTATCACGTCACGTTTTTAACCCATGACCTGCTCCAATTCACCAGTCCATTGTCCTATTAATCCTCTCGGTGACTCGTTCTGAAGACTTCGGACCACTCAAGCTGCATGGAATTCTATTTACCACGGCCCATGCGGAAGTCTCATGATGGATCGCCATCGTATGATCTCCACTTGACAATTTGATCGATTTCTCCCATTCACGGAAGTCGATCATGGTTTTCCATCCCAAAATTTCCACTTGGCGGTGTATTCCTGAAGTTCCCCCTATTCATACCTTAGCGGGATTAACGACTTGGCACTGCCATCATCAATTTCGACCTCGGCATACTTGGCTCCAAATCATGTATGGCTCAAACCACATAGCGAGTTGCGGAGGTTTGCGTGGAAAAAGTAGTTTGAATTGCCTTGGTTTCAAGCCGACTTGAATATCCCCGTTCCATGCCAAATCCTCCTTTTGCCAAGTCAAATTGGCATGGCGTTTGTATCAAGGAAGTCCGCAGGATATGTGTGGGGATCTCGGACTTATGAATCCATTTTCCATACATTGCCTTGGTAGGTCAGTTCCCAATTTCCACTTCTTGACTTGGTCATACCACCCCAAATCTCCCCCGCGTGGAATTCCTTCTTTGGCTTGCCATCCACGAAAACCCACTTGGCATTAGGCTTCTGGATTCCCATTTTAAGCAAATAACTCATGAATACCTTAGTGCGGGGTTGAGGCATTATTTATTTATTTATTTATCCAACTAGGCAAAGAGCTGAAAATATCCCATGAGCAGAACTTTCATGTTGGCGCTCCACCATAGCACTTCCACCTGGAAATCGGTGTTCATTTCTCCAACTCGTGGAAATCCGATTATGGTTTGCCATGGTTTTATCACGCTTGGCAATGTTTTCTAAAATTTCCACGTTCTTGGCAAGATGAAACTCGGGGCCCCCCTTTGCGCGGAGACCTTGTGTTGGTTTTCCATTAACTGAAACCCACTTGGAAATCATCATGAACTTTTCCCATGTGTGGAAATATCATATTGGTTTGCCACAACATTATCTCCATCATGGCTTCAAAGGCCTGAAACTCCCTCTTATCGCGGAAACCTTGTCTTGGTTTTTCATTTCAACATTTACCTTGGAAAACTCATTTGAATATCCCATGTTGAAGACTGACCCGCGGAACCTAGACATCATTTGGCCAATTCGACCAGTAAGAAACAAAAATATTCCCGAGAGATCCCAAGGTTCCATGACATTGTTTAGCTTGAGCAGGTGCGCTAAACTCACTGACTTCCTTGATAGCTTGTTACATGCCAACTTTGAGTGAGTTGACTTTTCCTAGAAACTGTCTTTAATGCATCCACACGAAATGAGTTGCCTTGAATTATCCATCATGCTCGATGAGTCCCATCGATAGGGCTCCATCACGTATCTCTTTTCTGCATGCGATCTCCATTCATTTTATGGCACTCTTGATGCCTTGGCTTGTGTTTGAATCACCTAGCTCTGAGAACGTGTCTAAAAGAAGCTCACCACATGATCTCAAAATGAACAAGTGTTAAGATGAGTCAAATTCCTTATTTCTGCCTTCCGCTTCCACATGGCTTGAACCTTTCCTAATTTGTTGAGACTTTATTGATAGCTCGAACTTTGACTCTCCACGACTCGGCCTTCACTTCCACTTTGCATTGATCTCTACAGAGATCCTTATAGAGTTCCCTTCGTTCGTCAATTTTCAATGAGCTATATTTTGCATTAACAGAGACCTCATCGAGCTCTTACAGTGAGAGTCTCTCACGAGATGACTATCGATTTGACACCTTTGGGTTCTCTATCAGCTCGACCCCGAACTCTTTGTAATTTGAGTTGAGATCAAGTGGGTGCCTTTCGATGCTAGGTGATCTCTTCATATGTAATTTAGGAATTATTTTTAATTATTGCATCTCGATAATAACGAGGAGATGGGTTCACAGGACTATTATTTCATTTTGAGCGTGATAGGACCCCATTGTCGAAGATAAAGTTTTACTGACTCTTAAACCCGATTGTAACTCACCTACAAAGAAGTGGAAAAATGGATTCGAAGGCCATTTCCATTTCATTCTAATGATCTTAAGAACAAAAGAGATTTATCCATATCAAGCATGATCTCCAACAATCAAAGAACACATCTTTAGAACAAAAGAACATATCGACACTTGAAATGAAAAGGAGGAATATAACAATTATCGGGGGTGTTACATGCTTCCTTCACTAAAAAGAATCATTGTCCAGGTAGATTTACCTCATTTTACAAAATTTATATCAAGGACAATCAATTCATTCACTTCTCTTACCATAAGTCAAATATATCGAAACCTTATAGTTACTAGAAATCACTTGAAATAAATAGCCTTTTATTCAATTCATATAAATATTTACCCAAAACTAAGCATACTTGTTGTAAATATAAAGAAGAAAATCATAATTTTTTTAATGAGTCTACAAAATCGAATTCTCTTGAGCTAGATATGGAAAAGAAGTTTTCATATCCACTGAAGTTTTCCCAAGTTATATTTATCTTCATTAAACTAGTCCCACTTGAACTTTACAGTGACTTATTTCTCGATTTCTTAAATGCATGACTATCGGAGTTTCAAGCACTCGTGTAGGTTTTAACCCACGATTATTCCTAGGTCTTGGACACGTAGGAATTCGATTTACCATGTGTGATAAATGTTTGAAACATATTTCTTAAGCAAAGAAATATGGAAAACATCATGCATTTGTGACAAAGTAGGAGGTAATGATAAGCGATAAGCTACGGGGTTGATTACTTTAACTATCTCAAAAAGGTCCCACATAACGAGGTGATAACTTGGCGGACCTTTCCGAAAGTTATAGAACTCTTTTGTTTTAACTCCAAAGAAAGACTTTCTCACCAAGTTTAAATTTCTACTCGACCCTTTTTAAGTCAGCGTAACTCTTTTCCTATACATGTTTGCTTCTTTCAAGCGTTTACGAATCAGCAATTTAGCTTGTTGTTCCATTTCATTAAATTTCAGGTCCAATTACCTCTCATCCTCTATGTTATCCCAACTAATATGGGTTCTGCATTTTCTTCCGTATAATGTCTCGAAAGGTGCCATCTTAAGAAAAGTATGAGTATATATTATTGTATGTGAATTCAACTAATGGAAGATACTCTTCTCACTTATAATATTGATCCATGTAATACATTCGTAACATATCTTCTAAAACTTGATTTACTCTTTGATCTACCCATCTATTTACAGAATGATATGTAAAAATGAAATTCAACTTAGTTCTTAGAGACTGCATTAATCATTTGCCCAAATATTGACTTCATTCTAAGGATCTCTATCTGAAGAATGATTAACTCGAGGTACTCCGTATAATCTTAAAATTTCATGTCTGAAATATTCTTGCCAAAATAGGAGAGATCGTCCTTGAATTCCCAACAATAAAATGTCTCTACCTTTGTTAGTTTAATCCACGACTACTAAAATAACATCATGCTTATTTATCGACATAAGTAACCCTTATTACAAAATTCATGTATTACCTACCATTTATACTACGGTATCTTTATGTATGGATCACAATAGAACCCAGTTTTGGTGCGTATGTTTCGCCTTAACACATTGTGGTACTCCAGACAATGTGTCACAAATTTTTAAGAACATCCTTTTTCATTCCTTTCCGGAAATATTGTTGTTTTTATATCAGCATGACATTTTTGTAATGCCAAGGTGTCCTAGAAAAAAGGGGTGAATTATGAAATTCTACTACGAATTTCTTTCTCAAATAACTTTAAGCGAGGAAGTGCATGAGACTCTACATTTTCAAATCAATAGAATTCCTTATTTATCAAAAGCAAAAACCTTTATACCTTGAATCATTCAAATGCAGCAAGTGTTGCTTTTTTACTTGTTAAAAGTAAGAATTAGATTCCATAACACTTTTACTTCATCTTTTAAATTGAGTTCTTAACGTTATAAGAGCAAAAATGTGCTTCCTATGACTTAGAGCATCGGCCACTCTATTTTCTTTACCCTTTATATAACTTTGATGTCAAAATCATAATTGAGACAAAAACTCCAACCACCTTCGTTGTCTTACATTAAGATTTGCATTTTGAAAACTGAGTGAAGATATACTTCAAGTCGAGGTGATCAGTTTTCAATTCAAAGGCTTACCGAGAAGGTAATGCCTCGAAACTTGTAGTGCATAAGCAATGGCGAGAAATGGCTCTACAAATAAATGTGGAGCATAATTGAAAACTCATGTAACTTAAGTTTCCTACTTTCATATGCTATGACATGACCACTTTGTAACCAAAATACCTCCTAGACCTTCACCGGATGCATCGATTTACCACCATAAAATCTCCATTAAGATGCGTCTTTGCAAAGAATAGGTGTTGAAGATTAGCTATTCCTTGAAGGTTTTAAATGTAATTTCACATTTCTCACTCTAAACAAACTTTTTATCTTTCTTACTAGCCAAAAGGAAGTTATTAGTCACTGACTATCTTATAAAAATATTTTACAAATTTCCTATAGTAGCCGAGTAGAAGTCCCATAAGCTTCTAACTTCATGCATTATTTAGCATAAGAGGCCACTAGTAGTTATAGCCCTACACGATTTTAGAAGGATCTCTGAAAATCCCATCTTTACTTATAACATGACCCAAATAGTGGACTTATGTCATAGAAAAGAACATTTGGACAGCTTACCCGAACAACGTCTCTTTCTCGGAATTTCTAAAACTATTTTCAAATGCTCATGATGCTCTCAATGACTTTTAGAATATATGAGAATGTCATCCGAGAATACAAGCACAAACTTGTCAGTATTCTTGAAAGATATTATTCATTAAGTTCATAAAAGCTACAGGTGCATTAGAATCAATCCAGAAAAGGTAAAACCGTGAATTCCATAATGTCCATACCTTGTTCTAAAAGCCGTTTTTATGAATATTCTCATCATTAATTCACCGATTGATGATATCCTAGATCAAAGATCTATCTTGGAATATCTGACACTCCAGCACATCTGATCAAATAAATCATCAATCCTAGGGGTGGGTATTATTCTTGATTGTTTGCCTTGTTTAACATTTTGTAATCAATGCACAATCTAAGTGTTTCATCTTTCTTTTTCACAAAAATTCACGGAGTGCTCCCGAAAGGTGAAACACTTGGTCTAATCAAACCTTGAGAAAAAAGTTCATGCGAAATAAGCCTTAAACTCTACTTTTAATTTTGTAGTAGTCATTTGATACGAGTGCTTTAGAAATAGGTTCGAGTTCGAGGCTTGATCTCGATTGTGAAATCAAATTCCCTTTTGGGTGGAAGACTTTGATTCCTCACAGAAATACATCTTTGGCTGAAGTCTCGTAACAGCAGATGTCATTCCATAATATAGATTTGCTCTCTTATTGATTCAGTAATTTTACTACATATAATGTACATCCTTTATTTTTTGACCTTTTTAAAGTTGCGTAGGCATGAGTTTTCTAATAAAAGAAATCTCACGTTTCCACCTGAATCTCTGTTGTTTTCGAAAGGTCATCTATGGCAACTGACTAATGTGTTTTTCAAAAATAGTCCACTTTAGCCTTATGTTTTGATAACCAATTGAACACCTATGAATTACATCACCAAGACCCCAAAGGTGCGACATAAAGATCAACCTCGGTGGAAAAGTTAGGTAAATCGAGAATTTGCTCCCGAAAAGACACATACTAACCGTATATGAACAACATTATTCCCATATGCTAATGTCATAGTTATCCATTTTACAACTTTTGGCTTTTTAATTTTGATGCTAATTTACTAGAAATAAAACATTCGGTAAGCTCGATTATCAAAATGAATAGTTATTGGTAAGCGAATAACACCCAAAACTTCTATGGGTGTGGCATGTTTCTCGGCCTGGCTTATCAGCCTGCCTGACGCGCGTGTATCTTGTGTTCTTGATTACGATCATCCTTCTTCAAAGGACATTGATTTACGTAATGATCTTTGCCATAGTTATAACTGAGCCTCCTATGAAGTACCTTCCTGAGAAGCTTGGGTTTATTTCGACCTTAGAGTTATTATTACAACCAGCCAGAGAACTTTATGTCTGTTATTATTGTTCTTGAAAAATTTGTTAAAATTGCATTACCAGCCAAACTTGTTTCTTCTTGCTTTCTTTTTTTGTATTAGATGAAAAATTACTTTTCATTCAGAAATTTCTTCCATGGTCCTTTCTTAGGTGCGAGATGATGAAGAGGAGTTGGGATTCTTCTTCCTTACTTCCTCCTTGTGAGAAAAATTGCCTTTAATTTTTGTTCTGCCTTATGGATTTTCAACAACCCCTTCCATCATTGGTTAGGTTGTAAACATCCACCTCTCCTCTATATATGAGATTCAATCCCAGATGAATTTTGTATCACTACAACTTCTCATCGGTTTGGTATTGAGAACCGCATACTTGAGGTTTTGTGCGTCACTCCCTAATGCTCGATTATAGATTAACTTTCCTTGAGCTAAGTTCTGAGAAATTCAAGCCAATTTTCAGATCATAGTAGAGTTGTAGTAGCCATCATTTTCCTAAAATTAACACTTTAATTGGTCCCGGTGATATTAGATTCATCGATGTTTTAGCTCAGCCCCTTGCAGTTTGTCCCTCCCACGAAGATGCTTCATGAGAAAGTTGATATACTCCCCATATAGCCTTTTGTTCCAATTTGAGAAATTTCTTATTGCAAGTATTTCTCCATTTCTTTAAGAGCTAGTTCTCATCTCCATCTCCCTAATTTGGTGCCATCAAACTTGGGTGGACTTATTATTTTTATGTCATTAGTGAGTTTGTGTTGCCTGGCCTAGCCTTTTTGTTCTGAGAAATTTGAAAAGGTATGTTAACATTATTATTATCAACACGCACATTAGCATTGTCCCTAGACAGGTGGCTGATTATTATTTATCATCTTTCTTCTTCCTCCTCATTACCCATTACTTTCTATTCAAACATGGCTAAATGATCTCTTGTGTCAGCTTGGGACAGCCGAGAATCTCATTGAGTTCTGGGTAGTTGTTACTCCTTCCTCAAGTAGAGGTTATTTGTAACAAATTTCCTCTTATTGAAACCATTTTTTTGATCTGAAAATTTAAGTTTCCTCCCGGATTGTGGACATAATAGCTCCAGAGAGATGCAACCTTAAACTCTACGATACAAGAAATAACATTCACAATTTAAGACTTTAGAAACGAGGATTTTTTTTTATAATGTTCACGGTTCTAAATAAAACATTATTTAGAACACACATTCAATGTCAATCAATCTCATAACAGATAACCATATGTAGTTGTGAATGACTTGGTGATACACCGATCTATTCATTCCATGACTTGGTTACCTACTGGATTATTCATGTTTAACTTCGATGATAAATACTTGTCGTATAGCCTACGTATACTTGGTTCTCTTACCCTAATACAGTGCTAAGTGATATGTTTAAAGAACCTATCTAAATATTTGTTACTCAATATTCATTTGACATCACATTACTTTAAAACTAGGTGACATCAGGACTAGTCATCTGGCCAGTGGCTTGCGATACTTTGGCCAAATATTTACAACATTTTATGTATGTCACTATTCCTAGATGACATACTCGTCATGTTGGAATACATCCTTCACTCACTCCTCATATTATCAGTTGGTCTTTGTTAGCTACTTTGTCGATCAGCACATTCAGAGGTTTAACCCTAGCCCTAGATAGGAACGCAACCTATTATAGGAAAAGCTCATAATGGTTTAAGTAAATGGGCATGCTCGGTTGACCTAAATTGTTTGAGATGTGTGCATGAAATACTTTGAGCCATTAAATGTTAATTCTTTTATCTTAAATATGCTCTATCCGACTGGGAAGCTCGTTTTCAAATTCAAAATTCTATTGGTGCGATGCTTGAATCTAGATGATCAATGTGGAAGGGTGATGCCACATGTCCCAGCCTCCCCAGACGTTGCCATTCTAAAAGAGGCCCCAAGCCTTCTCAAAGTACTGATCCTGCCGGTTGGCATGTGCCAACATCCTGAGGAAGCTTGAACTGTATTCGGGAGATGTACATAACCCCAAAGGAAGTTGTTAATATGTTGTTAGTTTGGATTATTTCTTGATTGCAAAAACCTATACGACCTAATCCAACATTCGAATAAGTTCTTTCCTAAATTTTCTTCATTTTATTCCATGGATAACTTTGTTATAATTATGGTTGTTTTTATTTGTTTGATTCTCGGTTAAAGCGCGATTAACATGCAGCCCAGAACAAAGTTATAAATAAGTTTCATTTTGAAAAGTACCATAACTTTTAGAAAAGGTTCCGACATCCGAATATATCCGATTAAAGTAGACTTCATGCAAAATGAAGTCCCTAATAAGTGTAATCATATTTCCAAACCTTTTTGGTTTATATTCAATTGAGAAAGAGAGAGAAGATTCTTTCTCTGCATGTTTTAAATCTTTGGGGTATATCCCCTGCAGATATCCGTATTTCTTAATGTATATTTCATGCACACATTACATTACTTTATGTAGAAATAGTTTAGATAAAGAACATCATATTAGAGCAGCTTAAAACGAAGTTACATATTAGTGGGGAAATTAGAACTAAATCCCTTTATCCAAGCTTATCAAAGGATAACCAATTAAGCATATAAATAATATGAAGAATATTACTTACAAGATACTAATTTCAATCTCTTTACCGTACTGAGTCTGACATGATAATTTGAAACCATGACCCGTACAAGTAAATTCTCAACTTTCAGTTCATCATGATAGATTTATACATTTACAACACTTATGCATTTTAGAGCATATTGCATAACAACAACCTTCATTATTGAAATAATACCACTTTTCTTTTGATACTGAGCTTTCAGAACGAATCGAGATTATTGTGTATGAGAATCAGGACTTAAGTCGGCCCGATACAGCATCTGAAGTTTTTCCTTATTTTATCACTTGCCACCAAAGTCCATACCTTAAAAATGAATGGCACGAGGTCCAGTTCCATGAGCCAGAGCATGATAAACACTAAACCTTAAAACGAAGTGCTTTCCGCTAATTGTTCCATTTAAAACAACTACTTGCTTTAATGAAGCAATTAATATATCGAGTTTTATGTCAGGTAAAGTAATAACAATCGGAAAAGGAAGTAAAATTAACCAATGCTGAATTTACTTCTAGAGGAGAAGAACATAATATAATCCAAAACATCTTGCACTCTACGAGAATTAGAACGTTTTTAATTGATCCTATAAAGTGCATTTAAATAAACAACGAGATCATAACATCGTATTGTTTCCCACGATTCTCATAAGCCCAATGAGAATACAGCATTTAGCTTTTACTATAAGACATAGAAAGGGTTTACAACATAGTTCTCAAGTAGGATGATTCATCTAGCTCCTAAGCATGGAAGAAGAATATCCAATTTCCAAACTATGCTCAACTTTTTAAGAAACATCTTAAAGCGAAACAAGTTCATAACATGAATTTAATTGTTTCGTTTAAAGAACAAACTACCTTAAAATTCAACATTTTAAAATTTTCATGAGGAATTGAATCCCAAATCAATCTAAGAAGGAATATGGGAATTTAAAATAGTCTTTTAGCAAGATTATATTTTTAAACCGACAAAACCAAAGAGCATCAAAATCTCTTACTACCATCGCTTGACCAGTAGATATGAGCGAGGAACGCTAATGATTATAATAAATCTCCATTTCGCATAGAGAACTGACACTTGACGAAGGGTTCAATCAAATGAACTAATCCCTACATGTTAGAAATGGAATCTTAGAAGAATTTGATTCAATCAGCTTAAATCATTTCTACTAAACCTTAACAGCAAATTTCATTTTCTAATCCAAATGATAAGCTCGTACCTTTGGTTCTAGAGAAAAGAGAACAAAACTGACTCATTATGAAGAAAGCGTCTTTTGTGGAGTCCACATACAAGTCCTTATCATTAAGAATTGAGTTCTAATTTCGATTCCGAACAACATAATGGTAAAGTTTAAAACAACACACTATTCATAAGGATTCTCTCAATTCCTTTTTCTTTTAAAAAAAGACTGAAGTATTCCTTATTGATCCTAATGAGAATAAAGCCCAAAACCTTAAACTAAACTTCAGTTGGGGAGTATCCTCGAACTACAAACTAAATTTCTTTAAAGTACCTCCACGGCGATACTCACTTTGAAGAGTGAGGTGGTTCATAATTCTCTTATAACTATAAAATAAAATCAGAAAGGCCAAGAGCAGATTCAAGTATTCCTTCCACCACTGATTTCTAATGCCTTTGAAATACGACTCATTTTAAAAGAAATTCCAAATCTTCTTGTCAGAAAGCAGTGTTTCCAGTAAATCTCAGAATACATTCAAATGACTCGAGTCATACTACTTTGATTTTCTTTGAGTAAGTAGTTTGGATTAAAAGATTTGTAATCTTTCGACTTGAATGCGTTTTACAAACCAACTCCAACCAAGAATACACATAATAGGAACTGACACATTATTTAGGCTATAGAATTCCAAACACTGAGTACCCAAATTATATATGCGAGTGTAACCGAATCACAAAGTCTCGAAACATAGAGCACAAATATACACGAATTTCATAATAGAAAACATAATATAATCCGAAGACGAGCTGTAAGCCGGGTTACTAGCACAAACAAAGAAACCTATTTCCGACTGAAAGGCGAAACACAAGATTCTCGCGGAAGGAGTTCACGAACTTTTCAAGTAAGTATTCATGAGTTCAAGGAAACCTCAAAGTTCCACATTCCAGTTTGTATTTCAAAGCAAGAGAAACTCATACCAGCTCACAATGGGAAACCACGAGCTTCTAGCGCAAGTTCAAAACTATTCACGTAATAAAAAGGCGTGTGTGGCTGCGACACTTATAGACTTCCATTAATAGTCGTAATAACTTCAAGAGCAAAACACAATACGGGAAGTACATCTGGAGACTTCAAACAGCAGTTAAGGATTACTCGAGAATCACAAACACTGATTCCGAGTAACAGAACCTCCAACACAGAATTCTTATCCAAAACACTAACTTTGAATCAAAGATTTAACTAAAACATAGATTTAAGAATATAGGCTCAAAAACGAAACACGAGCTCGAATACTGAGTTTCGAAGATCAAACAAAACATGAACCCAGGAATACGAGCTCCGATGAAATATGAGTTGAAATAAAGATCAAGCTCAAAAAAACATGAGGCTAAATATGACTCAAAGCTCAGACAAAGCACAGCTCCAGTGAAGGATCGAGATGGGACTCGAGGTTCCCGAAAAACTTAGAACCCGAGTAAACCATAGCGAAGGTCATTCGCCAAACACAACTCTTCTAGTGCAAGTTAAGAAATGACAAGCAGAGCCACGGAAACAAATTTCTCAAGTATGCCCATCGTTATTTAACCCCATACGAAGAAAGTTTCCAAGGGCAGCCACGCTAATTTTTCCATGGATTCATATCCGAATTTGCAAAGATTACAAAACCCGGTATGAAAATAACTGAGATAAAGCATACGAGACAAAGAATCTCATGAGAAGCGGAGAGTCATTTTAATGAGTCATTTTAGAAAGAAAGATAAAGAGATCTTAATGGTTGAGAGCCTATAATGCACGATAACCCTTCTACCCGATTCGAATGGGACTTCGACCAGTTTCAAACTCCTTTTTCTCCTCCATGAAAGATCAAACCGACCAGCAAATTTCCTCTATAAGATGCCTCGCTTATGCCTTCTACTCATGGTCAAAGGCTGGAGCCGAATTGAGTTAAAAATATGTTAAATTGAAATTGAGAGAGATTCAAATTGTTAGTTTGAAGAATTGATTTACTCGCGTGCCCAGAGAAAAATCTAAAAAAACATGCTGAAACCAACTGACCTCCCCGAAAGCCACCTTCCAGAAGTTTCCAAGATGGTTTGTGTAGAGCGAAAACCAAAGGCCGATTAATTTCATTAATTCCTAATTTTCCTTCTTATCTCTCCTTGCCCACTACCTCCCAAATCTAGATGAATGACAAATCCCCACCTTAACGTATGTAATTCCATCATTAGTGGGGATTCCACATGCATCTCATAGAGTCCAACTAGCCACACCCTTGGTAGCGATGCCAATATCTGTTCAGAACCTTGTCTGACAAATTTATTTCCATTTGAACCTTCATACGTAGAAACATCCGAGCCCCTTTAGGTTCCAAGTTTAAATAGCTTAGGAATTATATCCATAAACTTATATTAGTTTAGGAATAATTACACTTAGGCCATAACACATTACCTTAGTGAATTTCCAACATTAGAGTTGAGATTAATTCCATGACCTTTTAGTTTTGGGCAATATATTTAGATCATCTACGTAACCTTATAGCATTAGGTTTTGGGATTGTTAATTTAAATAGCCTATAGACCTTTGCATTTCCCACCCACCCTGAGGGCTTAGGTTTGGATGCCAGCCAAACTGACAGTAGAATAGGGAGCTTAAGGTTAGAATATAAAATTCCAAATTTAATTAACATTTGCCGGTGAAGTAAATATTTCTTACCTGACTTGGGATTCCATTAGGATAATCCTTTAGTTTTGGGGATTTTGAATCCATAGCATATGTATAGAACATGTTGTATTTTATAATTCAAATTAGTGATGTACTACCAAAGATTGATCTTGAGGACCTTAGAACAGCATTACAAGCTGAATGGAAACATGTTCACATAGATTAAAAGAACTTGTAATAAAAAATTTAGTCCACCGTGTCCCCTCAGAATTATGGAATGTCAATTTACCATTTCATTGGTAAGTAGGAAGGTTTAAAACATTCCTTGGATCGTGAAAATTCAGTCCAATTATGAGTTCAAACAAAGAGATAATTTTGCAACTAACTTAAACGATTGCAGCTCACGTCCTGAAAGTAGTGAAAAATAGATTCGAGGAAGCCATTCCATTCCCAGTCTAATGATCTTCCCAGAACATAAAATATTTATCCATACTCAGGCACCCATCTCATAAAATCAAAAGAACACATCTTGAGAGTCAAAATCACATGCTCGACACTTGAAAATGCTGAGGGAGAATATAACAATTCTAGAGATTGTTAAGAAATTCGGTGAACTTGTCTGAAATCAAAATCAACATGTAACCAAGAAGAAGAAAAATTAAAGCAGGACAAATTTGTTCTTGAGTAACTTGGACCATACATAAGCTATTACCCCACTTCTTACATGTCGGGTACTTATCATTTATCTTATCTCGATGGTAAACTTAGAGACTCAGGCCCACTTAATGCCTTGAAATCTTCTCTGTTATACTATTTACTTCTAGTCCTACATCACTTTTTACCCTCTTTCCATACTTGTCCCTTGAGCGCTTTATCCACATGCTTACACACCTCACCCCATAACTAAACTAGAATCATGTGAGTACCCGTCACTTGTTATCTTCTCTTAAATATATAGCCTGCGATGCTTACACATAGCATGATTCATCATGGATACTTTTTCATCTTCTTTTAGATAAGATCCCATGGTCATTTCTTACCTGCTTTTGAACAAGGAGTCATATTAACCACCTGTGGTCTTTTCGCGCGACTTAAGGGAGTCCTCACTGTGGGACCCACGACTCCTTAGCCATTCAAACTTCCTAATAAGGGAATATGACTCCCTGAAAAGGACATCTTCCTCTCCATGATAAACTTGCTTATAAATGAGATTGCTCCCTCGAGAAGGGACAACTATGTAAATCATTTTTAAAAAAGTGAGAGAATTTGAAGCTTCCACATCGATCAACTTCCACAAAGACCTCAAGTTTAATTTCATCCACATCCCTTATATACTTCCACTACATTGATTAGTCTATCTCAGCACAACTCAAAACCACCAATACTTTTAGTTATGGACTTGCCCCATTGTGACCTTGGATATCTTTCCCAAAGAGCATGCTACCACATATCATCTAAAGAGTACCCACCTTTCACCCCTCTCACCATTCACACTCCCATTTCTTACTACCTCAAGGGACCTCTTGGAATGGTGACATTTGAGTGATCTAATGTGACTACTTTTCACCCTTAGAATAATCAATTGTCTCTTGATGTCTTTGGGATCTTACATTCATCTTCTAAGGTATGATCTACTGGAAGTGTGATCCTAACCAATGCTAGTGACCACTTCCCACTTTGACACTGTTTAGATACTAATCTTGATATTGTTGATCTCATTTCGAACATTATTATGTTTTGACCTAGTGTGATGTGTAGATGTTAGATCATGGATTATTATGCACCTTGATTAGGGTTAGAATGCATGCGCCAGTTATTAGAGACATTTATTATTTACATGGATGATGATATCTTTGACCGACACTGGATATAGTATTGATGCTGATTTTACACATGTGACATTTGATATTAAGTATCTCTGGTATAGAGATTCATTGGATGATGATATAGTTAACGATTGAAATTTAATGATGTTGTTGTGATTTGGTTTGATCTTTATATGTTGTTTATATCATTTGGATGTTCGATATGGCCATGAGGCGAAGGAGGGTATTGTTATTTTGTAAGGATTAAAATATCACAACAACATCCAAGGGACAGGACTATGTATTAGAATTCTAGATAGATTGTTAAGAGTCACCATGGAAATGTAATTTTTGTATATTTGTGTTTGTTAGGGATTCCCATCAGAGAGAATCACCTTTAAATAATAAGGGATTCCATGTATTACTTTAATGTGTTTATTTTTTTGTAATGTTTGCATGTATTTTATTTGTGATGTGTTACCCCTTTCAGCAATACGTAGC